>CM053625.1:143224059-143239795 GCA_028646595.1 Phalanger gymnotis | reverse complement strand
AAAAAAAAAAAAAGAGAGATACTGGTGGGACTTGACAAGGCCCCAAGGCCTGCCAATCCTACTGGCTACTTTGTGCTTTTGATAACTCATCTAGAACCAATACGAGCAGACCAGTGGTTGGATTCTTACAGCATTGTAGATTTGGTGAAGTGCAGATTTGGACAGAGGCAGGGAAGGAAGAGAAACTAGGGAGGAGACCAACAAATAAAGTTGGTTTAAACCTTCTAGCTGTAGGAACTTGGCAACGGGCTGCCACATTCCACAAGCACTAACTCAGCTGTCATTCTGAATGTGGAGCTTTTATCCAGAGTAATATTGCCATTGATTAATGATGTACCTAACCATGATGTCTGGTAAGAAATACATGAGCAAGAGGGCTGAGTCCAAACCAAAATTGCACTAAGGAGGAAAAATTCAACAAACACTTTAGAGAGGTGAAAGGCTGGATGAAGGAACATTAGCATTTCATTTCTTCCTTCCATTAACCTCTTCTGTACTGACAAGCCAAAAACAGAGCCTTCTGAGACAGATGGTGGAAAGTTTCTACTCAAAAACGAGGTTCACTTATTCATTCGTTTAAAAACACATTTATTAAGTGCTTATTGTGTGCAGAACACTATACTAGAAACTGGGAATTAACCTTTAGGCCTAGTAGTCTTTGAGAGATTATGGACTGGGTCTAGTGGCCCTAGACCCTAGGGTCTAGACCAGAGATGGGGAACCTGTGGCCTCAAGGTCACTGGCCCTCTAGGTCCTCAAGTTTGGCCCTTTGATTGAATCCAAACAGATTATTCTGTGAAGTTTGGAATCAGTCAAAGGACTGCACTTGTGGACCTAGAGGGCCATACATGGCCTTGAGGCCACAGGTTCCCCATTCCTGGTCTAGACCCTAGGGTCTAGAAGATCTAGGTCCCAGCATCATGGAATATACTTTTATAACTGCTGCTTCAAATAGGTTATTTAAGTAGAAATGTTAAGGAATGATTAGAGTTGAGGTTTGAAGTCTATTTATACTTAGAAAGGTCAATATGAGAGGCCATTCAGTGGTATATAATATACATTGGTATATATAATATACCCATGGTATATTGGTATATATACCAGTGATATTAACATATTAACATAATTAACATATTAACAGACAATACTACAGAATAATTAGGTGACACCCTAGGATTTTTCTTCTAAGTTGGTAGAGGGAGTTCCCATATAGGGTATTCTCCACACTGACTAAACCACAAATTTTTCATGTATTCTCACATGTGATGTTCTTCCCTCAAAGTTACATTTTAAGGAAAATGCCTAGGCCACCCATGTCTTCATTCCTCTCCAGGCTCCACTCCTGACTCTCTGAATTCTGGACTTTCTCTACCTTCCTCCATCCAAGATCACCCTTTCAGCTTCCTTTTATGTGTTGTCTCCTCCTCCTCTCCCCATTAGAACGTAAGCCCCTTGAGGGCAGGGACTGACTTCCTTTCTACCTGTATTTGTATTCCCAGCACTTAGCACAGTACCCAGCACATAGTAAGCTTAATAAATACTCGTTGAATTGACTTCACTTGAAATCTGAAGGGAAAAGTCACTACTGATAGGCAAATATCAAAAAAAAAACTTTATGGAAAAATTGACATTCGAGGGATGTTTTAAGAGCTAGATAGGAATTCAAGGGTGGAAGTGGAAGGGAGAGCTAGCCCCCAATGAATACATTGTCAAAGGATATTAATAAAGATAATTTCCAATTTTTTTAACAACCTTAGGAAAGACCGATCCTAGTCACATAGATTAAAAGAAATACACATTTAAACAATGCTGAGGTGTCACTTAGCACAAAGAAAATTGGCAAGGATAAAATTAATGGAAATAATCAAAGGGGCTGTGGAAAGACTAGAACACATCCCTTGTCCCAGAAATCCTCTCTCTCCTCCCCTCCACTTCATCGAATCTTTGGCTTCCTTTAAGGCTCAGCTGCTAGTGCTTTCCTTTCTAAGGTCAAGTTCCATCTACTCTGCATGAGATAATAATTATGAAGCACTTAGCCCAGCGCCTGGTACATAGTAAGCACTACATAAATGTTAGCTATTATTGTTGTTATTATTTATTTTTATGTATCTATTTAAATACATGTTGTCTCTTCCATTAGAACGTAAACTTCCTGAGAGCAGAGATTGTTTTTTTATTTTCTTGTGTGTTCAGATTGCTTGCTACATTGCCTGGCACACTGTAAGAGCTTAATAGGTGCCTGTTGTTCAACTGACTGATGAATATGTACATTATCTCAATAATTCTAGAAAAATTAGAATTATCTTTACAAAAGTGACCAAAATATCCATAACCTTGCACCCAGAGAGCTCACTGCTTGGCTGATACCCAAGGAAACCAAAGACAGGAACAAAGGCTTCGTTTATGTTAAATATTCATAGCCATACTTGTGACAGTCAATAAATGGAAACAAAGTAGATGTACATCTAATGGAGAAGGGGTATTCAAATTGTAATATAAGAATATGGTGACATATTACTATACTATGATGAAATATTAGATATTTCATTATTCATTACTTATAATAATGAGCTATAACTATATTCTAAGAAATAATGGCTGAACAAATTGTAGTATATGATGGTGAAAGAATACTACTGTGTTATAAGACATGGTGAGCTCGATGATCTTAGAAAAATAAGGCTTGCATGAAATAACGAAGAGTGAAATGAGCAGAACCAAGAGAATATTGTATGCTGTAATAGCAATATTGTTTTTAAAACAACTTTGAGAGACTAAGTCGTTTTGACTATTATAAATACCCAAATTAACTACAAAGGACCTATGAATTAAGATGCTCTCTGCATTCAGATAAAGGACCAATAAATAGAAGTGTGTATAGAATGATTTTAAATATGTGTGTGTGTGTGTGTGTGTGTGTGTGTGTGTGTGTGTGTGTGTGTGTAATAATAGCCATGGGGCAGGAGAAAAAAGGAAAGAAAAGATAAAGCTACATGATAATTTTATTACATATTTAAAAGGAATAGCAAGTTGTATATAAGAGATTTGCAGTTTCATGTGCAATCATCTTTTTCTTCTGTTCTAGAAAAAGAAAAAGAAAAAGGAAAAAAAAGAAATAATGAATGTGAAAAATTCAGAAAACCATGAGAAGACTTAACTGCTATGGAATGAAATAAGTGAACCAAGAACACTAAATATGAACAATGACTATAGCAATGTAGTCTAGATTGACTGGAAAGAAAAGTTAGATTACTATATAATTAGAACGATGACCTATGGCTTCAGAAAATTGAAAATGTTTTCCTTTATTGCAAAGATGGGAGACTATTAGTATGGAATATTGCATATATTTCCAGACTCAATCTTTAAGAGTTGGTTGGTTTTGCTAAAATGTTTTATTTTTCCTTTTTAAAACAATGTTCTACTAGGCTGCAGCAAAATAAAAGGTGGCAAGGTACATTAGCAATACCATAAAAAAAGCAATGTTACCCAAGAAAATATTTTCCCAGATTGTCAGTTACCAATATGTATTTCTTCCCAACTTTGATGTCCCCAACTTTGGACCATTACTACTACATTTCATTCCCACCTCCTTTCTAACCCTTGAATTTGATTACCTCTAAACTGGTTTGGTCTAGCAAAGCCTAGCCCTTAGGTTTGGTTCCCAGTCACCTCTGGCTTGAGCCAACAGACCTCCCACAATAATGATCCTCGGGAGGGTTTTCCCCTCCTCAAGCATAGTTAATTATTCCTAATCACCAGCACAGGTAGGCATTATCCTCTGGGAAAAAAAGCTTTGACACATACAATGTAGGTGAAATTATTTACACCTGAAGGGATAACTAACAATTTAAGTCCTTAGAGCAGTCTAAACAATAAATACTCTTAAGAGTTCAGAGGAGGGAAATGTCACCGTGCAGCTTAGTATTCTGGGGCAGACCATAAAGGAACTGGGACTCCAACTAGTAGGTCTTGAAGCAGGGAAAAAAGTCAAGCTTTCCTAGAACCTTGCCAAGGTATCATGCCCTGAGGTCCTGTATAGGTGTTATAAATGAGACCCTTGTTATTTTTCTGAGATTTTCCATAATTAAAACTCATTGTACAGGACACAGTCCAGTGCATGCAATGCTGAACTCAAAGCCATAGCAGCTTGTGTTATAGTCAAGTCCTACTGTGATTTGGTGCTAACTGAAAATTATTTTGTTTTTGATCTCCTTTGGCCAAGAACAAAGGGCTGGTTCTAGGAGAAGCTGGCCTCTGGGGACAGAGGATGGAAAGTGGGGTCAAAGAGAGTGCCTGGTTTTCTTGTGCCATATGGCAACTCCATTCTATCATGAACATACATGTCTCAAGGGCTGCTTTCTTAGGTAGGTCTCATGGGGGTAATATTCATCCTCCTATTTGAAGACTAGGATGAAAGCTTAGCCACAGAAGTGGGCAAAGATGGAGTATGATGGGAACTGTGCCCAACATATGGAGACTCCATTCTGAGGGTGAGTGAGAGTTGTTCCTGGAGTATGTGGGGAAAAAGTACAGGATCTTGTTAGTCTCTGAGGTTTGCTTCCTTTGCAGCTCTCTTCCTTCTCTTTCTTTTTGTGTCTTCTACCTGCTCTTTCTCTCTTCTCTCTCTTTTTCTCTGTACATATGTCTCCTCCCTCTTTTCTCTTCCTCCCTTGTTCTTTTTTCTCTCTCCTGCTTTCTCCTTCCTCTCTCCCCTTTCTCTCTGTGTCAGTTTCTTTATTCCACTCTAATTCTTTCAGTCTTTTTCTTTCTCATTCTCTGTCTCTGCTTCTGTCTCTGTGTTTCTCTGTGTCTGTGTCTCTGTCTCTCCTCCTCTTCCTCTCCAAACGCACCCATACACAATCCAGGAGTGTATGTGAGCTGTGTTTCCCATTCTATTTTGTAAATCCAGTAACCAAACCAAGGCCACTTCTGGGTGGTCCCAGTAAAATTCCTGAAAACCATTCAGAGGCCAGGGTGAGGACAGTCACAATAAACAACATGACTGCTTTGACAAGACATGAGGTGGTTGGACTTGATGATTTCTAAGGTCGACTCTAACTCTAAAAGTCTTTGATTCAATGACACCTAAAGATAATTCTTTTCAAGCAACAGGATATTTTCAAAAAAGCCCTACCGCCCTCTCTTTTCATTTTATTGTCTCCTGCCCTCATCCCTCATTCACCCCACTTCCCAGTCCAAGGAAACAGAATGGCTGGCACACAAGGCAAACAGGCTTAGACTCCTGGGAATGACTCACAGACAAGTTTCCTGGTTTTCAGAACATGGCCTAGGGCTGCTGACCAAACTGATCAGATCTAAACCCAAGAAAAAGAAGGCCAGACCCCCATCCTGAGCCCACACAGGCATATGGTTTCATTTTGTTGGCCCAGATACTGTGTGGGCAAACACTGGCATTTCAGAGATCCAGGGACTGTTGACTTGAACTAAATGTAGCATTGGCCAGCAATGGAGCTCAATCCCCACAAACTCAGCCCTGGTATACATGGAGCCCAGTCTCTCATCCCCTCCAGAATCCAATTCTTCTCACTCCAATACAGCAGAATGTAATCTGTTTATCTAAGAACCTCATATCCATCTCCCCTTCTGAAATTTAGTCCCCCTACTACCCCCACAAACATGATCCTGTTCCTTCTTAGTCCTATATGAAAAAAAGAACATTCTATTTGCATTCTATTCAGAGAATGGGGAAGGAGATGGATGTGTAGTGGTAGAAAATTTCTAGGATTCCAGGGATAGGAATAGAAAAATGGAGGCCATATATGCTATGGCATGATGCCTTAAGCTCTCATATAGTTCAATTAAATGAAAGTTTATTAAGTACTTACTTTGTGATATGTATTATGCTAGGCACTGGGAAAACAAAGACAAAATTAAACAGTCTCTACCCCCAAGGAGCTGATATTCTAACTGGGGTAAAAAAATGCATTTAAATTAGTAACTACAAAATTATATATAAGATGGATACAAAGTTATTTGGTTAGGAATGGCACTAGCAACTGTGGAAATCAGATGCGGCACTTATGCTAAGCCTAGAAGAAAAACTAGGAACTCTGCAGGCAGATGTGAGGAGGGAATATGGGAGAGAGGCATGGGGGACAGCCCAAGTTCAAGCACTGGGACAGGAAATGGAATTTCATTGATGGGGAACAGCAAGTAGGCCAATTTGTCTGGAACATAGAATATGAGAAAAAAGTGTGTAAAAGCTTATAAAAGGTAGCCTGGAGCCAGATTGTAGAGAGCTTTAAATGACAAACAGAATCATATGCATTTTACCCTAGAAACAGAGAACTTCTCTAGTGACAGGAATTTAGAACTGAGCTTTAGAAATATTAATTTGGCAGATGTGTGAATCATGTATTAGAAAGGGGAGAGACACAAATCAGACAAGAGTCACACCAATTAAGAGGCTATTGCAATAGTCCTAGAAAGAGGCAATAAGATCCTGAAGTAGGATGGTGGCCATGTGAATGGAGAGAAAGGAATGGATAATTGAAAAGAGTTGACAACTGATTAGATATACGGTAAGGGAGAGTGGGAGGGAGAAGGAGGAACTGAGCATAATTCTGAGGTTGTAATCCTGGGTGGCTAGAAAGATCGTAGAGATTTATGAAGGAGGGAAGGTTTCTAGAGAAAGATAGTGAGTTCTGTTTTGGACATGTTGAGCTTGAGATGCCTACAGGACATCCATCTAGGAATATCCAATACATAGTTGGCGATGTGTGACTAGAGTTCGGTGCTGGATATATAAATCCAGAAGTTATCTGTATTGTGATGACAAATGAAGCTATGGCAACTGATAGGTTGCTAAGAGAGAGTATGTGGAAAGAAAGAAGAAAAGGCCCAGAGCAGAGCCCTGGAACGCACCCATGGTTAAGCAGTATAACAACGATTTAGGAAGAATGAGAAACTGCTTGAAGTAAGAATGAGAAGCAGTTTGACAAGGTAGGAGGAGAACAAGAGGGCAGAGTCAAGAAAAATTCAGAGAAAAAAATAATCAGGAGGAATGAATATCTAACATTCAAATGCCTCAAAGAAGTTGAGAAGGATAAGAACTGAGAAAAGGCCATCAGATCTGACAATTTAAGAGAACTCAACTGTAGTTGAGTCATTAGGGCCAGCAAAAAAAAAATCTTTACAGACCATTTGCAAGTCCACATACAGATGTCATTGGTGTGATAGGGATGAGGGATCTCCCATGGGTGGGGAACCCGTGGCCTCAAGCCACATATAGCCTTCTAGGTCCTTGGGTGTGGCATTTTGACTGAGTACAAGTTTTACAGAACAAATCTTTTTATTACGGGGATCTATTCTATGAAGTTTGCATTCAGTTAAAGGGCGGCACTTGAGGACCTAGATGGCCACATGTGGCCTCAAGCCTGCAGGTTCTCCACCCCTGTGATAGTATCAAAAGCAAAGCTAAGAAATGCCTATAGAACCTGCGACAAAGGGCAATATCACTGAACAGCAAGTATAACAAACCTGTTTTCAGAATTGTGAAGTACTATATAAGTATAAGAGATTATCATTATGATCACCATTATGGACAAATTAGATTATGTACAAATCTCTGTGAGCTTCTTAGGAGAAGACACTATGTAGATCAAAGCTTGGTTTTTATAGACACAAAGGACATGGATAAAGTGATGCGCTTTTTAGAGATACATTGAGTAATCAGCCATTTTATTCAATTGTTGAAAGTATATATGAGAAGAAGTATTTGTGAATAAGCCACATGGTTGGTTACTTACCATGGTCCATCGTTGGACACTTCTCAAGACCAGGTGTTATTCAATCCAATGTTCTTTCTTTTATGCCATGCTACTTACCCAGAATATATCTTTCTTGAGGGCCCCTGGACTACACCCTATCTTGCCAGACATTTTGGAAGAGTAACTAACATGTCTTCATTCTAATCCTGAGCAGCTCGTCTCTGCTCTTGGGTGCAACCAAGATCTGATAGGGCCTGCCAAGCAAAGGGCCTCCTACTTGTAAGCCAGCAACAACTACCTTGGCAGCACTGAAGAGAAGTGAACTCTGTCAAAAGCATCCAAACACCCAAATATGCAGACAGCCATAAAAACAGCCATTTTCCCAATGAGTTAAGTTGGAGGCTAGAGTAACTACTTGGAGCATTTATTAGATCTTTTATAGATTGGTTTATTACTACTGATGAATGAGGAATAAATCACACTATTAGCAGTCAGAAGCTTGCAAAGGTTTTGATATTTGATATTTTTTATTAGAAAGGCTGTTCTAAGAACATATACTTAGCATTCAGTTTAAATTTTGCTGAATGTGGATGCCAGAAGTTGGCCTAAAGCCTTAGGAAATACTGTGAAGTGTCTCACGCAGCACCCAGGGTACCTAATTGTGACAGGGCCAGTGTTTTCAGGGTCCACTTCTTTTCTCCCACCCACAAAATGCATAAGCTTTACCTAAAAGAAGACAAAGCTTCCCGGAGACCTTGTTGACATCCCTTTCCCTGACACAGCTTCCTTTCCCAACCCCACTCCAGCTAAAATGGGGTCAGCCCAGGACAAAACTGTCCCTTGGGACTTAAATGGCCCTGGCTTCCTTGGCGCAGCTTCCTGGTCATCCAGGGAGCATGAAAAATTCCAGCCACATGGAGTATGTGCCTCTTAGACTTTGTGGTTACCTAAAACCATGGGAGTCACCATACCCAGATGACCTACTGACCAGACAGGTTTCCAGATGGAGACTTGAGGGAGAAGCTAAGTGCAACTGTATTATTGTTGCATGTCTTCACTGTGTCAGGGCAAAGTAAACTTCCTTTTATAAATTTCCAATGACTTTTGAGTGTCTCATTTGATCCCAACATCAAACCTGAGCCACAGATGCAACACTCATATATCCCACCTTTGGCTACTCCCTGATCCGATCCTCATGTCTATTTTATCCCACAGCTCATGACTATCACCAAGACTGAAAATTAAATGATACTGTAAAACAAAGGAAATTTACTGGAAGTAGAATGGGAAGTAAACACCAAGGAGTTAAATAGACTGGCAGGTACTCTAACTCTCCATTTCCCACAGCTACCACAACTCTACACATGTCTCCCATGAGGCTTTGATCTCTGGATTTGTGCCAGCTCAGTAACACTGCAGAGGTCACAAACATCAAGTCATTCACAGCAAGGATTCAGATTCTTTCTCGAAGCAGCAGCAGCACTGGATGAGCTGGGTTTCTCAGCATGGTCTTGTAGTCTAAGGACACTCATAACAGCAAGCACAGGGACTAGAAAGCATCATTGTTTTTTGGCACAGGGACTAGATGAATAGGACAAGAAATGAAGGTCACGTTCCAACCACTGTTTCTTCCTCTTTTCTTCCCTCTCCAGGTTTGTCACTCAAACTGGAGTCACCATCTCATCTCACTTGGGCAAGATGACTGTGTTCCTTTCAAATTAGGCACAATAAAAATTGCTGGCCTCTCAATCAATCAAGCGATTAATAAACATTTATCAAGTGCCTATCATATGTCTTGCATTTTGCCAAGTGCTGGGGATGCAAAAAGGAGCCAAGGATAGTCCCTGTTCTCAAGAAGCTCACAGTCTAACCCCCACAGAGATTCCTGAGAGATATAGTTCCTGAAAAGAACATGGGGGTGGGGGCAGCTAGGTGGTACAGAGAATAAAGCACTGGCCCTGGAGTCAGGAGGACCTGAGTTCAAATCTGACCTCAGACACTTGACACACTTACGAGCTGTGTGACCTTGGGCAAGTCACTTAACCCCAATTGCCTTCCTTTCCCCCTTCCAGAAAAAAAAAAGATTATAAAAAAGAACATGGGGCAAATGTACATCCCTTACAAATCATGTTTTTTTTCCATTACTCTACCTCTTGCCTTTCCTTTCCCTTCTCTCATTCCCCTTTCCTCTCTCTCTCTTTGTCTTTGTCTATATCCTTGTTTGTCTATCTGTCTGTTTCTTCTTTGTTTCTCACAGGCAAAACTAAACAAAACAAAACAAAACAAAAAAAGGAAGAAAAAATGATAATGAACTTATTCCTTACCATCTTTGGCAGTGATTTTAATAATATTTATCAACATTAATTAATTCAGTGTCATCAATAGAAAAGAACTCTCATTAGCATTCTCCATTAAGGTCCACAGAAATAAGCTGCCTTGGGTATCCCCTTATAAGCTATTATCATTGCATACTGTACCCCAAAGAGAGGACTGAATACAGTTCTGGAAACGAATTGTGTCAACTTTCCAAAGATCAGCTCAGTTAAGCATGGAAAGGAACATCACCAATACACTACCACTAGATGATGAATTATTTGTTCATGAAAACCTTGGAAACTGAGAAAAATATAAAATAGCGCTCACTATATAATCCCTTTCCACTTCTGCAGTGACAGTAAAAAAGACAGAACAGCAATTAATTAATTAATGAAAAAGCATTAAGTTCTTACTATGTGCCAACCACTGTGTTGAGTACTAGGGATACAAATAGAAAAGTGAGACACTCCCTGCTCTGGAGGAGCTCACATTTCCATTAGGGGAGATAATACATATAGGAGGGTTCAGCTACAGGGTTAATGGAAAGAATTTGGGTTTATGGATCAGGGTGGATGACAAAGCCCAGGGATCCCTAGACAATATCTAAAGAAGAGATGGTAAGAGAGTGTAACAGATGGGAAAATGGCAATATTTGGAGATCTGGAAGGTCCAACGGCAAGGTATATGATAAGGCTCTATGGTCCTCCATCTTACTGGAAGGACTGTAGTTGACTCCCTGCTTATCCAAGCAGTTTAAGTAGCCATGTCTACCCCGTAGTGGAGCCTGGGCCCAACAACCATTGAAAAGAGGTGAAGGAATAGACAGAAGGGATAGGAAACACAGTTTTTAAACCATCTATAAATGTTACTTAACTGGTGACCCCCTACATATGAAATTCTTGCCCAGTAGCCAACATGCAGACATGCTACTAAAGGAACTTAATTATATCAATATTGACCTTTTTGATATAAATAAGACCAGAAGACAAAAGTAAGTTGTAGCTAAACAGAAGGAATCTCAAGTGATAGAGGGAGTAAGAGTACTGGACTTGGAGTCACATCCTGCTTCCAATACTTACTGTGCGACTCTGGGCAAGTCGCTTAATCTTTTTCAGTCTTAATTTCTTCTTCTATAAAATAGGAATAATAATAGCACCTTTGTAAACTTTAAAACACTATATAAATGTTAGGTAGGTAGGTAGTAGGTAGGTAGGTAGATAGTAGTAGTGGTAGTAGTAGTAATAATAGTAGATCATTGCCTTTCAATGGACGTTTGTGTAGCTCAGTGAAACTACAAGCTATGCCATGCAGGCTTACCCAGGGTTACCCAAGACAGACGGGTCTCAGTAGAGAGTTCTGATAAAAAGTGATCCACTAGGGAAGGAAATGGCAAACTATTCCGGTATCTTTATCTAGAAAAACCTATGGACAGTATTAAAATGATTAACGATATGATCCTGGAAGATGAACCTCTCAGGTCGGAAGGTGTCCAACCCGTTACTGGGGAAGAGCAGAGGACAACTGCAAGTAGCTCCAGAAAGAAAGAAGCAGCTGGGCCAGAGCCAAAAGGAAGCTCAGCTGTAGATGCATCTGGTGATGAAAGGAAAGTCTGATGCTATAAAGACCAAGAACCTGGAATGTGAGCTTTATGAACCAAGGTAAGCTCTGGATGTGGTTGAACAGGAGATGGAAAGATTGAACATCAACATCTTGGCTGTCACTTGTTCAGTCATCTTTCAGTCAGGTCGGACTCTTGGTGGTCCCATTTGGGATTTTCTTGGTAAAAATACTAGAGTGATTTGCCATTTCCTTCCCAGCTCATTTTACAGATGAGGAACTGAGGCAGACAGGGTTAAGTGACCTGCTCAGGGTCACACAGCTGGGAACTGTCTAAAGCCAGATTTGAACTCAGGAAGCTGATATGCCTTGTGAATATCAAGTGGAAGTGATGAATAGATGTAAGGGATTCAGTCCGGTACACAGAGTACCTAAAGAACTATCGACAAGAGTTCACAATACCATACAGGAGGCTTCAACAAAAAAAAATCTCCAAGAAAAAGAAGAGCAAGAAAGCAAAATAGCTGTCTGATGAAGCTTTACAATTAGCTGAGGAGAGAAGCATCATTTCATGGGGACATTTGGTGACCACATATTTATGGTACTTATAATGAGCATCTGTAAAAAGACCACCATGAAGATAATTAAAGCTTGCGATACCCCATTTATTGTAGAGGACGAGGAGGTAGAGAGAACGTAACAGGAAACTCTGAATTAAATAAATATACCTTGGTACTCCATGACTTCAATAAAAAGGTCAAGAAAATGGTGAAAAATATGTTGCAAAATATGACTCAGGAGTAAGAAACAAAAAGAGCCAAATGATTACTAGCTATTCAGAAACCCCATGCCTATATAGTATGTAAAATCTCTTTAAGAAGAAATCAAGAATTATTAAACACAGCAAGCACCAAACAACATCACAAAAAAATAAAATTGATTATAGCTTAACAGAACAAAAAAATGATGTGCATGCCATTTCTTTTTTAAAAAATATTTGTTTAGTATTTTATTTTTCCCAGATTACATGTAAAAATAATTTTTAACATTTGTTTTTAAAATTTTGAGTTCCAAATTCTCTCCCTTTCTCCCCACCTCCCTCATTGATGAGGCAAGCAATTTGATATAGCTTATATGGGTGTAGTCATGCAAAACATATTTCTATATCAGTCATATTGTAAAAGAAAACACAGACCAAAAAAAAAAACAAGAAAAATGAAGAAAGTTTTTAAAAGTATGCTTTGATCTGTATTCAGATTCCATCAGTTTTTTCCTCTGGGGATGAATAGCATTTTTCATCCTAAGTCCTTCAGAGTTGTCTTAGATCACTGTGTTGCTGAGAATAGTTAAGTCATTCACAGTTGATCACCTTACAATATTGCTGTTACTGTGGACAATGTTCTCCTGTTCTACTAATTTCACTTTGCATCAGTTCATATAAGTTTTTCCAGGTTTTTCTAAGAACAACCTGCTCATCATTTCTTATAGAACAATAGTATTCCATCACAATCATTTACCACAACTTGTGCAGCCATTCCCCAATTAAGAATTTCCAATTCTTTGCCACCAGAAAAGAGCTGCTATAAATATCTTTGTACATATAGGCCCTGTTTCTTTTTTTTTATCTCTTTTGGGATACAGACCTAGTAGAGGTATTACTGGGTCAAAAGATATGTATGGTTTTATAGCCCTTTAGGCATAGTTCCAAATTGTTCTCCATAATGGTTAAATCAGCTCACAACTCCATCAACAACGTATTAGTGTCTCAATTTTCCCATACACTCTCCGACATTTGCCGTTTTCCTTTTCTCTACTATTAGTCAATCTAATAAGTATGAGGTAGTGCCTCAAAATTGTTTAAATTTGCATGTCTCCATTTGATAGTGACTTAGAGGGAGAAGATTCTGGGAAGATGGCAAAGTAGGTCAGAAAATTCCAAGCTCTCAAGATTTTCCCCCACAAAAGAGGTAAAATAGCACCTTAGGGTGAACAAAGTATGGGTGGAGACAAAGAAGGGGTCTTCCTGAGACAATTTGAGAAGATCCAAAGAAAAATCCCAGGATGAGGTTTGGTTCCTTGAAGACTAAACACCTCCAGGCTAGGCTCCATTTTAACCACCAGTGGCAAGCCCCCTTAAACAAAAAGCAGCAAATCCTGGGGTTAGTTGGTTTGAGAGGCTCCCTCAGCCCCAGCCACAGGAACTTTTCACCCCAGGATAGTGAGAGGAGTTGGGTGTCTGAGCCCAGGAAGATTGAGGGAACCTCTGCTGATGAGGAATGCCAGATCCAGCTGTGCTGTGAAGAGCGATGGGGGTGAGAAGGAACCACGACAGGCCCAGTGAGAGGAGAAGCAGTGGAGCAGAAAGCCTCTAGCTATGGGCACTTACAGGAGGTTGGAGTTTTGGCTTTGGTTCCAGGATAGAGGGGAGAACTGAAGAATGGGGCAAGAGGCACCATTTCCCATACCCCAGGGCTAAAGGTGATTACAAAAATCAAGCTATCACCCCCAAAAAAGCACAGACAAAGGAGAAAGAATCCAGCCATAGAAACCAATTATGAAAATAGAGACAACCAGGTTTCATCTTCAGAAGAGGATATGGAAGTAAAAAAAAAAACCCGAAGAGTAACATCAAATGGTCACTTGCCCAAAAGAATTTGTAGAAGATCTTAAAAAAAGACTTTAAAAATCAAATGACAGAGATGGAGGAAAAACTAAAGAAAAATAATAATAATCCAAGAAAAACGAGAAGGTTATGAAAGGAAAGTTAACCAAATAGAAGAGGAGATCTAGAATCTCAAGGAGGAAAATGACACCTTGAAAATTAGAACTGGGCAAAGTGAAGCCAGTGAAATTATAAGAGATCAAGAAATAATTAAACAGAACATGAATAATGAAAAAATAGAAGAGAAAGTGAAACATCTTATAAGGAAAACAACAGATTTGGAGAATAGATCAAGAAGAGAAAATATAAAAATAACTGGACTAACTGAAAGTTATGATCAAAAAAAGAATCTTGATACAATAATACAAGAAATAATTACAGAAGATTGTCCTGAAGAATTAGGACAAGGCAGGGAAGTAGAAATAGAAAAAATCCATTGAACACCACCTAAAAGAGATCCTATGGGGGCGGAGCCAAGATGGCTGCTGGAAAGCAAGGACTTGTGTGAGCTCCCTGCCAAGTCCCTCCAAAAACCTATAAAAAATGGCTCTGAACAAATTCTAGAACTGCAGAACCCGCAAAATAGCAGAGGGAAGCAGGGCTCCAGCCCAGGACAGCCTGGATGGTCGCTGGGTGAGGTCTATCGCGCACGGAGCTGGGAGCAGAGGGGAGCAGAGCTCAGCATGGGCCACAGCAGGACCAACCAGACCAGGAGCTGGGCATAACAGGCCCTAGTGCCCCGAATCAGTGAGCTGTAGCAGTTACCAGACTTCTCAACCCACAAACACCAAAGACAACACAGAAGAATTGTAGAGCTCACGAAGTAGCAGAGGGAAGCAGGGCTCCACCCCAGGACATCCTGGATGGTCATGGGGTAAGGTCTATCACGCATGAAGCTGGGAGCAGAGGGGAGCAGAGCCCAGCTTGGGTGGCAGCAGGACCAACGAGACCTGGAGCTGGGTGGAATAGGCCCTAGTGCCCTGAATCAGTGAGCCATGGCAGTTACCAGACTGCTCAACCCACAAACACCAAAGACAACAGGGAAGGTTAGTGGGAAAAACTGCCAGGAGTGAAAGGAGTTTGCAGTTCAGCCACCGCCCTGGGGACAGCAGAGGTAGTGCAGCTACAGAACTACAGCTGCAGCTGCTTCCAGCCCCAAGCCTACCTGGTGGGAGGAATTAAGTGGTGGATCAGAGCAGGACTGCAAAGCCTGCTTAAGATCTGAGTCAGGTCCAAGTTGGCAGTTCTTGGGGGAGGAGGAGTGCTGCTGTGGCAGAGCTGGCTGTATAGAAATAGCTCTGAAAACAACAGCACATCCCCTCAAGCTTGAAACAAAGTACTCTCTACTCTACAAGCAGTCATACCCCAATGAAAAACTCAAAGGTCAAGTAAGTTGACTGGGAACACGGCCAGGCAGCGAAAACAGACTCAGATTCAGACTCAGACTTTGGAATTTTTCTTTGGTGAC
>CM053625.1:143171579-143223559 GCA_028646595.1 Phalanger gymnotis | reverse complement strand
AAAAAAAAAGATATGATGAGGGGGTGGTTTCAGAAAACATGGCAAGACCTATGTAAAATGATGCAAAAGTGAAGTCAGAAGAACCAGGAGATCATTGTGCACAGTAGCAGCAATGTAATAATAATCAATTGTGAAAGACCTACCTACTCTGAGCAATGCAATGATCCAAAACAATTCTAAAGGACTCATAATGAAAAAATGCTATTCACCTCCAGAGAGAGAACTGGTGAACTCTGAGTGCTAATGGAAATATAATTTTTCTTATTTTCTTTCTTCTTTTTTATGTATTGCTAAATTGGAAATATGTTATGCATCACTTCACATATATAATTTTTTTATTTTTATTTTTATTTATTTTGCTTTTGGAGGGGGCAAGGCAGGGAAATTGGGGTTAAGTGACTTGCCCAAGGTCACACAGCTAGTTAGTGTGTCAAGTGTCCGAGGCCAGATTTGAACTCAGGTCCTCCTGACTCCAGGGCCAGTGCTCTACTCACTGCACCACCTAGCTGCCCCCATATATATAATTGATATCCTGTTGCTTGCCTTCTCAGTGGGTATGGGAGGGGGTGGAAAGGTGGGAGAAAATTTGAAACTCAAAATTTAAAAAAGAAAAGAATGTTAAAAATAAATAAATAAATGGAATATTTTTTTTTCAAATATTTATCCAGAAAATGTCTGATCTAGTAGAGAGTTATAGCAGCTAAAGAAAAGACTGGTTTGTAAAACTCAATATATAGAAGAGGACAGCACAGGTTTATAAGCAGTATTTTCTCGTTAAACAATAAAAAGTGGTAGACTTAGCAAGAGAGCCAAGTAAGCCAGCTTATCCCAGAGTATTAGGTGAAAATGAAGAGAAGACATTATT
Source organism: Phalanger gymnotis (assembly GCA_028646595.1). Classification (NCBI taxonomy): domain Eukaryota; kingdom Metazoa; phylum Chordata; class Mammalia; order Diprotodontia; family Phalangeridae; genus Phalanger; species Phalanger gymnotis. The sequence continues at coordinate 143,222,694 of CM053625.1, read as the reverse complement.
AATGAGGTCGAAAATGGAAATCATCTGTCACTATTACTATAATGAAATATCTTCTCTATCAATGATGTATGTATACAATTTTCCTTAAACACTGACCATCTAACTAATCTGTGCAACTTTCCTACTTAACCAACTCTAGTGGCTTCCTGCTTGCCTCTAGGATAAAACATAAACTCCTCTGTTTAGCTTTTAAAGCCCTTCACAATCTGGCTCCAACTTATCTTTCAAGCCTCATCAGACATTCCTTTCCCTCCTGCATTGACTTTTTCTCTGTTCCTCACTCACCACTCTATTTTCTTCTCTGGACAATTGCTCTGCCTATCCATCCTCCATGACTAGAATGTCTCTCTGCATTGTGGGCATATGGCCACATGCACACATGTCTCTCTTTCCTTACTTCCCCCTCATAGAGACCCTCTCTTCTTTTCGGATGCTGCTCAGGCTCCATTGGTTGATTATTCATCTACTGGTGCCCTCCCAAGCCACCTTGTGCGTACATATACATTGTATATCCATATGTAACATACATATATACACATTGTATATATGTATATACACATATACATGTTTATTTATTAACTTTATATTGTGCTATATAGATTTTATATGTACTTGTTTACTGCATTAGAATGGAAGCTCCTTGGAGGTAAGAATTGTTTTCATTGTTTGTACTGGTAGCTCCATTACCTGGCACTGAGCCAGGCATACAGTAGGCAATCAATATTTGTTTATTGATTGATTGATTGGTTGGAATCTAGGCTGTCTGCCCACTCCCCATCCCATGCACTTTCCATTATATTATAGATCTACATATATGCACAGGCATCATTCAGTGCTTTCTGTCTGTGCCTTAGATGGAAAATTATTTTATAACCAGCTCCTTTGGCTCCTTGGTAACTGCAGTCTCCTTGACTGGGATCCAAGACGAGTCTGCTTTAGATCACATTCTTTTCTGTAAGGAATATATGAAAATAAACTTGCCTGGGACTGCATGAGATTTCTCCTTCTTCTTCTTCTTCTTCTTCTTCTTCTTCTTCTTCTTCTTCTTCTTCTTCTTCTTCTTCTTCTTCTTCTTCTTCTTCTTCTTCTCTCTCCTCTCCCTCTTTCTCTCTCTCTCCAACCCCCGACCCCAGTCCCTCTGTCTGTATCTTTATGTTCATCAGTCTCTGTCTGATTGGTATTCCTGACTCAAGTCTCTTATTCCAGGCCATCCTCCAATCAACTGGCAAAATTGTTTTCCTATATAGCAAAGGTCTGATCATGTTAACCCCACTACCACCACCACCATGGACACATACACACATTCAATAAAATCTAGTGGTACCCTATGACCTCCAGGATCAAATGTAAAATCCTATGTTTGGCATTCAAAGTCCTTCACAACATATCTATCTCCTACCTTTCCAGTCTTCTCACATCTCCCTCATCTCCATATACTAGGCATTCCAGTGACACTGACCTCCTTGCTCTTCTTAGAACACACACCCCATCTCTTAACTCTGTATTTTTATTGGCTGTCATTCATGCTTAGAATTCTCCTTGTCTCCAACGCCTAACTTTTCTGACTTCCTTTAGGGCTCACATAAAAGTCCCACTTCTGCAAGAAGTCTTTCCTAGTTCTCCTTAATCTCAGTGCCTTCCCTTTGAGATTTCCTCCAACTTATTGTGTTTGTGTATAGCTTATTTTTTATATAGTTGTTTGTATACTGTCTCAACTCATTAGACTGTGAGCTCCTTGAGAGCAGGCACTGGGTTTTTTCATTTAATTTAGTTTAGTTTTTGGTTTTGCCTTTCTTTCTTTGGACCCATGGCTTAGTACAGTGCCTGGCACATAGCAGGCACTTAATAAATCCTTTTTGACTTGATTCTCTGTGCCTCTGCCTCTGTCTCTCATGCTTACACACACACACATATGGCCACATGCACACATATACACACATTCTTCTGCTAAGGTCTGCCCCCAATGCCTCATTATAGTGCTGAAGCGTATGCCTGTGAAACTGGGACAGTGTACCAGCGCCATGCCAGGAAACTGAATCGCTTCCATTTGAATTGTCTTAGGAAGATTCTAAAGATCACCTGGCAGGATAAGGTACCAGACACTGAGGTCCTTTCTTGAAATAAACTGCCAAGCATTCAAAGTCTACTTCAGAGAGGGCAACTCTGATGGGTTGGCCATGTTGTTCAAATGCAAAATGTATGCTTACAAAAAAGACTGTTTTATGGAAAACTCACACAGGGCAAGCATTCACATGCTGATCAGAAGAAACAATACAAGGACACTCTCAAGGTCTCTCTTAAGAACTTTGGAATTGACTGTGTGACATAGGAGACACTGGCAGAGGACTATTCAGCATTGCATGGCCACATCAGAGATGGTCCTGTGCACTATGAGCAAAGCAGAATTGAAGTAACTCAAAAGAAATGCGAGATGTGCAAATTTAGAGAATCTACCCCAAATGTTCACGTGGACTATTTGTGCCCGACCTGTGGAAGAACATTCGAAGCTAGTATTTGTCTAATCAGCCACAGTCAGACACAGTGTAACTTGCCTCGAGCATACTGATGATGTTTTGGTCCTCTGAGAATGAGGGACAACAACGAACCAACCAGCGTGAAAAACTAAGGCAAACAGGGTTAAGTGACTTGCCCAAGGTCATACAACTAGTAAGGGTCTGAGGCCAGATTTGAATTCATGAAGATAAGTCTTCTTGACTTCAGGCCCAGCATTCTTATCTACTATATCATCTACTTACCCCTAAATACATAATCTTGATTACTTTCTATTTTATTAATTTTTTTAAGGTTTTTGTTTGTTTGTTTTTTGTCAGGGCAATTGGGGTTAAGTGACTTGCCCAAGGTCACATAGCTAGCAAGTATGTCAAGTATCTGAGGCTGGATTTGAACTCAGGTCCTCCTGACTCCAGGGCCAGTGCTCTACTCACTGTGCTACCTAGCTGCCCCAATTTCTTATCCTAAGTAAACCACAAGCTCTCTATGATAAGGGACAGCATCATATTTTCTTTTATCAAGGCAGCCTGACATTTTGGAGAGAGTGGTAGACTTGGAATAAGGAAGAAATGAATTCAAATCCTTCCTCAGACATTTACTCCGTGACGCTGGGTAGGTCAATTAGCTTTTCTCAATCTCAGTGTCCTCATCTGTAAAACTGAGACTAAAAAAGTACCTCTCACAGTTGTTGTGTGGCTTAAATGAAATAATGTATGTAAAGAATATGGCAAACCTTGAAGTGCTATATATATGCTAGCAATTATTATCCCCATCAGTGCCTCATGCAGAACTGGACACACAAGAGACACTCAATAAATATTTGTTGACTCCTCTTTTCAATTTAAAATAAAAGGTAGACAGGCTGGTTTTGTGGGAGTGAAACTCTGGGGGTAGACTCTTGCCACTTCAGAACTATATTTATAAACCCCATAGATTTGGTGTGTGCTTGTACAAGTCAATGCAAAAAGTGAGATGTCAAGTCTCATGTATTCTTTAGATGAGAGAGGGCTATCTACACACCAGTAAGGCACCTCCTATTCTCCAACCATGTTTACTTCTCAGTAATCCTCTCTGGAGCATTTGGTGTTTGGTAGGGGAATGATTGTTGGCTTCTTCTGACCACTTGACATATTTCTGACACACCCGCCCCAGAAATGTAAACCAAAGTGGCTCAACACAACAATTACAATTGTGCCTTTACAGATGTTGGTTTCCCATGAGGATTAGGGACTTGTTAGCCTCTTTTTCTTCTTTCTTTCTTTCTTTCTTTCTTTCTTTCTTTCTTTCTTTCTTTCTTTCTTTCTTTCTTTCTTTTTTCTTTATTTTTTTTTCAAAAGAGTAGGCTGATGGTGGCTAATTTGTCCTTCAACAAAAATTTCCTTTGGTGGTTCCTAAACAGCCTCAGGTTACTGCCATTCCTGTTTGTGATGTCACCAGCAAGTCTCTATTGGGGAGTGGGCAATGTTATCAATCATTCACCATCTGCTATTCTTTCTCCACCAGTCGGCCCCATGATCTCTGCTGTGGGCTGGTGTGCAGAGGCAGCTGGAGTCCTGAAATGGTGCAGTCGGCTTGAATGGAAGCCAGCGGCTTTGGATTGTTTGCATTTTTTAAATGCAATTTATCTCACCCAAGTCTGAAGATAGTGGTGTCTAACCATTTGAGGTTGGCGTTTCTAAACAGTCAGATAACCTTCCTCCTGAAGAAACAGCCTGCACACCATTAATAGATATCAATGTGATTTCACAAGATAAAAACCCTTTGCCTCCATGCCCAGATTTATGGCACTGGCCGTGATGAAATGACTGTTTTCTTAATAGATACCAAAAAATGAACATAGTCCAGAGCTCCCAGAGCTTCAAAGAGACTTCTTGACTGCAGTTTCTTGAAAATTCTGGCAAAATCTAAACAATCATCAGTCTTATCACCTTCATTAAAATGACATGTTTTAACAATATTGCATGAAGCCCATTTGCCAAGGGACAGAAACCCATTCTGCACCCAGAACTCAGTGAGCATGATCAACATTTCTCATAGGGCTTTAGCACAGATTCCCTAATTCCAATGTCACTTTCTAGCAGAGATATCTCAAACCAGAGGCTTATCATAATAAAGGTAGGTAAGCTTCTGAAAAAGCAAAAAATAAAAACAAAACAAAGCAAAATTTTAAAACAACTGTAGGGATTATTGGGCTAACACCAAACTTTACTTGGCTCCCCATTTTCAGAGCACGGTGGTATTTTAAGAACAAAAAGACTTGAATTCAAATCCTAGTTCCACCACTTTCTCCCTAAATCATCTCCCTACTGTAATTAGACTTCCTAACTTCTGCTATCATATTGACTTCATAATAGATTCTCACAATGGAATCTCTGGGAAAAGATTGCTAGTCTGAGCATATTAGATAGGATCACAGGACCTAGAGCAAGGCACTCTCCCTCTAGGGGCTTCCTTACTGGTAAAGTATAGGAATTGACTAGACGATCTCTAAGATCCCTTCCAGCTTGAAAATCATAGGGTCATAGTGTAATGGGGGGCTGGCCCATGACCCCCAGTCTTATGAGTATATGTGATGTACTCAGCTGGTACATGAACTTTGGCCCATGTGCAGACATTCTGCTACTGGTTCTGGTCCATTTACCATGTGAAGAGGTTCTCCTTTGAATGCCTCTCGTGCCAGAACTGGAGTGCATTCAAAAGGTACTTCAGTCATTCTGGGCTTCTCCCTTTCCCGCCTCCCCCCCACCCCAGACTGATTCCTTCCTGCCCGGGAAGAACCTCCACATCTGAGGCTGACAAGTAGCCCAAGAAGATAAACCTCTGCTCTTTTCCTCTTTGCATTTATTCTTCCTGCTTTTGAGTGAAGAAGGATAGATAAGACTACGATCTTGTTAACTTTGAAAGGTCAGGAGAGAGGAGCAAAGGTCCAGGAGCAAAGTCCATGCCAGGCTTTGCAGCCCAATAGTCCAGTGTCAAGGAACAACATTCTGGACCCAGTCTTAGCTGAGTCTAGGACTGATTCATTTGGACATAAACTTGGTGGAAGAATAATATGGAAAAACTTGGTTAAGTCTGAGCCCATTCTCCCTTGGGACTGAAGCAATAGTGAAAGCATAGCATGTCCTTCCTTTATACTGCCCCCCACCCCGAGATTGGGGGGAAATGTTGCTATTTTTATTTTTGCTTTATCTTCAAAGTAAATATAAATGGAACTAGAACTTTAATCTCAGTCAGCTAATAGTGGGGAGAGCTCACCAGAACGGGAGCTTAAGCTGATAGCATTAGAAAAAGTCATTCCACTGTCCCTCAAGGGAAATCCCTGAGTGGGATGTATAGCAAGTCTCCCCATGGAAGAATGAGATTGATTACTCGCTACAATAGGAGTTAAAGGTGGAAGGGATCTTAAAGTTCAATTATTCTAAACCTCTCATTTTGTGGATAAGAAAACTGAGATCCAGAAAAAGGTAGTTAATTGACTCAAGGATCTATGATCTCATAATTTTTAGGCTAGTAATCATTTCCCAGTGATCCCAACAAAGGAAGATTCTACCAAGTTGACATAAGAAAAGAAATGTCTCCCTTACTCAGTCCTACCCCTCATGTAGGCATCTCCAGGTCCAAACAGTTCAGTATTGTGTTGAATGAATCAACAATCAAATGAAAAAAAAAAACCACTTATTATATGCTTGCCTGGTGACATATTTTCTATTGTTATATAATATATATTGTTAACTCTTAGTTAAATTGGTGTTCAACTTTCCACATGTATATGTTTTACCTCTACAACTAGACTATAAGCTCTTTGAAGGTAGGAACCATGACTTCTCAAATATCCTAAGCTCTCTTACTAAACTATTTTGGATCTGTCACATATAAATTTATCTAAAATCTTCTTGAACCTATTTATAATATTCAGCCTCTACTATCTTTTGTTTGGGACAAGGGAGAATGGGGATGAATGTTGCAGTTATTGGGTACTAAAGATAAAAAACCAAAAAACTTGATGGCTGCTTAGTCTAGGCATGTAGAGAGTATGTGCACCTTGCTAGGATTGTGATGAGTGCTTATAGATTTTCAGCTTTGCAGATTCAGAAGCTTACCTTGATCAATTCGCCCAGTGGTGACCAGGCTCTAATTCACACTAACCAAACTCACAAGAGGTTTGTTTATAAAGCAAAATGCCAACTTACCAATTTTTAATGGGGAAGATTTTTGGCAAGATAACTCGTACAAGATATTTAGATGGGCCACTAGGCTGGAGTGGCCCTCTATAACTTCCTATCATTCTACCTCTCCTCATGCTTTATACCTGTTAAATTCATTCTTCATTTTCATTTTGACCTCTAATTCCTCCATCTAGAACTACTCTACAGGGTATTGCTGCTGCTGCAGTTTTACTTTCTTCCATCTCCAGGCTTGACTTTATATTTAATCAGTTCAACTTTAAACTGTCCACTGCTCTCAAATCGCTTGCCCTCTTGTCCCATCCATGCTCATACCTTACCAAACCCCAACCCTGGACTACTCTGACTATCTACCTCTGCTGGCTATACATACATGCTACTAAATTGTCCTAAAGGAAGCTCATGCAGCCTTGCCGAATGGTCCACTAGAAAGGTGTTATCTAATCTCAAATGGGTCCTCACTACAACAAGGCAATCTTTTTATTCCTTCCTAATTCATTACTACATTCCCCATAGGTTATCCCATGCTTTCTCTCCTTAAACCTTCCATATCACCCTTCACCACCCTCTCAGAAGGTTTTGTTTCATAATTTACTAAAAAAAAAAAGAAATAAGACCTTTTATGGAAGCTACCTCTTTCTCCCTACTCTATACTACAAAACCCCTTTATATCACTTGCCCCACATCCCAATCTCTCCTCCACTTCAGTCTCTAATGAAGAGGTAGACCTTTTCTTCATCAAGGCCAAAATCTTTAATTGTACTTTTGATCCCATTTCCTCCTATTTATCTCCATTAGAAGATTGCCCCCACAATCATCCCCTTTCTATATATAAAATCCTCAGTCTAACTAGACTTTGTCTCTCTCCTGAGCTCTGGTTCCACGTTTTCAACTATCTGTTGGACGTTTTGAATTTGATGTCCTATAGGTATCTCAAACTTAACATATCCGAAATATGTCACTATCATAAAACAAGAACATGACCCTCTTTCCTGCTTTCTTATTTCTTCTGAGGGTACCACCATCCTTCCAGTTACCCAGGCTTCATCTTCAGAGTCAGCCTCAGATTATCCCTTTCCCTCACCCCTGGCCCCATATCCAATTAGTCTCTGAGCCTTCTCAATACTACTCAACACCTCTCACATCCACTCCTTTCTCCACTCACATGGCCATTATCCCAGTTCAAGAACTCAGCACCTCTTACCTAGGTTATTGCAGTAGCTTCCTAATTGATCTCAAGTCTATGCCTTCTCCAAGCCATCCTCTACCCAGCTGCCAAAGTGAGATTCCTAAAGCAGAGGCCTGATTATGTCACGGCCTGTTCATGGAATGCCTGCTCCAAAGGCAGCAAATTTGTTTTCATCTTGAATACTTTCTTTTTCCATTCTTTCCATCTTCTAGGTCTCACTGAAACCTGGCTCCTTCCTGATGACAGAATCTCTTTGGCCACCCTTTCCAGTTCTAGTTGCATTTTCACTTATTCCCCCTTCCTCTCCATTTCCATTTCCAAGCCCTCCTTCAATGGCATTTCTCAGTAACCTCTGTTCCTTTGAGATTCACTCAATCCATGTTTACCACTCAATCAAAATTGTAATAGCTTTTATCTATTGCCTTCCAGGACACTTTCTTTCTGTCATGAATGAGTTCGGTGCCTGATTGACAATCTTTCTCCTCATCTCAACTCCTGCCCTCATACAAGGCACTTCAACATAGATATTCATACTCCCCCAAACACCCTAACTTCCCAGTACTGAAAAAAAATGGAGACTATTCATCGAGAGCTCTCTTTACCTCCTCCTCATCTCATATCATTCAGATGTCTTCTGCCACTATTTCCTCCTCAACTCGTGTCTCATAGGAAGAGGCAGCCCTTCTCCTTGCCAAGGAAAACCCACGCACAACTGATTCCATTCCATCCTGTCTTCACCAGCTGACCAGCTGCTTCTCTATTACTTACAAACATGCTCATGTCTCCCCCATCCTCAAAACGCCTTCACTTGATTTAACCGTCTCCATTAGCTCATCCTTTTTGTGGCTAAACTCCTCAAGAAAGCCCCCTGTAATCAATGTCTACACTTTCCTCTCCTTCTTAATTCTCTGCAGTCTGGCTTCTGACCTCATCATTCAAATAAAACTTTGCTCTCCAAAGTTACCTGTTATCTCTTAATTGTCTAATCCAAGGGTCTTTTCTCATCCACCTTCACCTCTCTGTTGATCACCGCCCCCCTCCCTTCTCCTTGATACTCTATGGTTTCTAGGTTATCATGACACTGTTCTTTCCTGGTTCTCCTCCTACCTACGTGAACGCTCATTCTCTATCTTCTTTACACTATCTTGATCCAGGTCACATCAGCTAACCATGAGTGTCCCACAAAGGTCTGTCCTGGGCCCTCTTCTCTTCTCCCTTTATAGTATTTCTCTTGGTAATCCTATCAGCTCCCAAGGACTCAATTATCATCTCTATGCTGATGATTCTCACATCTCTTTATCCATTCCTAACCTCTTTCCTAACCTCCAGACTTGTATCTCCACCTGCCTATTGGATATTTCTAACTAGATGTCCTGTAAACATCACAACCAAAACTGATTATTCTTTCCTTTAAACTCTCATCTCTTCCTTTCTTCCTTACTACTATTGAGGGTATCACCATTCTCCCAGTCACCCAGGCTCACAATCTAGATGTTATCCTGGACTCCTCACTCTCTTTCACTTCCCATATCCAATCTGTTACCGAGTCCTGTCAATTTTATTTTTGTAACATCTCTCGAATATGTCCCCCTTCTCTCCTCTGACACTGCCACCATCCTATTGTACGCCATCCTTACCTCATACCTAGCCAATTGAAATAGCCTGCCATTTGTTCTCCCTGCATTCAATTTCTCCCCACTACAGTCCATCTTTCACTCAGATGTCAAGTTGGTCTTCCAAAAGTACAGGTTTGCCCATGCTACCTCCCTGTTCAGTAAACTCCAGTGGCTTCCAGTCACCACCAGGATTAAATATAAAATCTACTGTCTGGCATTCTGCTCCCCTTCCTGCCTTCCCAGTCTTTGCTCTTTGCCTCTTTGCTGTTCCTTGAATAGGACACTCCATTTCCCAACTCCAGGCATTTTCACTAGTTGTCCTCTATGCCTGGAATGCTCTTTCTTTTTATCTCCACTTACTGGCTTTCCTGGCTTCATTCAGGTCTCAGCTAAAACCCCCCTTTCTAAAACAAGCCTCTCCCAATCTTCCTTCCCTTTGTTGACTGTCTAATATATCCTATAAATCTTGTATGTACACAGTTATGTGCCTGTTTTCTCCATATAAGCTCCTTGAGAGAAAGAGCTACTTTTACCTGACTTTGTATCCCTGGGGCTTAGCACAATACTGGACACATAGTAGGTGCTTAATAAATGCTTTTGGGTAATAACTGAGTCACTATTACCTCTAGGATTAAATGCAGACTCCTTTGTTTGACATTTAAAGTCCTTCATAATCTGACTCCAATTTACCTTTTCAGCTTCATCATATATTATTCTCCTTCATACAGTTCTCCTCCGTAAATATTCCCCTTCAGTATAACCAAATTGGTTTGCTTGCATTTCCTAGTACAAGGCATTCTATCTCCCATCTCACTGTCTTTGGAAAGGTTGACTTCCATGCCCAGAATAAACCTCCTCCACTTCCTTCTTAGCTGTCCCTAAAAGCTCAGCTCAAACACTGCCTCCTACCCGAGGCCTCTCTTGCTTTCTCTAGCAGCTATTGTCTCCCTCCCACAAATTAAGTTGCATTTATTTTCTAGATAATTTTGTAGATACTTATCCTCAAAAATGCTGACTCCCTCTATAGAAAGTTAAGTTTCTTGGTGTTAGGGAATATTCATTTTTGTCTTTGTATCTCAGATTTCCGCCAAATAATAAGCTTTTTAATAAATGCTGGTTGATTGATTTAAAAAAATGATAAATCAGAACATGGTTTGATTATGATAGAATTAGACCAAAGGGATCTGGAACCTGCCAAACTATGCTAACTTAGTGAACTAACTTCCACTCTAGGGATCATTCTGTCTTGATTACTGGTTTTAGTAATTAGAATTAGAGCAATGTCTCCTCTGGATAGTGCTAGAAACACAAATTCTTACCTTTGGCTTCTTTTATTTTGGCTGTGTTTCAATTAGTTAGATAGTGACTTTTCTAACATTAGTTACTTGTCAAAATTGTTTTTAAGTGATTGGCCTCCAATATAGTCCTCTGATACCTTTATGGTATCAAGGTGATCCTGGGTTCTCGAAGACTGTGCCCAAATAATATGAGGAACTGATTTAAATTTACGAGAATAAGTCATCTCCATTTGAAAAAAGGCCAAAGGCTTTAAACAAACAGTTTTCAGAGGAAGAAGTCTAAGATATCAATATAAAATAATATAAAACAGTTCCAAATTACTAGAAACTACTAGTAATCAGATAAATGCAAAATTAAACAATTCTTCACACACTTCAAATTTGCAAAGGTGACCAAAAAAGGAAAATGACAAATGTTGGAAGGGTTGTGAGAAAACAGGCACAATAATGTTCTGTTTGTAGAGCTGTCAATCAATCCAGCTGTTCCGCAAAGCAATTTAGAATTGTCCTCAAAATTACTAAAGTATGCACATCCTCTGACCCAATGATACCACCTGTAATTCTATATCCCAAAGAGATCAAAGAAAGAAGAAAAGAATCCAAATGTACAACATATATTTAGCTGTTCTCTTTGTAGTGACAAAGAACTAGAAACCAAAGGGGTACCTATCAACTATAGAGTGACTGGACAAAATATAGCATATGAAAGTAATGGAATATTATTGTACCATAAGAAATTATGAAAGGGATCATTTCACAGAAAACTGGGAAGATTTGTATGAACTGATGCAGAATGAAGTGAGTAGAACAGGAGAATAATTTATATGACAATGTCTTAAAGAAAGGAAACTTTGAAAGATTTAAGAACTCTGATCAAGGCAATGAACTACAATTCCAGAGGACTTGTGACAAAGCATGTTCCATATTTCTTGACAGAGAGGTGATGGACTCAAGACGCAGAATGAGATGTACTTTTTTCGGACAAAGGCATATTGTGAATTTATTTTGACTATGCATATGTGTTACAAAGATTTTGGTTTTTTTTCTGAAGGGGGGAGAGGTGCAGGAGAGAAAGTAGGAAGGAGACAAAGCAAATGCTTGTTAATTGGAAAAAAATTTTTAAAGACTGTCCATAAAGGTCAAGCTCTGGCAGGTCCCACCAAACTGGAAAGACATTGAAGATATGCCCAGTGATCAACTATGTGTCTGTCATCTTACGACCAGACTGGCTGTATGCAGAGAGACTCATCACCAGAAGCCATCAAGAGACAGATTTTTTTGAGCTGTAGCATCTCATGAAGTATAAAGGAGTTACAGTTATGGTGGTGGAGCAAGTGGCTACACTGATGAAATCACAGACCCGTGAGTATTGACACACAATTCTTTTTCAGGTCTGAAGGCAGCATGGTATAGTGGGGCATGCCCTGGACTGGGAGTCAGGAAGATCTCAGTTCATATTCTAGGGCTGTCCCTTACCACCTGTATGACCTTGGTCAAGTCACTTTATGTCTTCAGGCCTCAGTTTCCTCTAAATTAAATGAGAGAGCTGGCATGTCTACAGAGGATCCATGATGAAGCACAGAGAAGTGATGGGCACAAAATGTAGAAAAAGGTACATGTTTTAGACACGGCCATGGTGTAGATTTATTTTGCTTGACTGATTATTTGTTACAAGTTTTGTTTTTCTCTTTTCTTTCCCCATTTTAATGGGTGAGAGGAAGAAGGTGGAGTGAACAATAGTGGCACCAAACAAAACAGAAGGGAAATATTTGTTAACAAGTCTCTTCTTCCTGTTGCTTTGCACCTCCATTTCCAAGTACTTCACCCCACCCCCACACACAAGGAAAACAAAATATAGCTACAAAAAGAAAAGAATCAGCAGGCATCTGGTGAATTAGCTCATAAGCTCCTTGAGGGCAGGGACTATCTTTTGCCTCTTTGTATGCCCAGGACTTAGCACAGTGCTTAGTACATGTAGGGGCTTAATAAAAGTTTATTGATTGATTTATTGAATTGCACTTATGCGACAGCACCATCACTCTGATCTTGTCTGGTCCACAGCTCAACTATAAGGATAGGGTGACAATCTTAGATGAGCAGATTCTGGGACATTCCATAGTTCACATAGATAGGGATTTGGGCTGACCTATAGTGTATTGTGATTATCTTTCAAGTGAAATGATTTATCTAATGTTAATTATTGTTCAGCCATTTTTTCAGTCATGTCTGACTCTTCAGGACCCCATTTGTGGTATCCAGTATCTTGGCAAAGATGCTGAAGTGGTTTGCCATTTCCTTTTCTTGCTCATTTTACTGATGCAGAAACTGAGACAAACAGGGTTGAGTGACACAGCTAGGAAGCGTCTGAGGCCAGAACTGACCTCAAGAAGTTGAGTCTCCCCGACTCCAGGCCCAGTGCTCCATCCACAGCACCACCTAGCTGCCTCAATGTTTATTAGCGGGGAGCTATTAAGAACAGAATCTATCGTACTTAGTCTGAAACACTTTTTTAAAATCATCCATAGAACCATTTCTTCAGTGGCCTGGGCCACTAGTGCTTCCTCTGAGATGTCAGATTACAAATTCTTTACTTTTTAACTTTGGTTCCCAGCCCATAACGATAACTCACGTTTCTATACAGCTATAAAGTTTACAAAGTACTTTGCTTTTAACAGCTCTCATTTTACAGATGGGAAAACTGAGATTCTGCCAAGTGAAGCCACCTGTGCATAGTCCCACATCTAGGAAGTGTCAGAGGAGGGATTCAGACCCAGGTCTCCTGATTCTGAGACTTCTGCTCTTTCCACTGTAGCACAACAGCCACTGGGCCTTTCACAGACCCCAGTGAGAATGAGGAAAACAGTGCATCCATCTTCCTCTCAGGTACTAATGAGAAGCCTCAGTAAAGTAAAGGGGAAGGGCAGCAAAATCTGACCTGTTTTCTTGCATAGAAGAAAGAAGAATGAAGGAATCAAAAAACCATGTTTCAGTGTCCCTGGGCCTCAATTTTCCCATCCGGAAAATAAGGGGATCATGCTATCAGAGGTTCTTAACTTGGGGTCTATGAACTCTTTTTCTTAATTTTTTGATAACTGTATTTAAATACAATTGATACTTTTGTAATCCAGTGAATTTTATCTTACACCTTAAAAAAAAACACACATTATTTTGAGAAGGGTTCCACAGGCTCTGCCAGACTGCCAAAGGGGATCTATGGCTCAAAAAATGTTAAAAACACTTGAACACTTGGAATAGATCTTTATGGTCCCTTCCTCCTCTACTATTCCATGTTATGCTTTAAGACCTCTTCCAGCTCTCACATGTCATGTTCCTTAACAGAAGTTCCCTTCTAGCTTGGATATTTTATGAACTATGCTTTGATATTCTCCAATTCTATGGCTCTTCCCTTACCTTAGGCTTACTCTCTCTAGGCTGACTCTGTTAGCTCGCCTTGTTATAATACTTCAGCAGCTGGCCCTTGGAATCAGAGAAAGAGATTTATCTCCCTGGCTGCATAGCCTTTCTTCCAATTTCTGGCATTTTAAGCCTCTGCCTCATTCCAGGTCTTGGTTTATTGCTCTTGCTGGGCTCTTGCAGGAGCCCAGAGTGTCCTGCTTGACTGCATTTCAGGTACAGCTGAAGGCTGGCAGCTGCCACCAGAACAAAAGGCTAACCTCCTGTTCCCAGCGGGAGAGGGACTAAGTGTCTTCCTAAGTTGGCTACACTTGCCAAGGGGACAACCGCTCCTTTGTGCTATAAAACAGCATATACGCTGTGGCCACCAAAAGAATTCCTGCTGGCCTGAGGTTCTTTTCATTTAAGAAACAAAGCAAATAAACAAAAGCATCTAGAATTTAAAAAATAAGAAAAAATTCCCCTCCCCCAAAGGAGAAAAAAAAATGCACTGGTTTTGTTTTTTTCTAAAGTCTTCCTGGAAAATGGAGCTATTTTTCTGAGGCAGGAGGGAATTATTTTCCTAAGGATCGCAGGCATTTGACTCCAAGTAACACACAATTTGAGAGAGACGTACTGTGGTATAATGGGAACAGAACTGGATTTGGATTTAGAAGACTGGGTTTGGAACCAATTCTGTTCTACTAGTATACTTGTGTGAGTTAAGAGAAGTCCCTTAACTTCTGAGTCTGAGCGTCTTCATCTGTACAGTGATAGAGCTAGATTAGATGATCAGTGCAGCCCGTTTCAGTTTTTAATCCTATGATCCTGGAATTCCCTTTCACTGAGGAGACTAAATCAGGACTAGAGTGAAGGAGGAAGCCTAGGTAGGAAGGATGTGACCATCAACACGTCTTTCTTTTTAAAGCGGTGACGACTATGAGACCAGCCCAAATCATAGAGGTGAAGCAATCAACAGATACTCGTTAAGCTCTTTTCAAGTATATGGCACAGTGCTGAGCTATGGGGAATACAAAGATGACTAAGTCACAGTCTCTGTCCTCAAGGTGCCCATGGTGTAGTTGTGCTATACAAAACATATAAAAAGATGATTTACAATATTCTGCAAGACAGTATGTATAAAGTGTCAGATCATACTACAAGCAACCAATGCTACAGGAGATCAGAGATGGGTGAGATCCTTGAACTGGGGATGTCAGAGAAGGGTTCCCAAGGGAGAGACAAATTGAGTTAGGATTTGGAGTATGAGTACTCCAAAAAAAGTAAAGAAAGGGAAGGCATATCGAGTAGGCAGAGTGACACAGACAAAGGCATAGAGGTGGAAAAATGAAAGGCATGTCCAAAAGCTGTTAGCAGACCCACTTTTCCTGGGAGAAGATGTATAAAGAGGAGCTTGAAAGGCAGGTCGTAAGCAGATTGTGGAGGGCTTGAATGAATAATACAATCAGAATTTCATAATGGGATGACCCCTTAGAGGTCATTCAGTCCAACCCTTCCCCCTACCCCATTCTACTTATGGGGAAACTAGCCTAGAGCAGGTAAGCAATCTGTCTAAGGTCACAGCAGATTAATGACAAAGCTGAGGTTGATAGATTATATATACCACCCACTGCCCATCACCCACCCCCACCTAAATGTGGAAACAGGTGGAATGGCTCAGTAACACTTACTTTGGAGTCCTGTCCAGCACCAAGATAGCTTGCTTGTCTAACTGGACTGACCTATTGGAAGATTTAATAGATGTTTTTTGGTGATGTGAGCCATGCCAGGAAAAACCCCTGCCCAGAGTTATATTCCCTACTTGTTTGCCACTAATAATATTTCAAAGATTTCATCATTATAGGCACTCTATCCAATAATATATATCACAACCCTTTTATGACTTAGTAGATGGTCTTTAAGAGTTGTGGCGGAAAAATTCATCACCCTGAAGCCACACTTGAAATGAGCCTCTCTAAATTTAGTTATATTGGTCTTCAGACCACAGGCATATAGTCAGTCAAAGTACTTGAAGTCTTTTCAATGAATAAATGAAACACATTTAGCACTTACTATGTGCCAAGTTAACTGTGGGAAATACAAATACAAAATTAAGACAACATTTTAAGGACTTGGTAAGATTTGTCAGGTATAGCCTTTGAGAATTCAGGTTCACCTCTACATCATGATGAAAATTATATATGTGTGTGTGTACACGTTACATACCACAAGAGAATGTAAGATCCTTAAGGGCAAGGACTCTGTATCTCTAGCTCCCGCACACAGAAGGCACTTAATAAGTACTTGTTGAATGAATGAATAAGGCATCAGAGAAGGATGTTAGTAGAAGTCACTGATAATAATAACAATGACAGTGCCCTATTTTTACATAGGACTTTAAGGTTTACAAAGCACTTTCCTCAAAACAACCCTGTAGGGTAGTTACTGCTAGTATTATTATCCTCTATCTACGGATGAGAAAAATGAGACTCAAAAGAGGAAGTGACTTATAGGTTCATCAGATTTGCATCTGGAAGGATCTCTTATCCCTCTCTCTCTCCATTTATGAATGGATAAACCAAAACCCAAAGTTATTCTGGCAATAAGTAGAATAATCAGGATTTGAACTCAGGTTTTGAGTTCAAATTCAGTGGTCTTTCCACTATATCAAGCTATCTGCTCTTTTCACATTTTTTTTAGTCTCTGCTTTCACCCCACAAAGCCCATAAGATCTTGAGCCCAGTCATCTCTCTCTTAGCTTCAACTCCACTCAGTTCCTTCCTATTCTTTCCATCAAACTATACAATTGCCATCTCCTCCCACCATCTTCCCTAGTCAAAGTTTCATCATCATTCAGCTCAACAATGGTCACGTACCCCAAAAAAATCTAAATGTTAAAACTAAGAATTGAATTGAGATCTTGTTGCTCCAAGAGCCTTCTTAAGACAATGTCACTCCCATTCTCAAAAATCTTTGGCGGTTCCTAACTGCCTCCAGATAAACTAGAGCTTGGCATTTAAAGCTCTCTACCATTAGGCTCCAACCTTTCTTTGCAGCCCTATTTCCCCCCATATGCCCCTTTTCTAGCCAAACTGGACTATTAGCTGCTCCCAAACTCAATATTATATTTGTTGCCAATGTGTATTAACATCAGTTATCCCCTATGCCTGTGATGCAACTCCTCTTCATCTTTTAATGAATCTTCATTCTTCTTTAGAACTCAATGCAATTGCCATCTCTTCCATCAAGCCTTCCCTCATCCATCCATTTGCTAAGTGCTTCTCTCTCTCTCCTCCAATTCCCTTGTATTTATTTATCCCCAATAGAATGTAAGCTCCTTGAGGACATGAATGAATCTCCATGCCTAGCACAATGCCTTGCACACTCAATTTTTGTCAAATTGAATTTCCATGCATCTCCATGACTGAATGGGAAGCACCCTTGGGAGGAATACCACATTAAGCCAGTTCTGATCCTACTTCCTGACCACATAAACTGCAAACGATCTCATTTCTCTGACCTCCTACAGCCATATATTTAGCACCTGGTACTGCCTTGTTTTTCAGGTAGATTTTATGTGCACTGCCTTTTCTTTCCAGTTAGACTGAGAAGCAAACTCTGTCTTATTCATTTTTCTATTTTAAATGGGATCTGGCAAGTATCTAATACATAGTAGGTGCTCCATGTACATTTATTAATTTAAAATAATATTAATTATTGATCTACTAGTAATTTCCACAGTAAAATACTAGTTGATCACCTAGTTATTAGTTCTTTTCCAACTCAACAGCCTGCTAACCCTAGGTTGTTTCTATTTGGTAAATGATTATTGAATGGATGAATGTTGGTGGCAGGGGGACTGATACCAGAGCAGCTACAAAGCAGTACTCCTCTAAGGCATAGCAAGGGCACAAGAGAAAACTGCCAATTTCATTGTTTTATAATAGGCTGGCCTTACTCCAATGGGCCTTTACTGTAGCTCTTTGTGCAGTGGAGACACCATCTTCTGACTGACAAACCAAAGACTATCACACCTGAGAAGGCCTAAGTCTACAGGCCAAGACGTTGGCCAGACCTAACCAGTGACTGAGGGTAAATGTCATTCATGGCAGGTTTCACAAACAGGCTCAGGAAGGTAGTGCTCAAAAAGGAAAACCATTTAATGAGGGTACTGTTGGGAAATTTGGGGCTTGAATTCAGTTTTTGAGAAAAAGGAAAATATATCTATATATATGGATATGATTTACAATCTCTAATGTGAACCCAAGTGTTTTCTATTAATAAACTGTGAAATCTTTCCATCTGCCCAGGACGTGTACATTAACAGTACAGCCACTGTGCTAGGCTGGACTGTAGTTAGAGTATCTGGGAGACCTTTCTTCAAGACCTCTGGGGCAAGGAACAGTGTTTCATTCCCCCTCCCATGGACTTTATGATGCCTGAGCAAGAACTAGTGTGTCCTAAATACTTTGAATAACCACTACATTCCTTAAAGGGGCTTATTATTTTTATGGCCATAGAAAAATTTGTTACAATATTCTTCATAATAGGATTCTCTACCAGAACAGGCTTAGTCTATAAGTACTGAAAGAGTACTAACTAAGCAGAGAGGCAGCAGAGTCAGATGGAGACATCATAGAGGGATTTCCAGGAAGAAGCATTTGATCTGGTTTTAAAGAAAGTAAAGTGAAGAGGAAGGGAGAGTATTTTAGATAGAGAGAAGACAGCATAGAGAAAGAAATGAAAACAATCATGGGCAAATAGCATCAACCCCATTGGCTTGGCTAGAGGCAAGAATCTAAATTGAGGACAAGTGAGAAATTAGATGAGTGAGAGAAAGGGGACTTATGTGATACAGTGTCTTAACTGCTAGCTTGAACAGTTTTTATTTTATACAATTCACAGTAGATGACCATTGTAGGTTCCCAAGTAGCAAAAGTCGTTTATTTAAAAAAATATTCTAGCAATTATATGTAGTAAAGTGGGAGAAAGCCTAGAAGAATCTCAGTTCCAGAAGGTTGACAATGATGCATGTTGTGAGGTGGTAGACAAACTAACAGGTGTGAAATGTTGCATACACTGTCAGACATGATGCTGTTATTAGTTTTGTTTAACTGTTTCCTTTTTAAAAAATAAAATTATACTGATATCTCTTGTTTTTATATCACTTACATCTCCCAATATAATCAACTCCATCTGCTGCCCTCCCCCCCACCCCAAAAGCCATTTCTTATAACAAAGAATTTTTTAAAGAGGAAAAGAAAAACAGTTTAGCAAATCCACTGAAAAAATCTGACTATACACACACACACATTTCCATTTCCATCATTTTCTGCCTCTAAGAAGAAAAAAGGGAGATGCTTTCTTATATTTCTTCTTCGAAGTCAAATGTATTCATCATAATTTCACAGAATTCAGTTTCAATGGCGTTTTGTTGTTATTTCCATTTCCATTGCTGGGGTCATTGTGTATATTGTTTTCCTGGTTGGGCTTGTGCATAAGTTTGTACGTCTTCCTACGCTTCTCTATATTCATCATGTTTATCATTTCTTATGGCTAAGCAATAATATTCCATCATATTCACATGCCACTCCCAATTAATGTACAAGTAGAGCACTGGACTTGGAATAAGGAAGACCTAAACATTTTTAATAGTTTAGTTTTTTAAATTTTTTAAATTAACAAGCATTTAAAAAACTACTCTATCCTTCCCGCTATCTCCCTCCACTATTGAGCAACTTTTAAATATAGGTAGATAGATAGATAGACAGATAGAGACAGACAGATAGATAGATAGACAGATAGATAGATAGTTAGATAGACAGATAGATACTTAGCCGCATAGTCCAACAAAACAAATTCCCACATTGGCCATGCCTAAAAATGTGTTTTTTCTTTCTGCAGGAGATGAGTGGTTTTTGGTCTTATGATTTATAATTTCATTTATCAGAATTCTAAAGTATTTTAAAATTTTTCCCTAGAGTGTTACACTCTACAAACTGTTCCCCTAGTATCGGTTCATGAAGGTCTTTCCAATTTCTTCTAAAAATTATCTATTTCATCATTTATGTCACAATAATATTTCATTACACATACATACCACAATTTGTTTATCTGTTTCTCAGTATAACACCACCTTAGTTTATAATTTTGAGTTACTACAAAGACTGCAATACATATTTTTGTACATATAGATTCTTTTTCTTCTTTCTTTGATTTCTTAAGGAATACAGGTCTAGTAGTGGTATAGCTGGGCATGCATTTCGGTAACATTCTGGCCATAGTTCAAAATTGCTTTCTAGTTCATAATTCTACCAATAGTGCATTAATGTGTTTCCCCATAACATCTCCAAAATTTGTCATTTACTTTTTTTGTCATTTTTGCCAATCTGACAGCTTAAAATTACTTTAATTTGCATTTCTCTAAATATTAATTATATTTTTAAAACTATATAGCTGCTAATGGCTTGGACTCCTTCCTTTGAAAACTGTTCATATCCTTTGACCGTTTATCTATTGGGTAATAGCTCTTATAAGAAAGATCTGAGTTTGAATCTCGTCTCAGTCACGTTGTTAGCTATGTGACCATGAGCAAGTCACAACTTCTCAGCTTCAATTTCTTCATCTGTAAAATGGGAATACTAATAGCACCTACTAACAGGATTATTATGAGGATCAAATCAGATGATGCTATATGTAAAGTGTAAACCTTTAAGTATACTGATAATAACACTTTAATAATAAATATTAGCTATTATTACTATTACTATTAACTGCTTCTTTTTAATAAGCAAGAGTGCCTTGAGGGAGTTATTAGAAAATGACTGTGGTATAAAATGACAAAAAAAAGTGTCCATAAAACATTTAAAAAGAAACTGGGAACTAGAAGATAAGTTGGAAGCTATTTCCGTAATTGAGCTATTAAAAGATGATTGCGTGTAAAGGGGTTATAGCTCTTGAAATGCAAGAGAGGGCATGGACAATTGACAGGACAGTGTATTGGATTAGATGAGGAGTGGAGAAGGTAAGAGAAACATGGACAATCACTCCAATATTATGAACCTGGTAGACTGGTGTATTGGTAATTAAGGTGGAACTTTTTTTTTTTTTACTGTTTTCTCTTTTAGAATGCTAATCAAGTGCCTTTGATTAAGTCTTGCTAGGTGCAAAGCCCCAGACCCACATCCTTTTGCTAGCTAGGTGTGAAGCCCCAGACCCACACCCTTTTGCTGATTAGGTATGGAGCCTTCGGGCCCTAAGAAGGGTATATAAACTTAGAGGTTAGCATTTTGTTTGGGGCTTTTAAACTGGAAGAGTGTTGTGTGATTTGACCAGATGAGACTCTGGGTAGCCATTGTTAAGGAGACTTTGGAAAACCCAGATGTTGATGCTTCTCTGGTAACTATGTATATTGTGATTTGGTTAGACAGAAATGTTGATCTGTTTATATTGTCTCTGTTTGTAATTTCTGTTTTGTGTTCTCTAAAGTTCAGAGTACTGGCTTCTCCCCCGAACTAAGTGAATGATATATGTATATTTGATTAAAGTGAGACTGTTAACTCCTCAAAGTTGCTATCCTTAGAAAAGTCATTCAAAGAACTTGTGCTGGCAGCCCTTCTGTGTGCTCTTGTTGTTGGTCTTTCACCCCCACAGCAGCCGTTAGCCACATTGTTGTTACAACTGGAAAAGAACTAGCATCCTTGACTAAACTGAGTAATTCAGGAAGGGATCTTTATGGTGGCCCAGCACTGAAAAGATTTGACAGTTTCGTAATAATAATCAGCAAAATCTGAGAGGCCCCTTGGTTTACTCCCTGCCATTGTCATGAGGCTGGGTGCTGCGTCAGTTAAAAAAGAAAGCTTCCTTTCCAATTGCTTCCTTCAATGTTCCCCTTTGGTAAACAGTGCCTCTTGGTGACTAGACTTCCCGTGAGATGTGGAAAATAAGTATGTTTTTCTTCCCTCTCCTAACCTCATGGCCATGCCCACATAGAGTGTGAACTTAACTAGGTGAGATTGTGCCTGGGATCCTGGGACCCTGGCTGCTTTTTCCACTTTGTGTTTCCTTAATAAGTAACTGAATAGCATTCTTGAGGTAGATATAACCAACATGGGTAGTGTACTTGTGAGTTTGAGAGGTCTTCAGTTGACTGGAGACAAGGGAAATTTATTCTAGAGGAAATGACCACTGGTAGAAGACATGGACCAATTGTTTGGACAGTGCAGAGCCAATGAGAAATGTGAAATGAACATTTGGTAAACCTAAAATTTTATGTCTCAATGAAGTTTAAGTATTGGCTTCTCAAAAGAGTATAACAGTAGTTAAAAATAAATTAAGTTATTGAAACCTATTAATACGCACTTGTATTTTTGTGCTTATTATTTCTTTTGGATAGTAAAAAAAAATACTTCTCCCATACTTGATACATATTACAAATTCAGTGCCTTCCTATTCCCTTCCTGCCTCCTATTTTTTTGAGAAATTCTATAATCCTAAACCTATAAACAATTTTTCTCCAGCGTGCTGGGGTGGGAGACATAGTAAGTCAAGGAGTATGAGAAAAGGGAATCTAATCCCTCTCTTTCAAGGACTGGCTCCCCCAGGATTGAACTTAGTCTGACTGCCTGCACAGACAAAGCAGAAGGGTCCTTTCATGGAAAAGGAATAGGGACAAGTGTCCCAACCCCTTGATTCCAGCAGTGGTTCCTTAATGTCAGTCTCAGAGAGGTGATTTGACTAAGGGCAAACAACTTTGAGGCAAGATTGAACCTATGAGTCTTATGACTCCAATTCCAGCTCTATCTCCACAATAACATCCTGCTTCCAACATGTGAAATGTTAAAAAATGTTAAGTTTCTGTTATTGGTGAATTCCTCCTCATAAGCACTGGGGCTCCTTAAAGTTCAAGCTAGTTACCTCCTTTCCATGAAGGCTTCCTTAATTCTTCCAGATGAAAAAGATCTCTGCTTCTTCCAGTATCCCATTTCACTTTGCTGGATCCTTCCTTTGCCCTTATGCTCAGCATCCCAACACATGGACTCATAGATTTAGAAATGGAAAGGATTTTACAGGTCATTCAGGCTGATAGGCTCACTTTATAAATGAGTAATTGAAGCTCAAACAAGTGTTCCCAAGATCATACAGGCAGGACAGGGCAGGACTGGGACGTGAATTTGGGTCCTCATTACAAACTCAAGGCTCTTTCCACTAGGTCATGTTGCTCTTCCAATTCATAGAGGAGGCAGTGTGGTGCAATGGAAAGAGTAATGAAACTGAAGACACAGGACCACATCCAACCTTTGTGACCTCAGGTGAATCACTTAACCTCTCTGGGCCTCACTTTTCTGACCTGTACAGTCAGGGAGTTGGACTGCATGACCTTTAAGGTTTCTTCCAATTAAGTACTATGTGCCCTTCCTTCATTCCCTCCTTCCCTCCCTCTCTCTTGCCTTTCTTTTCCCTTCCTTCTTTCCTTCCTTCTCTTCCTTCTTTCTTTCCTTCTCTCCTCCCATCCCTCAATTCTTCCCTCCTTCCTTCTCTCCCTTTCTTCCCTGCCCCCTTCTTTCCCTCCATCCCTCTCTCTCCCTCCATCCGTCCCTACCTTCTTTCTTCTCTCCTTTCTTTACTTCACTTTCTTCCCTCCTTCTTTCTCTTCTTTCCTTCTCATCTTCCTTCTCTCTCCCTTCTTCTTTTCCTTTCTTCCCCTTCCTTCCTTCTTTCCTTGTTTTCTTCCCTGTCTTCCTTTTCTATTCTTTGATAAGTCAACTTCATAGAAAGTGAAGAGCCCTCTTTTTGCAAATGTGCCACCAAAGGAAATATAGTCAAAATCAACTTAAGATGTCTTGTTTTGTTTTTCAGGGAACCAGACAACTCTTATTTAAAAAAAAAAACTCCTCAGTTACAAAAACTTCCCAAAAGGAAACTAGAGAAAAGATAGGCTCTAACAGTATGACTATATCATATGGGGAAGTTTTATGGGACCTTCTGGGGAGAGTTTTACTGTAACCCCAAATGAAAGGATGGCAATGGAAAGAGAACAATGGGATATGGGAGTGAGACCACCCAACTTGTTGGGTTTCATGTGACCTGATTAAAAAGGGAAAGAAGTGCAGTCCTAGGAGACACTTCATAGCTCCAGGTATCTACAACTAACTCAATACAAAACAAAATTTATAAACAAAATTTATGTGCCCTGAATACTTACAGATTGATATGCACTAGGAAAAAAATGGAAAGAGGAGTCATTAGAGTGACCTGAATGTCAAAACACTAAAACCTGTCAGTAATTATAAATAGAACTTGATTTAAGGAAGCTGTCTTAGACCCCACTCAAGGAGGTTCCATTAGTTGTAATGTGCTAGAGGACTTTATTATAGGGTGATCTCATAAATAAAGCAGTTCCCATCGATACTCAATATATTCATTCATTCATTTGACAAATAATAATTTAGCAGTTAGAACAGTGCTAAGCATTATAGTGTAGCTACAGCGTGCTCTGGGAACTATCCAAAGCTGGTGACATTATCTGATAAGCTGACCTCCTTTTTAGGATGAGCCTGAGCTCCACCCAGTCCCACAATTAAGAATCTCTTTGTACTCTGGTCCTCCAGGAGCCTCAGACTTATGCCAGGCTACATGTGCTTCTCATTTCATAGGGATCAGGAGTTGTGAAAAAGTCACTTTTTGCACATGGGGAGCTTAATCATAGGATTTACATCAAAACCATATAAAAAGCTTTGTTTGGCCTGCAAACATTTATTGACTCTTTTCTCCCCCTCCCCCAACCCTCTTCAATATTTCTAAAATTGCATGTTTGAGCTTCCTGAACTGCAAATGAAATAATTATGGGCTCTGTTGAAATAACCCGATGCCTAAGGCTGCTGGCAGGCAACAGAGCTTCCCTTGGGTAAAAGAGAGGAGGGGCCATCAGGAGACTATATTCCTGACCAATCGGTCCCTTTACAGGGAAGTAACACTGTCCCAAACAATCCTCTCTATTTATAACATTTTTTTCAAGCCCAGGCACCCATCCCCCAATTTAAGGAAAATTCCTGTAAATCTTTTTCATTCTTTGGTCTTACCTGGAAATTTCCATTACATAAGCAGCAAAAAAGCCTCAGCTGTAGGCTTTTGGTCTCCCTCTTTCTTAACACCCCCCCCCCCATTTAGTAAAGGGAGTTCTGACTTTATACTGTTTGTTTTCTAGGGAAGAATTTGAATATTGTCTTGACCATCTCTTACTTTTCACTCACTCTCTATTCCATCTGCTGGTTATAACAGCTACTCCAGGATTAAAGGCTGCTGTATAATAAAAAACAAATAAAAAACAAAAACAAAACCCTCAAGATAGTCTATTCAAGTGCATGCCATATGCTCATCAGTATCCTTAGAAAAAGCAGAGCACGTAAAGGCGATCTTCTTACGAAGGCATCCTCCTTTCTTTAATTTCAAATGGGTTCTTTTCAGACAGGGTCAATTCTGCCCAGGAATAAGAAAGAAGGCAACCAGAGTGACGAAGGGCCTGAATTAATGGTCTATGAGGATCAGCTGAAGAAACTGGCGGTGTTTGGCATGGAGAAGAAAAGGTGGGCCCACAACATAAGAGGCACTTAATAAACTTAAGAGGCACTTAATAAATGCTAGTTGACTTAATGACCCATGGAGGGTCTCGCTAGGCTAGATTTGCATATTAGAAAGAGAGTCCTGTGAAAGAGGGAATAGACTTATTCTACTTGGTCCAGAGGGAAGAGTAATGGAGGGGAAAGAGGGGAGGTGCAAAGGTCTCTCCATCATTGGAGATTCTCAAACTTGGGTGAGGCATAAGAGAAAGTGTAACAATGAGAGCTTCCTTGGAAGGTAGTGAGTTTCTTCATTAGAGGTCTTCAAATAAAAGACAGGTAAGCACATGCTGTAGCTATGTTGCAGGGGGGATTGAGTTTCAGGTCCCTTCTAACTCCAAAATTCTGTGATTCTGATTCCTCCCCTGCTCCACCTTCACCCCCTGCAATGAATCAAACAAAACCGCAGAGATCATCAACCCAGGAAAAAGCAAAAAAAAAAAAACGCTTTATAGCATTCTTAATATAGAATCATTTGTATTATTTGAAGATCTCCAATGATGAGAAGCTTACTACCTCCTGAGGTGGCCCATTCCATATTGGGGCAGTTCAGATTGGTATGGAGTTGGTTTTTTTTTTCTTATATGAAGCTAAAATCTGCCTCTCTGTGATTTCTACCCATTTGCTCCTTGTTCTATCTTCTGGGGACAAATAGAATGTCTTCTTCTACATTACAGCACGTTGAATACTTGAAAACAGCTCTCACACTTGCCCTAAGAAGATCTTCTCTTTTTCAGGCCAAATATCTGAAGTTCCTTCAACAAATCATAGGATCACAGATTCAGAGTTGGAAGGGTTCTTATAAGGCCATAATGTCTAACTCCCCCATTTCACAGATGAGAAAGCTGAAGTCGAGAGAGGTAAGTAGCTTGCCTACAGTCATATAGCTTGTAAGAATCAAGCAAGATTCAAACTCAAGTCTGATTCTTTGCTACAAGGTCAAGCACTGTTTCAACAATCCGGCTAGCAGCTTCTGTGGGGGTGTAAGATCCACCCACAGCCAGCACCCAGAAAGCTGCCAACAACACAGGTTCTTTTGACCTGCTTAACTAAGGAAAGCAAGGTGAAGGGGTTGACAAGCTTACTTTAATTCAGCACACAAATATCATTCACCTAGTTCAGGGGAAAAAGCCAGCACACTGAACTTCAGAGCAAAATACAAACAAATTACAAACATTAACTGACAGACCCAATACAGATTCATAGTTACCAACATCTAGGTTCAGCCCGGGAGCTCAGAACAAGGGCTGGCCCAGAGTCATATTTGACACCACTGCTGCGGCAAAGAGCTCCAAGGAAGAGGAGGCCAAGCCCTAGTTTTATATCTTTTTCAGCGTCAGGGGTGAGTCACATGTGCGACTCACCCACGTGACCTAGAATCGACACAAAGAGGGGGACTTAAACCCATGTGGTCTAAAAGCCTCTGCTGTCCCAGACGTGTAAACTAGGCCCTCCCTGGAGTCAGCCCCACCTTGGGCCCCACCTTAGTTGCCAATCCACACCCACATAGGTTTTACACCTAATAGGGGTTTGGGCCTGGGGCTTAGCACTTAGTAAGATTCAATGAAATACACTGAATTACTCAAAGCAAACAAAAGCTAAACTCTTCAAGGGCACTTGTTGAACTAAGTGCTAAGGAGCCCATTTTGCTTACCAACACAAGCACTCTATCTACTATGCCACCTGGCTGCCTTATCTATTACATGGCATCTAGTTCTCTTATCATCCTGGTACCTCTCTTCTGGACACACTTAAAATGGGATACCCAGAACTTAACATACTTTCTTCTATATGGTCTGATCAGGGCAGAGAATAGCAGGGCTTTACCTCTCTCCTTCTAGAGACATTATGCTTCCACCAATACAGCCTGAGGTTGGGCTAGCTTCTTTGTCTCCAGTGTTATGTTGTTGACACAATATCAACAGTGGGGAGCACATAGCTCTCCCTGGGATCCATTCATTCCCTGGCATTTCCTCTGAAGCTAATGTTAATCCCATTCATGTCAATGAGAGAGGTCCTGGCATACAGGGCAGTTTCTTTCAATACCCGACCCCTTTGAATAAGCAACTGCCTCACTTCTGGCTTTCTCTCCTCTTTGAAGGTACTCTTAAATTCCAGGACTCCACATGAAGAGAATGAAAGGCTAAGGACAAGCTAAAGAGCAAGGAGCCAGAGAACACTGAGATAACAGATTAATTTGTGGGGAGAGAGGCCTGGTGAATATCAACTGTAAGGTGTGTGTGCAAGACTTTGAGAGGCTCTTCCTATGCTCGACACTAAAGGTCCCATTTTGAAATCATTTTAAAGGATGAAACAAAAAACAATGAAGTAAAGAAAAGACAGCTGGGCTCATCATCTGTTGGCATTCACCCATCCCAAAGCTAACTTCAGAAATTCCCTTCCCCTGTCCTTTCCTACATTTCTTCAGGCAGAGAACCCAGTAGGGAATTCTGTCAAATAAACACAAAAGGGCTTGGTGCTGCTAATGGCATTGCCGGGAAATGAAGCATAAAACCACACACGTTATTCAGTCCCACATAATGGTTTTATCAGGGGCCTTGAAAAGAACTCCTTGTCAAAAGGAAGTCCGATTTCCTTGGTATGATTGGAGCCTGGCGGGGGTGGCAGCAGCAGGAGGCTGGGCCAGCCCAGGATGGGAGCAGGAGTTGAAAGGGACCGCAAGTGAACCTAGGATAAAAACAAACATGCTAAATCTATTTCTCTTTCTTCTGTCCTTCCACCCCTCTGAGTGCGTGTTTGTGTGTCTGTCTGTCTACCTCTTTATCTCACTCACACATACACACACATAGATGTGCACGCACACACACACCAACACAGAGACCAACAGAGAGTCTCATTCCCACATCCAAAATAAGAATGGTCTGTGTGCTCCTTCTTGGTTAACTTTGAAATACAGTTAGAGCGATACATTTGGAACATGTCATGATGTACACAGCAACCAGCGGCCTGGAAATTATGTAAAATTATTCACCTCAATAAATTCTTCATTTCCTGCCCTACAATGACATGTTATTCAGTTAGAACCCAGAGACAATCTGGTATGGGAGACCCAGTGTCGAGCTTGGACTTGGGAAGACTTGGGTTCAAATACTGCCTTTGGCAGTCACCAGCCCTTTGATCCTAACAAAACCTAAGTGCAACTCCCTAGGATTTAGCCATTAAATCATAAGTGAGTTTATTGAAATACTTTCTACACTGCTCCCTATACTATCTACTCCCTAGGCTGAAAAATCACAAATCCATTCACATTTAAGTGGGATATATAATATATTATAGCACTGGCAAATTAGTCATATTCAGTGATATGCAGGAGCCAGCTCCTACCATCTCATGATAGCTGATTGTTGAATTTTCAGTGTTAGTATCTGTATCTCAGAAATTGGCAAACACTACAAATCAGGGCTTGATTTGTTGATTTCTACACTTTAAAAACTAATAGAGAAAATGTTAATAAATGATTAAACTTGAAAGTGCTATGTGCACATTTTTAAGAAGAGAACCAGTTTTTAAATATTTGAGGTGTATGTGGTGTGTATGTATTCAGAGAAGAATAGCACCTGAGGGCTTGTTGACCCCTTTTTAGGGTTGCTCACACACCTTTGGTGTCTACCTGGCACTCAACTCTCACCTGTGGCTCCAAGAAACTGTAGCATGCACAGCGGCCATACCCCAATAAATCTTCTTGGAAGATGGGCTAAACCAAGTTGAGGAAAACCAACAGGCCTCAAACCTGTCAGTGAGTTAGGGAGATGTCTACCCCAAGCACATGAAGTGAATGGGTGGATAAGAACAATTTGTTCCAATGGCCACGAAGGCCACTGAAGCGGGTCCTATGGAACACTGAGAGCTTGGTCAGACATTGAAGAGACCAAGGTCATCCACTGCATCCAGAACCATTGCTAGTCATCCTGACTTTTGTCTTGCCATTGGACTTTGATGACTTTGGAAGAATGAGGATGACAGCTTTGTGTAACTCTGCCTCACTTAAATCCAATTCATGCACGAGTCAAGATATCACTTCAGGGATATCACTGGTCTTCAAAAATGAAGGAGAAACAATGACAACAACCAGCCCATTCTTGACCATGCTGAAGATAGAAAGAACGAGAAAATGTATTCATGATGTTCCTCATAATATCTGTTTCTGCTGCCTAGGAAACAATGAATAATTTGGAGAGGTCGTGTAGAACAGGAAAGGGCACAGGAATCAGAGGCAAGTCCTGGCTCTGCTCTTATTGCCGGGGTAGCCTTGGGCAAATCACCTCATCAATTCTATGTATAGGAATACCACTTACCCTAGTGACCTAGAACTTCAGAGCATCTCATTTACTGGATATCTACTAACTGGTACCAACAGTTTTTCAGGCTTCTTCACTAGAAACCTTGAAGTTTTCTTTGACTGTACCCTCTCCATCACTTAGATCAAATCTGGCAGCAAATGTTGTCATTCTTTCAAAACGTCTTCTAAATTCTCTCCTTTCTCTCCATTTCCACTGCCACCACCCTGATCCAAGCCTTCATCACCTCATGCCTAGATTGTCATGGCTGCCTAACTCTGTCTCTACTTTGTCTTCCATTCACTCTGCATACTACTGACAAACAAATCCCCCTAAACACTATCTTCATTATGTCACTTCCCTTCATATGGATTCCTCAAGAACCTATAATGATTCTTTATTGCCTACCATATCAAGTTCGAACTCCTCTACCTGGCTTTCAAGGCTCTCCAAAATCTGGCCCCAGGAAAAAATCAGGAGTTTTTAACCTTTTTTGTGTCATGCACCCCTTTGGTGCTCTAGTGAAATCTGTGGACCCCTTCTTAGAATAACATCTTTGAATGCATAAATAAAGTACATAGCATTATAAAGGAAGCCAACTGAATTGAAATATAGTTATAGGAAATTTTTTTAACGTGACAAAAACAGGTTCACAGATGCCAGATTAAAACCCCTGGACCTTTACAATTTAATTTTCACTCTTTCCCAGAATGTACCTTCCAATGAGGCCTATCTCCTATTCTCAGCCCAAATTTGAGGGTGTTGTCTATATTGTTCCCTCTGATTAAAGCATTCTTCCTCCAAATCCCATTCAGGCTTTCAAGATACAAAACAAGTCCCCTCTCCTCCACCAATCCTTTCTTCCCTGACTACTCTAGCCTATCTTGTTCTCTTCTTTCTAAGAACCCGGATACTTGTTTTTAGTACTACATATCTTTTCATTTCATTGTTCTCTAGATTTTTGTCTCTTGGTTTTATCTCCCCAACTGTACTGTAAGTTTCTTGAGGGCAGGGATCATATCTTAAACTTTTCTTATATTCTCTACCATGCTTACCATGGAACTGTACTCACAGTAGGTGATTCAGGCTGTGAGTTAAGTTGTACCATCATCTCCATTAGAATATAAGCCCTCTGAGGGCAAGAATTTTTTGTCTGTTTTGTCTTTCAATCTCTAGTACCCTTACTAGTTGTAATTGCTTAATAATCGATCAACAAATAAACATTTATTAAGCACTGTGCTAAGTGTTGGGAATACAAAAAGAAGTAAAAGACAGTCCTGCCCTCAAGAAGCTTACAATCTAATGGGGAAGACAACATGCAAGCAAATGCATACAAAGCAAGCTATATGCAGGAAAAATAGGAAATAAATAACAGAGGGAAGGCAATAAAATTAAGAGAGGTTGGGAAAGGCTTCCTGTAAAAGGTGGGATTTTAGCTGGGACTTAAAGGAAGCCAGGGAAGTCAATAGTGGAACTGAGGAAGGACAGCATTCCAGGCTTGGGGGTACAGCCAGAAAAAATGCCTGGAGCCAAGAGATAGAGTGTCTTGTTCTTGGAACAGCCAGTAGGCCAGTGTTACTGGATCAAAGAGTACATGACAAGAAGTAATAAAAATTAATAAAAGTTTGTTGAGTATCTCTCAAATAAACCTGAGACCCTAAGCAAATACAACGAACTAAGTAAAATTGTCACCCTCCTGAGGTCTACTGGGGATGAGATGAGCCAAGTTAAATGCTTCCAAGTATAAAATACTGTAGCAGCTGACATCCTGACCTTTATATTTACAGAGCTTTTCCTAGGCAGTAGTACCATACCAATGAATATCCTCAAATTTCATAACAGTGAAGTGTCAGTTGAATTGAAAAGCTTCTTCATTTAGGAAATAACAGAAAAAAAAGTGTCACATTTTTACACACTGCCTTTGTGGCTGCAGCATTCCTTAGGAAAAAGCTGAACATCAGGAAAGTATGGAGTAAATTTCACCCAGTCTGTCAAATTATCTCTAGAAATATGATTGGACATAAGTCTTAACCAATTGTTGCCTCAATCAAACAAGACAAGAAACATGCTGCAGTTCTTACTGGGCTCTCAGAGTTAATATAGTCAGTGGAAATATTTAACTGGGTTTGGAACTGAACTTTGGAAAAAAACAATATGTTTGTCAAAGACAATCCAACTTTAACACCCAAACCGATTTAGAATTCCAGCCAAGAATCAGCTGGCTTTTCAACAACAGGCAAAGAAGCACCAATTAGATGTAAGGAAAGTTCACGAATGATAAACTGTCCTGGTCCATCTGTTTTATTTGGCTTGAATAACAGTAATGTAATTAAAAGGGTCCTGGATTTAGAGTCAGAAGACCTAGGTTCAAATCCTGGCTTTGCTATGTATTGCCTAAGTGACCTTGGACATATCACTTCCTCTCTCTGGGCCTCAGTTTTCTCCTCCATTAAGTAAGAAGGTTTGTCTAGATCTGGGTTTCTTAACAATTTTTGTATCATGGACCCCTCAGCAAGCTGGTGAAGTCTATGGACTCCTTTCTCAGAATAATATTTTTCAACTGCATAAAATAAAATATATAGAGTTACAAAGGAAATCAATTATATTGAAATACAAATCAAGATTTTTAAAAATTTTATGATATAGTAATGTGTGCTTCTTTACTAATGCATTAAATAAGACAATACATTTAAAATATAAATAAGTTAAAATTTTAAAGATCTAAGGGTAAAGACTATGGTTGCTTAGCTTAAATAAGTTAATACAATTTTGGAGTGGTCTTTAACAAAGCAATGCCCATATCACGATACATATACAATCAGTTTTCAACTCCAATATGATATGAATATATATGTGCCTTCTATTAATGACAAAGTTGTAAGTATTGCTAATATTACTGTGGTTTGTTGCCTTCATTGAAAGAATGCTAAATTTCAGTTAGAGGTTAGTGAAAATAAAAAAATGTAAATTTTCCCTCTATACAAGTTCACAGACCCATGAAATCTATATATGAACCCCAGGTTAAGAACCCCTGGGCTAAATGGTCTCAAAGGTTTCTTCCATATCAAAATCCTATGATCCTAACTAGACTTTTCCTTTGCCCAAATATCTCCAGATGAATTTCAGCTCATGAATGTGTTACTCTTGATTTTTTGAAATAGTCATTATAGAAAAAACCACATGTACCTTCTGGGTTCTGCTCATCAGAGCACTTATTTGTCTAATAAGACAACATTATTAACTTGTTACACAGAACCTGAGCCCAGGTGGCCATAAGAATCACCATTACTGAGATCAAAGAGTGCTGGGAGACTGACAGGTACTTGGTGTTTATAAAGCAAAATGTTTAATTACACAGAGGCAAAGAGCCAAGGATGCAGGAAGGAACATGTGCTCAAACTTCTAGGAGAGGCTCTCTATGTCCCTGGAGCTTGAGACCAATGACTCAGCCTACCTTTCATTGCCAGGAAATCCCTATAGACCATGAGATAGCTCAGCTTACAAAGTCAAAGAGCTCTTGAAAACACCTCTCCCTTGTGTGACATTCAAAAGTCTAATTCACGGCATAAACTTAGGCAGTCAGGACCTATACATTAATCTGAAAGAGTTAGATGGTGGAGAGGCCTCTAAATTAGTTGTTCTCACTATACACTCTCTCCCCTGTTTTCAAACACATTTTTCCTATTTCAATCCATCCTCCACATAGCTGTCAAAGTGAACTGACCATGTCACACACCCCCAAGACACATATACACACACATAAACTCACTCTCTCTCTCTCTCTCTCTCTCTCTCTCTCTCTCTCTCACTCTCTTTCTCTCTCTCTCTCCTTCTCTCCCTCTCAATGAATCAACTCCAGTGGCTCCCTAATGTTTCTAGAATCAAGTATAAATTCTCTCTCCAAGAGAGAAAAAAAGTGATAGGTTTAGGATGTCATCGTCAGCAAAAAAAAAATTCAATTCATTAAAAAATACCCATATACATGTACACACATACATACATATAAAATAAAATATAAGTATAAAATATAAACTCCTCCTATGTGCCAGACACTGTATTAAGTACTAGGGAGATAGGAGCTCATAACTTAATATGGGAGAACAAGCTATATACATGGATAAGCATGAGATATGATAGAATGTGTCGAGTTCAAGAGATAAGTCCAAACAAAGTTCTCTAGGAAAATTTGAGGAAGGAATAAGCACTTGCAGCTTAAGTCATGAAATAAAGTTCAAGACAGATTGTAGAGGGTCATAAATACTGGCCTAAAGAGAGTATTTTACCCTATAGGCCAGTGGTCCTGATCAATCAACAAGTATTTATTAAGCTCCTACTATCTGCTAGTTACTGAGCTAAATACTATGGATACAAATACAAAGAATGAAATAATCTCAGCTCATGAAGATTTTATATTCTAACAGGAAAGCAATAAGGATATATATGCATAGAATAAATATAAAGATAATAAACATAAAATAGTGTGAGAGGGAGGGCACTGGCAGTTGAGGTTCAAGAAAGGCTTCACAAAGAAAGTGGTGCCTGAGCTTAATCATAAAGAAAGAAAGATTCTCTGAGGTGAAAGTGAGGAAGGAATGCATTACAGGCATGAGAGACAGACAGTATAAAGGTAGGAAGAAGGGAAATGACGTGTGTTGTGTAGAGAAACGAGAGAAGGCTAGTTGGGCTGGAGCACAGAGTTCAGGAAAGAGAGTAATGTCCATTGAGGCTAGAAAGGTGTGGTAGGGCCAGGTTTTGAAAACTGAACAGAAGAGTTTATATTTAATCCTATAGTCAACAGGCAGTCATTGGAGTTGATTGACTGGAGTTGAGTGCCATGGTTAGATCTATGCTTAAGAAAAGTCACTTCAGCATCTATGTGAAGGTTGCGCTGAAATGGGAAGAAATTTGAGACCAAAACTAAATAGGAGGTTGCTCCTGCAATAATATAGGTAAACTGTGATGAGGACCTAAACTAATGTCATACCTATATGAGTGGAGACAAGGGATCAAATATGACAGGTGTTGTGGTGGTAAAAATAGCAAGATTTGGTAACTGACTAGATATGTGGGTCTGGGGAAAGCGAAGAGCGAAGGATAACATCAAGGTCATGAACCTGAGTGATTAGAAGAATAGTGGTGCCTTCAAGAGAAACAAGGAAGTTTGGAAGAGGGGTGGATCTAGGGAAAATAGAATGGGTTCCGTTTTTGACATGTTGAGTTTGATGTGTCTCTGGGTCATCCAGTTTGAAATACCCACTAGTCAACTGGTGATGTGAGATCGAAATTTGGAGAAGACACTGAAGCTACGTAGACAGATCTGAGAGTAATCTGCATAGAGATAAAAACTAATGTGAGCTGATGAAATCACCAAGACGGAGTAGAGAGAAAAGAATAAGGGGGGCTAGGACAGAACCTTGGGGAATACCCATAATTAGGAGTTGCTTTCTGAATGATAAATCAGAAAAGGTGATTGAGAAGACGTGATTAGTCAACTAGGAGAATGATGAGAGAATGCTGTTGCTGTTCAGTCATGTCTAACTCTTCCCGATCCCGTGGACCATAGCATACCTGGCCTTTCTGTCCTCCACTCTCTCTCAAAGTCTGCTCACATTCATGTTTGTTGTTTCCATGATAGAAGCTATCTATCTCATCCTCTGTCGTCCTCTTTTCCTTTGGCCTTCAATCTTTTCCAACATCAGGGTCTTTCCCAATAAATTCAGTCTTCTCATTATGTAGCCAAAGTTTTTAAGTTTCAGCTTCAGTATTAGACCTTCCAGTGAATAACCTGAATTAATTTCTTTAAGGATTGATCTAATTTGATCTCCTTGCTGCCCAAGGGACTCTCAAAAGTCTTCTCCAGCACCACAATTCAAAAGCATCGATTCTGTGGCATTCAGTTTTCCTTATTGTCTGGCTCTCACAGCCATATATTGCTATTGGAAAAACCATAGCTTTAACTATATGGACCATTGTTGCAAAGTGATGGTATTTTTTTAGTATGCTGTCCAGATTTGCCATAGCTTTCCTTCCAAGGAGCAAGTATCTCTAATTTCATGGCTGCAGTCACTATCAGCAGTGATCTTTGAGCCCAAGAACATAAAATCTGATTCTGCTTCCATTTCTTCTCCTTCTATTTGCCAGGAAGTGATGGGCCCAGTTGCCAAGATCTTAGTTTTTTTATGTTAAACTTCAAGCCAGTTTTTACATTCTCCTCTTTCACTCTCTTCAAGAGGCTTCTTAATTCCTCTTCACTTTCTGCCATCAGAGTAATATCATCTACATACCTGAGATAGTTGATACTTCTCCCAGCAACCTTAATTCCAGCTTTGGATTCATCCAGCTTGGCATTTCACATGATGTACTCTGTGTAAGTTAAATAAATAAGGTAACAATGTACATCCTTGTTATACTCCTTTTCCAATCTTAAACCTATCGGTTGTTCCATGTTCAATTCTAACTGTTGCTTCTTGGTCCACAGACAGGTTCCTGTGGAGAGAAGTGAAATGATGCAGTACTCCCATCTCTTTGAGGATTTGCCACATTTTGTTGTGACCCACACAGTCAAAGGCTTTAGTGTAGTCAATGAAGCAGGAGTAGACGTTTTTTTCTGGAACTCCCTTATTTTCTCCATAACCCAGCAAATGTTGGCAATTTGGTCTCTGGTTCCTCTGCCTCTTTGAAAACCACCTGCTCTCCTGGTAATTCTTGATTCACATATTGCTGAAGCCTAGCTTATAAAATCTTAAGCATAACCTTGCTGGCATGTGAAACAAGCACAATTATTCAATAATTTTAACATTCCTTGGCATTTCCCTTCTTTAGAATTAGGATATAAACTAATCTTTTCCAATCCAGCAGCCACTGTTGTATTTTCCAAATTTGCTAGCATATTGAGTGTAACAATTTAACAGCATTATCTTCTAGGATTTTAAATAGCTCTGCTGGAATTCTGTCACTTCCACTAGCCTTATTGTAAGCAATGCTTCCTAAGGCCCATTTAACTTCATTCTCCAGGATGTCTGGCTCTAGATCAGTAACCACACCACTGTGGTTTGTTAAGATCTTTCCTGTGTAGTTTTTTTTATGTATTCTTGCCACCTCTTCTTAAATCTCTCCATTTTTGTCTTTTATCCTGCCCATTTTTTGCATGAAACTTTCGCTTGATATTTCTTCAGATCGCTTGTCTTTATTATTTTATTGGGTTTTTCCTATTTATTTGCATTGCTAATTTGAGAAAATCTTATTTCTCCTTGAGAGAATAGTGTCACAAAATACAAGAAAAGAGAACTATCCTGGAGAAGACAGTAAACAGTGTCAAATGCAACAGTTAGATTTAGCAATTGAGGGATCATATGTAGCTTTGCAGAGAGGAATTTCAGTTGAGCAGAGAGGTCAGAAGTCAGATTTTAAAGGGTTGGGGAGTGAGATGGAAGTGGAGGAAATGGGTGTAGATAGCTTTTTTAGGAGTTTTGCTGAGAAAAAGGAGAGATATATGGTGATAGCTTAATGGGATAGGAGAGTGTAGTGAAGTTTTGTTTAAGAATGGGAGAGACTTAGGCTTATTTGAAAGCAGTATGGAAGGAACCAATAGATAAGGAAAGGTTGGAGATTAGAGAGGAAGAAAATAGGGATGACTGAGGTTGCAATCAGCTAGAGAAGTCAGAAGAGGATGAGATCAAGGGCCCATGATGAGGGGCTGGCCTTGGCAAGAAGGGCCACTACATTGTGAGATTCTGGGAAAAAAAGGAGGAGAGAGTTGAAGATTATTTTATCTAGGAGTTTTGAGATAAGAAGAGGGGAAGGCAAAATATGATAAGAGCCTGAACTAAGGTGGTAGACATATGAGTGGAGAGGAGTTGGAAGAGAAACAAGTTGTGGAGATAGAAGTGGCAAGGTTTGGCAACTGTTTTGATATGTAGGGTGAGAGAGAGTGAAGAATTGAGGTTAATGCCAAGGTTATGAACTTGGGAAACTGGAAAAATAATGGGTTTTTTAATAGAATTAGAGAAGGTTGATTTGACATAAATAACAAAGGTAGATTTTGGAAGAACAATAATGAATTCTATTTTGGACATATTGAGTTTAATATGTCTTTGGGATATTCAGTTTGAAATGTCCAACATTATACTGAATGGCCTCAATTTTGTCAGAGGTCATTAAGTAAGAGTTAAACGGCTGAGTTTAGGGAGACAGGGAGGGAGATACAGGGAAAGAAGCCTGAGGAGAGGAGATTCAGAAAACTTTTCTGGGAAGTAAGAGAGGGAATCAATTAAAGAATAACAAAAAGAATAACTTGCTACAGTGAGGACCTAGTTGAAGTTGGATAACATAAATTTATAAAGTACCGAGTCAGCACAGATGTATGGCATCCTCCAGCCCTTTTCAGTAGGTCTACAAACTTTTTTGACATAATACCAGTTTCAAAAAAAAAATTTGCATACCTCCCAATGTGTGTATAAGTGTGTGTATATATTTACTTATTTTGAAATTATATACATTATATGACTATATTAATAACTATATACATCATAAAATACATTCAAAATAGAAATTAGAAAGGAGATGGAGGTAAAATAACATTTGGTTCTAAAGTCAACAGAGATCCATAGGAGTTTATTGAGTAGGGTAGTGAAATGGTCAGGTGTACTTTAGAAAAATCATTTGGGAGCTATACGGAAGATAGATCAGAGGGTTGTAGTAGCGATTTATACGAGGGTGGAGAAACTTGGGCAGGGAGACCTATCAGAAGGCTGCTGGAAAGTCCAAGTGAGAAACGAGAAGACTAGAACTAGGGTGGTGGCTGTGGATGCAAATATTAGGGGGCAGATTAGAGAGATGTTGTAAAGGTAGAAATGATAAGATATGAAAATTAGATATGTGGGGTAAAGGAGAGTGACAAGTCAAGGATGATGACGAGGTTGAAAATTGGGTGACTAGAAGGATGTTAGTAATTCAACTGAAATAGGGAGGTTTGGGATATGGGTGGATTGGATAGGACAGAGGATAGAGGACAGAAGATAATGAATTCTGTTTTGCACCAGTTGTGTTTGAGCTGCCTACAGGACATCCCATTCTATATATCTAATTGGCAGTTCATTATGTGGAACTATAGTTTGGGAAAGAGATAGGAGTTGGATATATAAACTGAGATGTATGCATGGAGATGATAATTAAATCTATGAGGGATTATGAAATCACCAAGTAAGAGAGTATAAAGAGAGAAGAGAGAGGATTTAGGACAGTAGGGATATGGATTATGATCCCACAAAGGACACTGAGAGCATGGTTAAACAGATATGAGACCAAGAGTGAGCAGTGTCTCAACACAAAAAGGAAAGAATATTTGAGAGGGTAGTCAACAATGCCAAATGCTACAGAGGGGCGAAGGAAGATTAAGATTAAGAAAACATTATCATCTTCGGTAACTAAGATGTAGTGAACCTGTCGCCTGTTATGTGGCATAGGGATTGTGTGGCTCAAAGAGAAGCAAAATAGACCTTTTTAGCCTCTTCTTCAAGACATCTTTGGCCACTCTTCTCCAAGAGACACTTCAATTGCTTCCAGAAGAAAAAGCGGAAAGTTGGAGCCAGACTCCAACTCTGCTCTCCTCAGAGAAAGGAGTAGAATAATATTTATCTACTCCCTTATATGTTATTAGTCTAGGGTATATAGTTTTCAAGTTCAAGCCAAATTTCTGATTACTATTCATTAATGGTAAGAGAGCCTAAGTTCTATATCCAAGGCTTGACCTCCTTCCCACCAAATATCAGTTCTACAATGTACATACACATAGAAAATAACAAAGAAATCCATTTATCCAAGTTGATCACAAATAATAAATCAAAGAAAGAATACATAGGCAAATATATGCTAGACAGTACCATGTGAAGGAGCTCTCCCATTCGAAATAAGGTAACTCCACTCAACCAAGAGGATGAGTCCCAGTTCTTACCCAACAGGAAATTCCCTGAAGTCTCTAGTGTAGTAAGGTGGGGACAGGGACATGACAGAGACTGTTAGCTCCCCTCATGTAAGCTTTTTCACAGAGTCTTATTCTCCCTTCAGCAATCTGAAGTAGAGTTGGCATTGGCCATCTTATCCCTCCAAACTGAAAGCCAGAAGAGCCCAAAGAGACTGAAGCTCTTCTCTCTCCTGTTCTCAATAACTCTTCCCTACCCCTATAGTACAGGGCATTGGCTGCCACCAATGAAGAGAGAATCTCTTGCCAATGGGCTTTGGAACTCAGATTATAAAGTAATAATTGGTAACTTTAAAGAAGGCAGTTTCAATTAAGTGAGGAGTCAAGGACAAGGAGGAATCTGGGAGACTAGCAGGATGGTGGTACTCTCCATGAAAATAGAGAAGTTTGGAAGAGTGGTGGGTTTGGGTGCCATGTCTCACCAAGGTCTATTAACCATTCCTGGACTACCTTCCCACTGTGATGGAACAGTCCACCTTACATAGATGCCAGCTAGCTTGGGGACTGGCAGGATCTGATGAGTGCTAACCACACCTGCAGATGCTACTCCTCCTTCCCACTCTATCCAGGGGAGGAAGCAACTATCCCCATCTCATTTCCCCATTCTTTTCTGCCCTCTATTTCCACTGGAGATCCACATCAAGGAAGTGTTGTCACATTCCTTTCTCTCCACAGCCACTTTCATACCTTCCCTCACTTAGCACTTAGATCTTCTAGACTCTCTAGATCAGGAGTGGGGAGCTTGTAGCTTCAAGGCCACATGTGACCCTCTATGTCCAAATCTAAACTTCACAGAACAAATCCCCTTAATAAAAGGATTTGTTCTGTAAAACTTGGACTCAGTCAAAAGGTGGCGCCCAAGGACCTAGAAGGTCACATGTGGCCTTAAGGCCACAGGTTCCCCACCCCTGCTCTAGATCCTTGGGTTTTTTTTGATCATCTGTGGGCTTTCCCTTGCCCAGTAAGTTCATTATGTGGATCAATAGTTTGTATTTCAACTACTCTAATTGACATTTATAATAATAATCATAATAATAACTAGCATTTTAAATGACACTTCATGGTTACAAAGTACTTTATGAATGTTATCTCATTTTATCCTCACAACAATACTGTTAGATGCTATCATTATTTAAAAAAAGATGCTATCATTATTATTATTATTCTACAGATATAGAAACTGAGGCTGAAAGAGATGGTGACTTGAATAGACACAGTCACATAGCTAGTAAATGTCTGAGACAGGATTTGAATTCAGGTCTTT
The DNA here is from genome assembly GCA_028646595.1 of Phalanger gymnotis. Classification (NCBI taxonomy): domain Eukaryota; kingdom Metazoa; phylum Chordata; class Mammalia; order Diprotodontia; family Phalangeridae; genus Phalanger; species Phalanger gymnotis. The sequence continues at coordinate 143,181,344 of CM053625.1, read as the reverse complement.
CCTGAATCCACATCCACTCCTTCCTCCTCTGTACCACCTGGCTGTATAGCTGTCCTTGTACCATTCCAGCTTCCCAGTTTCTCGGCTTCCACAGCTACCATAAGTGCTGACTTTAGTCTACTTCAACCTTGCACAGTAGTGGCAATACCAAGAACATCTCGCTCCTAACAGAATTTTGCCCAGATGACAGAATTCTTAGTTACGGAGGCAGGGTGGTACAGGCTATGGCATTGGACCTGGAGTCAGGAATTCAGATTCTGAGTTCCAATCTTACCTCAGAAACTTACTAGCTGTGTGACCCTGTGCAAGTCACTTGACTATTTCTGGCCACAATTTCCTCATCTGTAATGAAGGGATTGGGCTCCATGACTTCTAAGGTACTTTCCAGCTGTATATCTATGATTCTATTATACAGCTGTGAATCAAATTGCCTCCAGTCTCCAGATAAGGAAACTTAAACTCAAAGAAGGGAAAGGATTTATCCACTGTCACACAGCAAATTAGTAGTAGATATGAGTTTTCAATCCAGTTCTCCAAATTTTCAGTCCTAGGATCATAACATCATAGATTATATGATATACGACATAGATTTTAGAGCTGAAAGGGACCTCAGAGACTATATAGCCCAAACTCCTTATTTTATAAATTAGGAATTGAGGCCCACAGGGCAACTAAGTGGCACAGTGGATGACACTAGGCCCAGAGTCAGGAAGACCTGAGTTCAAATCCAGCCTTAGATATTTACTACCTGGGCAATTCACCTGACCTCTGTTTGCCTCAGTTTCCACATCTGTAAAATAGAAATAATAATAATAGCATCTACCTCTCAGGATTGTTGTGAGGATCAAATGAGGTAATATTTGTAAAGCATTTAGCACAGAACCCAGTACATAGTAGGCGCTATATAAATGTTAGCTATCATCGTCATCATCATGATTGCCTAAGGTCATACAGGTATCAAGTGGCAGAGCCAGGATACAAACCCAGGACTTCTGACTCCAAATCTATTTCTTTTTCCACTGCACCATAAAAATTTCCTGATGATGTCATTGGTGACAAAGATAACAAGGACAATGGTGATGGAACATATAGATCATCCCCAGATAATTTCATGTGTCAATAGGCAAAATGTTGGAAAGGGGACCACTGAAATACTCTAGACATGAAGACTATGACATTATACTCTCCCAGCCCCAAAATGAGTCACAATGAAATGGTTTAAATATAAAACATATGCAACTGCTATTTCAGTCTGATGGAAATATATATGTGGTCATGTGGGGCTGGTTTTAAATCGTTAGGCTATGAGGGAATGTTGGGGGTTTCCCCATCATTAATTAAGGGCATGAACACCATTAATTATTAGTTTATTTGTCACAAAGAAATGATTATCTGATTAATTTCTTAAATGTGGGAAACAGATTGCCCTGGGATTCCTCTTTATTTTGACCTTCAAGAATGAAAATCACTGTAAAAAACCACACTGAATCCCTATTTCCCAAATGAGTCTATTCCTCACCGTTAGGGAGATCTAACCTACTTCTGTCCATACCCGCTCTTCCATCTCCTAGGCTCAGCCCTGTCCAATCTCTGGGACTGACCAAGTCTTCCTATGGGCCTATAGCTATGTTAGCTTATCATTAATTGTTCTTATTTCTAGGTTTGGCTTAATTAACCAATCAACAAACATTTATTAAATGTCTGTTAGGTGCTAGGCACTCTTTTAAGTGCTAGGGATAGAAGCGCGAAAAAAAAAAAAGAAAAAGAAACAACCTCTAATTAAAATGAGACTATATTCCAATGGAGGAGGCAACAAGTGTATATAAAAACATATACAAAGTAGTGGGGGGGGGGAGGCACTAGCAGCTGGGGGTGATCAGGAAAGGGTTCATGCAGAAGGCGATTCTTAAAGTGCACCTTAAGAGAAGAGAGAGATTCCATGAAAGGGAGGAAGGAGTGCATTCCAGGCATGGGGGGTGGGCCCAGGACGGGGGCAGCCAATGAAAAGGCACAAAGATGGAGATAAAGGTGTCCTGCATGAAGAACAGAAAGAAGTTTGGCACAATTAGAAAGTGTGGGAGAGGAGTACAATCCAGTGAAACTGGAAAGATGGGTTGGGGCCAGATTATAAAGGATGAAATGAGATGAAACAAAATGAAATGAAATGAAATGGGGGGATGTGAGGCTCTTATTCACCAGTCACTCTGCAGAAACCAGAGCCTACCAAGCTCTAGCCAGTTAGGTGGTGGAGTGGAGAGGCACTGGGCCTGGAGTCAGCATTTAACTTTTGTCGGCCTCAGTTTGTTCCAATGTAAAATGGGGATAATAATAGCACCTACCTCCCAGGGGGGTTATAATAATCAAATGAGATAATATTTGTAGAGAGCTTAGCACAGTTCCTACCTAGCACATTGTAGCCACTTAATAAATGCTTCCGTGTTTCCTTCCTTCCCTTCCTTTCTTCTTTCTTTCCTTTCCTTCCTTCTTACTTCTTTCCTCCCTTCTCTCTTACTTCTTTCCTCCCTTCCTTTCCATTCCTTCCTTCCTTTTTTCCTTCCTTTCTTCCTTCCTTCCTTTCTTCCTTCCTTCTTTCCTTCCTTCCTTCCTTCCTTCCTTCCTTCCTTCCTTCCTTCCTTCCTTCCTTCCTTCCTTCCTTCCATCACCATGAGGTGATGGGGGGGAGGGAAGGAAGACAAGTGGTAAATTACATGGAGGGATTGCTTTGGCATCAAGAAGACCCGAGTTCAAATTGTACCTCAGACACTTATCAGTTAACCGCTGTCTACTTCAGTTTGCTTCTCTATAAAATGAGAATAATAAAAGCACCTTCTGCCCAGGGTTATTGTGAGAATCAAATTATATGTTCGTAAAATGATTTGCAAACTTTAAAGAGTTATATAAATGCCAGCTATTCTATAAGTGTTAGCAATTGTTATCAATATTTGGTTTTAATGGCTTTTACAGCTAAAACCAAAAGATACCTTATAAAGATAATGAAGATCTAAATGGAAGAAGGACGTGGTTGGCTGTGCTTACTAAATCATATCAATGTTTTCTCAATCCCATCCACCAATTATGAAAGATTTCTGTTGATATTTGGTGAGCAAATTTCCATCTTCCACAATGTCAGTCAGTTGTTCTTACATGCTAAGGAGAAGGAATTGCATTTTTATATGGAGAGTATTTAACAAATGCGTTTAAAATCCATTGAAACTTTTCTTTTGGAAGATTTCTGAAACAGGTTAAAAAATTTGTCTTCAAGTTTTTAAAGTGTGCAGATAGGAAAGTTCTGATAAATTTAGCAGGGCCATAGGACCTTCCTCACTTTCTTCTAAGACCATGAGGGTAGCTGCCAGTGGAACACTTTGGCTGTCAACCTGTCATCCAACGCTTGTTCTTGTCATATGAATAACTTCTCTTCTCTTTGTGTTATATGATTCCTCAAAGACCATTTTGACTCCTATTTTTTTCACAGTTCACCACTGGGTATATGGTACAGCCTGTTTACATCCATTGCACAAGTCATTGTTGCCCTCTGTGCTATACTCTCATTTTTCAGCAAAGACTATAGTGTTCCCATGTTTCTCAGCCACATAGCAACACTGGCAACATCTTGCAGCACAATAAAATCTCAGGGCAAAGTTAATCATTAACTATAGTTAATGTAAATCCATATTTTAAATTACTTGTTAATTTGATTTCTTTGGGCTAACTTCTCATCAGATCATAATGGTTTTTACACATGATATGGGTGGCAAAGAACTCACTGTAGGATTAAGCACCAGTTCTGAATTTTCTTTTCGTCCTCTTTTATTTGGATTATTAGCATTATTTTCTTTTAAAAGTAATTTCATTGCTATATTTTGTTTTCACATTTTCCACTCTATCCCTCTTTTCCCTCCTAGAGAGCAACCCCATATAAGAAAGAATATTTTTAAATAAAATAAAAAGTATTATTTCAAACAATGGTTTCTTTGCAGGAATGTTTTTAAGTCACAAGCCCATTTTGCAAGGATTAATATAGTTAAAACTAGATAATATAATACATAAATCTACTTAATCAGAAACATGTAAACTGAAATACATTGCAATGTGCTGAAAGCAAATAAATGAGGGCAACATGATCATCCTCTCCTCCCATCCTCTTAGTTGAGGACATCACCTCAAATTTTTCTGAGAAAGTAAGTCTGTTCAATAAGGACTCCTTCCCCCTTCCTCCTTAGATATCATCCTCCACTCCTTTATGCCAGTCTGATAAAGAGATGGCCCTTCTCACAAAGGCCCTCCATGCACACCCCTGATCCCACTCCCTCCTGTCATCTCCAGCAAAGTGCCCCCATTATCATCCGCTCTCTCACTATGAACTTCAATCCCAACTCCAATGTGCTGGTTCCTTCCCTGTTGCCTACAAACACATCCAAGTCTCTTCCATCCTATAAGCCCTCACTCCCATCCTCCAAACTACTGCTTTTATCCCTCCTTTCTTTCTCATTCAAACTCTTTGAAAAAGACAGCTACACAAACATCTCACAGCATATACCACAATAAACTGCAAATATAAATATAAAAATATATCATAAAGAAGTCTGAGGAAAAGATAAAACAAATAGGAAGAAGATAATTTATGAAACAAGGTATAAAGAGAAGAGATAAGAGGGACAATATTGATTTATGAATTGAAAAGGTTTTACATAAACAAAATCAATGCATTTAGAATTAGAAGGGAAGCAATTTGCAAAAAAAAATGCAGCAAATTTCTTTCTTTCTTTTTTTTTTCAAGGCAATTGGGGTTAAGTGACCTGCCCAAGGTCACACAGCTAGAAAGTGTGTCAAGTGTCTGAGGTCGAATTTGAATTCATGTCCTCCTGAATCCAGGGCTGGTGCTCTACCCACTGAGCCACCTAGCTACTCCCAGCAAATTTCTATAATAAAGGTCTGATTATCCAACATATGAGATATACATATATATGTGTGTATATATGTGTGTGTGTGTATGTATATATACACATATATATATACATATGTATATATGTATGTATGTGTATATATGTGTGTATATATATATATATATGTATAACAAGAAGAAACATTCCTTCCCAAATGGTCAAATATGAAAAGACAGTTTTCAAAAGCAATTCAAGCTATGAACTATATAAAAACAATGCTTCGAATCAGTAAATATTAGAAATGCAAATAAAAACAACTCTTGAGCTACCATAGCCATCTGATTCCCCATATTCAACATTGCACTAGTGTTACCAGGAATTGGGAAAAGCTTCTTGCAGAAAGGGACACTAGCTGAGATTCAAAGAAACCAGAGAAGCCTGGCAGAGGATGGGAGGTAAAGGCAGAGATGTGGCGGTAAAGAATTCCAGTTATGAGATGGCACAGTGAGCAGAGCACTGGCCCTGGAGTCAGGAGGACCTGAGTTCAAATGTGGATGGCTTCAGATACTTGACACATGTACTAGCTGTGTGATCTTGGGCAAGTCACTTAACCCCAAATGCCCTACCAAAAAACAAAAACAAACAAGCAAAAAAGAATTCCACTTATGGAAAAGTCAGTGAAAATAGAGTCGGAGGGTCTTCCAGTTCAAGTGTCATTGAACAGAATCACTTCTGTGGACCCTGTGACCTCTAAGATTTTTTTTTTATTGTAGGGTTGGGTTAGGAAAAGTTATATCCTTTCTGATTAGTACAAGAAAACATCACAGAGAAGCCAGAATTCCAAGAGCTACTTAAACAATAGTCTAGTTAGAAATAGCTTGTCAGGTTGAGCATGAAGCATTCAGCTATACAGTAGGGCTTATGGAAAAGAGTAGGGAAAGAAAAGGAAAGCGGGTGAAAGTGGTTTCAAATAAATAAATAAATACCTATTCTCTATTGGTGATGCCTGGGGGCACTGAGGCAAAAATTATTGGTATGGTTTCAGAAACAAACATGTTAGCAGCTAATTTTTCTTTTTTCCTGCCTAGCTGCCAGCATTTGGACAGTTAATGATCTGAAATACTTTTGATGGATTCATCTGTGGATTTATCTGTATGGGTTTCATTTCCAAACTCATGTTATGGATTTGATTTTCAATTCCGGTTTTCTCCGATAGCACCATCCTAACCTATTAGAAAGGGAAGGCTCTAGGAAGAACCCCCACAAACCAGTTCATCTATCTTCTACCTGATGCCCCCAACCCCAAATTAAAAGAGTACACAGCCCATAGCTTGTCACTATTATATCCAACTCTCTCAGGTAGAAGCTTTATTTGAGGTTGATAAAGACTAGAGTTGATGGCGAGGAGTTTTATGCTTCTAGTGTGTGTGTGTGAAAACTGGAGTCCCTAATGTTAGGTGGAGACAAAAAGAGCTTCATTCTAGATAAAAGAAGGAAAAAGTTTTAGTGAAGTCTCTCATTGCATAACCCTGCAGTGCCACCTACAGATAGTGTGTGACCCAGAGAGGTGGGACTAAGGAGGAGGAGGAGGATTCCAATCTTGAGTCAGCACCTTAGGGGGTTGAAGAAAGAGTAGGCTAGGGAGACAGAGTGGGAGGAAAGCAGACGTGTGAAAACTTGGAGAATACTAATCTGCCAGTGCTTTACTAGGTTTGGGGCAGAGGAATTTCTATAAGTTGTTTAATCAAAACTAAGAGTAGGACTGGTTCACACTGCTCAACTGATGTCAGTCCTTCCAAAGAACTATCTTTAAAGGGAAGGAGAAAGGACAAGAAGTAGAGAAAGAAGAAGAGGAGGAAGGAGGAGAGGAAGGAGAAGGGGGAGGAGAAGAGGAGGGCAGGGGAGCAAGAGAAGGAAAAAAAGAGCATCATTATGTAACCACAAGGAATTGACATTCTTTCTGCTACCCCTTACCGCTCCCCTTTCCCTCCAACCACATGATACTTTAGGCTACTATGACTCTTGCTTCCATCCTAAAAGAAACTATTCTGAACCCAGTGCTAGTCTGGGCTAATACCACAGACAATGCAGCTACATGTTATTTCTACACAAGGTAATGTGGTAGGCAAGTTATCTCACCTCTATGAAACTTAGATTCTTTATCTGTAAAATCAGGTGGTTGGAATAGGTGATCTCTAAGATTCCTGTCAGTTCTGAAAGTCCTTGAGGGCAGGGACATTGTCTCTTATTTGTTTCCCCTACAGTAGAGATCCTTAACTGGGAGTCCATTAGTTTAAAAGATAGATAGATAGATAGATAGATAGATAGATAGATAGATAGATAGATAGATAGATAGATAGATAGATAGATAGATAGATACCGTATTTCAACATAATTGGCTTCTTTTGTGATTCTACGTCTTTTATTGATGTATTTAACAACATTATTTTGAGGAGTCCATAAGGTTTACCAGACTGCCAAATGGGTTCATGATACAGAAAGGCTAAGAACTACATTTATTATCCCGGAGGATAGGGAATTTTGGAGATGGTAGTGTGTGTGTCCCTGTCCACACCCAGAAGTGGCAAGTCTAGATTTGCAGGACTGGATGATATCTTGGACCCACCCAGGATTCCCATTCCTCATGGCTTCCTCAATGCTGCCTATGTTTGGACTGACACCAAAAACACAACCCAAGACAGCTCTCTAAATTATCACATATCAAATGTTTCACAGAATTTTAAAGCTGGAAGGAACCTTAAAAATCACCTAGTCCAATCCCGTGGAATAAAGACCCTCTTCATAATTCCTGACAAATGCTCATGCGACCATTGTTTGAACCCCTCTATTTAGTTCTGGGAAGGTTTATACTTTAAGAAGCAGCCAGTTTCATTGTCAGTCGGCTTTAGCAATAGACAAGACCCGGTTTGGGTTCAGTTGGACCAGGTGACCTCTGAGGTACTTTCCAACTCTGGTATTTTGTGACTGGAAAATTCGACCATTCTGTGATCCAGTAAGCTTGCCAGGCAGTGGAAAAGAGAACTGCCCAGGAAGACCTAGGTTCAAATTCCACCTCCAAAATGGACTGCGTGACCCTGGGAAAGTCACTTAACCACTCAGCGATCAACTATAAGCCTTCAAGAAGGGACCAATTTGCATAGGTAGTTTTCTTAACCTGTGTATTTCCCATACCAATGAAATTACAGGTCCAGCATCTGTCCTTTAGGGCAAGGACTAGTGTTGGTTATTAGTTTTGCATCCCCAGTGCTTACAACAGTTTCGTACGTAGCAGGCTCTTAATACACCCTTGTGACTACTTAGTAAGTTGTCTCAGGTCAAAGAGAAATCTGCCTACCTGATCTTTCCACTCATTGGTTGTCAATAACACCAAAATTTGAGGTTAATAAAGTGATGGAAAGAGCATTGGACCGTGTGTGGTAGAAATAGCACTGAATATGGAGTCACCAGTCTCTGCCATTTCGGAAACCTCTGAGATTTGGGAAATTCCTTAAACTGTACAGATTTAATCTCCTCATTCATAAAATGTAGGGGCTGGTTTCTAAGGAAGAGTCCAGCTCTAAATCCTATTCTCCTTTCAGGAGAAAGGTGCCCCGGAGGAGGACCATGGGACAAAGGGGAATAAGAGCAGCATTGGAGGGTACGACCTCAGCGAGTAAGCTCCGAGAAAGGGGGAGTGGGGGGAAGGGAGGAGAGGGGACAGGAGAGAAGAACGTCCGGAACGTTATGAGCCCGGGCCGCATCGGGGGAGGGGGCACTTAAGAAGGAAGGACCGGAAGCGGGGAGAGGGAAGCTTGAGCCGATGGGACGCCAACGCGGAAGTGGCTAGGCTGCTGCAGTCAGATCCGGGGATGGATGGAGCTGGAGGCGGCGGCAGCAGTAGCGGAGTAGAGGGACGATGAGGCTGAGGATTGCGCCGCTCCCCTCCCGGGAAGCCCTGTAGCCTGAAAGCGGACGGGTCGCCGGGCGTGAGGCTCTCCTGCTTCGAGCCCCTGGAGGGAGGAGGACGAAGACCCAGGACGTCGGGGCCGGGAGCCCGGCTGGGCTCTGACAGGCCCGTGCACGGGCTCCGAACGATCTGGAGGGGCCAGGCCCGGCCGGGGCTCCCTGAGGGGGACCCGGGACAGCCTCGAGAGGGACGGGGGCTCGGCCAGAGACCCAGGGTTGGGTGGCAATTAGACCGTTAGAATCCAAGCTAGGATTTGGGGAAGGAGTGGGCGGGGGACCTCCCCTACACCCCACCTTCCCACTCTGCCCCTGCCCCTTGAGAGGAAGGTGAGGAGGCTTGAGGGGAGGCGGCTCCCGCAGGGTCCGAGGAAGCCCCAGTTCTGAGGTTCAGGCCGAGGCTCTGAGTGGGGGTCCCCGACAGGGAGGCGTGCAGGGTTAAGCATGGCCACCCGGCGTTTAACCGACGCTTTCTTGTTGTTGCGGAACAATTCCATCCAAAACCGGCAGCTGTTAGCCGAGCAAGTGAGTAGTTACACCTCCTCCACCTCCAGCCCTCTGCATTCACGTAGCGTTGCTGCGGTGAGTCTCCTGCCGGCCTCCTCCACCTGCTCCTCGCGGTGCCCCGCGGCATGCGCGCTCTGACACTCTCTCTCTCTCTCTCTCTCTCTCTCTCTCTCTCTCTCTCTCTCTCTCTCTCTCTCTCTCTCTGTCCCTCTGTCCCTCTGTCCCTCTGTCCCTCTGTCTCTGTTTGTCTTTGTATCTCTCTCTGTTTCTCTCTCGAAATGTTGTTGTCTTGTTGTTAGGAGGCATCAGACTGTAGTGCTGGGTTTTGTTTTGAAACCTCCCATTGTCATCTGCCCCCCCACCCCCCCACCCCCCTTTTCCTTCCAACTTTTCACAGGGCCGTCCTCAC
>CM053625.1:143148958-143171079 GCA_028646595.1 Phalanger gymnotis | reverse complement strand
CTGGACTCGGACAAGTTCCCCCTCCTGGGACCTGTTCAGTTTTGAAGCACCAAGTTTGATGCTTCATGAAGCACTATGTTTAACGCTTTCGTTGCTTCATGTTTCTGCTTGTTATCTCCACGCTCACCCCCTCCTCTCTAGTTACCTAATCCCCTGTCTTTTCATTCTGATGCCTCCCCGTTTTGTCCAACAGATTTTCTCTTTAAAATGACTCTGGAATGGAGTCGTTTTAGCCTCATTTTTTCCCATGTGGATTTTCCTTTCCTGTGTGGCAGTCGAGTCTCTTCTTGCTTTATGCTTTTAATAATGTTTCCCCGTTTCCTGAAGGAGACAGTTTTGTGAAACTTTGCGGTGGGGGGTGGACTTCCTTGTTTTCATTTTCCATTCAGGAAATGAGTCTTTCCTTTCATTATGACTGCCTTTCACATGGTGTCTATGTGGGAATCAGTGTAATACTGGCACTTTTTTTAGGCCTGGACTATTAGCCCAACAGTCCAAAAAATTGCCATGGCTCCACAGTTTTCAAAAAAATGAATCCTAGCTTATGAGTTTAAATTTATTGGTAGAAACAGTGTTTAAATTAAAATCTAGTAGCAGTATAGGTGGTTATGTTATCAGAAGGCATGACTCAACTCTTACAAAGATAAATACTTAGGAACTATAGTTTAAACTTACAGGCTTGGAAATGCCACTTTAGAGACTATTACTGGAAACTTGTTCTACTTCAGAAACCCCTTGAATTTTACTATGATTACTACCAGTTTCTTCTGAAAATTTATTTAATATAGAGGTTATTTACAAAGTGACTTCCTAAGGATATGTCCAACCCCTTATTGATTCATAGGCATAGTAAAAGAGACCTGTGTTTTTGAGCTGAAAAAGTATTGGTTTGTTTTATGAGGTGTTAGATTTGAGGTGAAACAGGCCCAAGTACCAAAGCATGCAAGACCTATTGTATTTTGTATATACGTATTTTGTTAGGAATCTAAAAAGCTATGATCGTTAGAGGTGGTGTTGTTGAGTTGTCCATTCTGACTTGTAGTGACCCCATTTAGGGTTTTCTTGTCAAAGATACTGGAATGGTTTGCCATTTCCTTCTCCAGTTCATTTACAGATGAAGAAACCAAGGCAAACAGGGTTAAGTGACTTGACCAGGTCACATAACTAGTGTCTGCTGCTGGATTTGAACTCCTGAAGATGAGTCTTCCTGATTCAAAACCCAGATCTTAGAGGCATACTATACTAAATATTGTATTGGGCTTAGTCTTCCAGGGTCTGGCATTTATTAATTTTATGACCCTAGGCAAGTTACTTAGCTTTAGTCACTTCAGAATTAATAGATAAATCATAAATTTATTTGCAATCTGCATCGGTGGAGGGATCTTCCACATAATGGATTATGTATGTTGAGGAAATCACACATCCTTCACCTGTAAACCATTGGAGGTTCTCAGAAAACAAATTTCATAAATTATTTTAAAAATACAATCTTGAAAAAGCCTAAAGATCTTTGATAGTAGAGACATGGAATTATTCAAGCCCTAAATAGAGAAAGTTAGATTGGAATAACTCAGGAAACTGAGAAACAATATATCAGTTACCAATTTCTGTTTATACCTTATTAACAGAACAAATTGTTTAAAAGTTATTGTGCCTTCATAATGGACTAGTAATAAAATAAGGCTGTTTACACTTTGCAAGTACAGCCATTTCCCACCAGGAAGCCAGACTTTTCAAAAAGTATGTGGTAGTAGTACTGCTGATCAAGGCATAAAGCTCTGATAGATAAAATAGCTTTGAGAATAGTAGTATATACGGTATTCTCAATTTTCTCTAAATGTTTTTTCTAAAGTTGGAAGTCAAACTAGAGAGGAGGCATGGTAGGAGATATAAGCACAATTGTTTAGGAGTCAGGAAGCCTAAGCCCTAGACTTTACTCTGCCACTAACTTAACAGTGTGATCCTGGGCAAGTCATCTCTGTGAGCTTCACTTTCCTTATCTGTGAAGTAAGGGATTAGGTTAAATTATTTCTGAGGACTTTAAAAGTCTAAAGCTCTTTGATACCAATATCTCTTCAACTCAGGATTTATGATAATCAAAAAGCATTACTATCTGCTGGGTTAATAGTCCTTCTCTGAAATGCCATGTGTGATTTGCACCTTGGTTTGTTACATTCCTTGGTTTGAAGATCAAACACAGTAAGTGGCCACTCCAGAACAAAAAGATGTGTTGATTGAAATATGAAGTTATGATTATTGGCTTGGTCACGTATAGAAAGAAGGCTTTTCCTGACCAGCAGAAAGTAATTCGATCTGATTATAGTGTGCCACTATATGCTCCAATATTGTAGAATTAATAATGTGGTTAGAATATATATTCACTCTTGTTGATAGTCCCTCCAGCAACACAGACACAAGTATCACCTTCCTTCTATCCGGCCCCCCCACCCCACCCCCCGCCATTCCCAACCCCCATACACTTCCTGAGTTGCTTGGGTAAAAATTTTACATGAAAGCCACCATTTTAGTAGTGAGGCTCTCTAGCTAGACTGGTCCTCAAAAGGAAAACATCACCAAATACATCACCAAACTTCTCGATTTTTTTTTTCCAATTTCTAAGAGTTTCCAGAGCTTGCCCTCCAAAATCTCAGATTAACCTTCTTACAGGAATGAAACATTGAAGTAGGACTTTAGGGGAGAAGAATGTACATTAAATTTTATCTTAATTGAATTCCTTATGTTTCTTAGAGTTAAGTTGAAGATGAAAAGGAGAACTTTAGCTTTCGATAGTTTCATCTTATTTAGTTTTTTTATAGAAGTATTTAGCTTTCTTCAGAGTTCTATTGAATGCCCTAATGATTTCTCCTGGCCACTTCACTAATAGAATAGTTTCTGAAAAACAGTGAATTACAGAATGGTAAAGACTCCTTTCCCAAAAAGTTTCTGTGAACAGTACTGAAAAAGCTCTTCAAATTTGCTGAGATGCTTATCAGTGCAAGAGACAGATCTCTATGCTCATATTTAAAAAAAAAAAAGATGAGCAGTTCTAGATTAATATTCTATTAGGGTTGGGTTTTTTTTTTCTTTTGCTTCTAAATATGTGCTTAGTGGCCAAGGGCTCCCAGCCCTAGTAGAATTGGTTTTCACTGTTTTTACCATCCTATTTATGTCTTGAGAAAGGGTTGGCTCTTAGTATCCTCATTCCATAAATAAGACTGTATCATCTGATTTGTGTAGTGTCTTGCATATATAGACAATAAGTATTTGTTTTCCAGATTCTAGAACATTTTTATGAGCTCTTACCTTTAAAAAGTAAATATTTACAGAGATTATTTCCATGTTAAAATGTTAAATTGTTTTATTTCTGATGAGATCACATTTTGTCATTACTTCATTATAGGGAATTTTACAATGTAACCTTATCTAGCTGATATTTGAATATCAATATGACAAATAAATTTTTATAAAATAAGTTCGTGGGGTTTTCTTTTTACCTTTTTTAAATATTTCATCTTTAGAACTGTTTGTTGCTGTTGCTATTTTTCCAATGACCAAAACAGCCACCATAATCGATGTAAATGAAAATGTAGTTTTATGTAGTTTGACTGTAGGTCAGTAATGTAGGATTTTTCTTTTTGCTTATTTTTTTTAAACAAAAATGCCTTAGTTTGTGGAACTCTGTTTTTGGTGAAATGAGTTACTTAAATCTAAAGAGTTTTAAACTGACCATACTCTATCTGTCTGTCTCCATCCTTCTCTTTCTCCTACTTTTTGCTTTCTCTAACTGGATGGGACTGATGGGAACAACAAATCACTTCAGGAGCTGGATGAGGTATTGTGTTTTGAATGTTTTTGAAAGGTGATTAATTTCAGTTTGTAAAAAATGTCCCTATTGCTCTATGTACAGTGCCAGTAGAGCTGACATTTATCTTTAGTCATACTATCATTGTTCTCAAAATATACTGTCTTTTTGTTGTATTCCATACCATAGCACACATGGTAGATTACCCCTTAACAGTCAAAACAAATGGTATACTGGATTTCATTTGGGGAGCATTTCTTTGTTATAATCAAATTGTATTACTCAGTCAATCAACAAGCATTTATTAAGTGCCACAGGGCCAGCGCTGAGAATATAAAGACAGAAGTGAAACAGTTGTTGGCCCCAAGAAGCTTATGTTCTACTCTGTTATAAATGGGGCTAATCATTGTACTTCAAATTTGATAATTTGGAACGATCTACAAGTATACCTCAGTTTAAGAAATCTTGATTCAGTAAGGTAGAAAATTTGGATTTTTCAAGACATATATTAAGAAGTATTTATGAAGCTGATAGGATTTGCCATTAATTACTAAGTTTTCCCAATGGATTCAAAATAGACATTTTACACAGATCTGATGTAAACAATTTTTCACAGGTCACTATATAAATCAAGTTATATTTATAGCTTTGGTAAACCAAATTTAAAGGCTTTTTTTAAAAAAATTCGACTCATTTGCTGTTTAATTGTTAGAGTAATAATAGCTTACATTTATATAACACATTTAAGATTTACATTTCTTCATGATAATACCATAAAGTAGTCGACATTATCTCTTTTTTCACAAGAGGAATCTAATGCTCAGAGAAGTTAGTAACCCGCTCGTGGTTGCACAAGTAATTTTCACAGTAGAGACTTGAAATCACATCTGATGATTCTTAAATCAGAAATTCTTAATGCTTCACCATAAATAGAATCTATCCTGTTTGACTTGACTACAATTAAGCTGTTCTCCCCAGTATGTATTCTACAGTCCAGTGGTTCTAGCCATTTTGCTTTTCCTCACATATAATACTCTATTTCTAGACTCCTTTCCTTTTCACCAGCTGTCCCTCCTTGCCTGGAGTGCTCTCTCTCCTCACCTCTACTTCCTGGCTTCCCAGGCTTCTTTCAAGAATCACCTCAAATCTCCCCTTCTATTAGAGATCTTTTCTGGCCCCCTCCCTATTGCTAGTATCTTCCCTCTGAGATTATTTCCCATGGACATTATCTTGTAGGTAAGTAGCTTTTTTCGTGCTATCTCCCCCATTAGAATGTGAGTTTATTGATGGTAGAGATGGGTTTTGCCCATTTTTTTGTATCCCCAACACAGTGCCTGGCACATAGTAAGCAATTCAATAAATACTTGTTGACTGAGACAGTATGAAAACATCAATTGCCCAGAGAGACTTTTCAGTCCTCTCTCCTATGTATTTACTGTCAGTGTGACAATAAAATTTAATGGAAATTTTTAAATGAATACAATGGCAACTAAAAGATGCCAGAAGGCAAATATGTACAAAGGTATAAAGCTCTAGAAAATTTTTTAATAAAAATTTTTGTAAATTCTTTGAGACTTGGGAATTTTTATTAAAAGATTTTTAATTATTATAGCACACATAAAGGGATTTTGTGCCATTTGTTTTCCTTTTACTTCTTTTCTTGATTGCCAGAAAAGCAGTCCACATGCATATTTGATCAGTTTTCCATTGTAACTTAAAAAATTTACGGACTGCTGTCTATAAGGGATATTGTTTTCCCCATTTTGACTATCATTCAGGCTTTTAGAGTTTTACATGTATGGTAGAATCATAGATCAACAAACATTCAATACAAGTCCTCATTTAAACAGAAGAGATGGTTGTCTGTCATTAAAGTTCTCTAACAAGCATCTTTTTTTGGTTAATGCCAATAAGGACTATTGATAGCATTTCTAAAGTACTTAAAAATCAAATCAAAGGTGAAAATATTACATCTAGACATAAGCTAGAGGGGGGAAATTACTTAAAATATAGCAAAGATAATACTTAAAATCTCTATAAAGGCCCACAGTGTCAAATGTTAATGAGCTATAACCATATGGTTTATGCCTGAGATGATTAAATTAGCCCCATTTAAAAAAAATTACCCCCTTTTTCTCTATCAGAGTCTTTTTTTTAATTGGCTTTTGTAGCTATCTATAAATTATTACAACCCATGGCACGATGGAAAGACTTTCTGCTATGAAATAATTCTAATAGCTTGTTCTTTTGAAAAACCCTTTATCAATTTTTTTTGTCATGTTTCCATAAGGAAACTAGAGTTCTTTCTTATCCAGATGAAGTAAAATTCACATTCACCCATGTGTCTAAGGAAACCTACAACATGTGTAACTGTAACAGAGGGACAGAAATCATTCCAAATTGTAGCAATATTCATTCAAGTACACATTTCTTTGAGTGGTATGTTCATTGTCTCCTAACCTCCTGTGACTTTTTAGGGGCAATATTTTAAAGAGAATGTGTGTACTTAGAGACACATTTTCATATGAGTTTTGTTTTAAAACATTCCTTTTCCCTCCTTAGCTTGCTGATGATCGTATGGCACTGGTGTCAGGCATCAGCCTAGATCCAGAAGCAGCAATTGGTGTAACAAAACGGTTACCTCCCAAATGGGTTGATGGAGTAGATGAAGTAAGTTGAATTTTTTTAAGTATTATATTCAGCATATTTAAAACTAATGTCGAATTACATTTCTAGATTTCAGCTGTAAAAATATATTTGGATAAACTTGAATATCTTTCTTGTCTAACAATGTTTAAAGCTGCTCCCAAGCTTCAAGAATAATATTTCTTTGGACTTTATTTGTTAAACTAATGGTAAATTCCTGAATCATGATGAAGAAAGTTTTGAATATAATGTGAAGAAAGTAGTGTTCAGTGTAACTTATCCCCAGAAATTGTGACCTACAACTTCAGTTACCTAAGCTGACATTCCCTCCTTTTAGTGATGGTGTATAAAACCAGCCCACAATCCATTGACAGTGTGTTTACCATGGAAAGAAACATTGTTTTTCCAAAGAGTTACCTTTGGATTGTCCATTTACTTCCTAAAACATTGTTTTTCGTACCTGTCTATCAATCAATAAGCATTTATTAAGTCCCTTCTATAGTTCAGACACTGTGCTAGGTGCTATAGATACCAGGAATGAAGCAGTCTCTATATGGATCCGATATTCTAACTGGGAAACAAGTACATATGTATAAATATACACAGAATAAATACAGTTTGATTAGATACAAGGTTGTTAGGAAGGGCAGGCATTAGCAGTCAGAATCAGGGAAGGCTTCATGGAGAAGGTAATATGTTTAAGCCATGTCTTAAAGGAGTTGAGGGAGGCTGTGAAGCGGATGTAAGGAGAGGATATATTCCAGGCACAAGAAACAGCTGAGACAAAGCCATGGAAAGAATGGAGATGGAGGGTTGTCATATGTGAAGAGCAGAAACAGTTCTCTGAGTATAGGAGGGGGGTAATATACAATAAGATTAGAAGGCTAGGTTGGGGACAAGTTGAGAAGGACTTTGAAAGCTAAGCACAGCCGTTTACATTTGTTTCTAGAGACATTAGGGAGCCTCTGAAGTTGATCGACTAGGCCAGATCTACACTTAAGGAAAACCACTTTGGCATTGTATGGAGGATGGACTGAAATAGAAAAAAACTCGAAACAGGGAGACCAGTTAGGTCTAAATGAAATGTGATGAGGACCTGAACTAAGGTGTATTTGTATGAGTGGAGACAAAAGGTCAGAATTCACAAGCATGGAGGTAAAAATGATAAGCTGCAGCAACACATTGGATATGGGGGTCTGGGGAGAGTAAGGAGTGCAGGATGAGGCCAAGATTACGAACCTTGAGAGACTGTAAAAATGTACCTTTTGAGAGAAGTAAGCTATTTTGGAAGAGTGATAGGTTTGGGGTGAACGACTGATTATACATGTTGAGTTTATGATAACTGTGGGACATCCAGTTGGTCATGTCCAATAGGCAGTTGCACTAGTGACCCTGAAAGCCTAGAGTGCATACACACCCTCCTTACCTCTGTATCAGAGAGTCCCTCTTGCCCTATTATGTTTTCACTTCCTCAACTACTAGTGCATTCTCTCTCAAACCACTTTGTTTTTAATTTTTATATTTGTTGTCTCCTTCACTAGTATACAAGCTCCTTGTGAGAAGGGATCATCATTTTTTGTACTTGAATCTCCAGCACTTCTCCTGTAATTAGAAAGACTGGATTTGGATATATAAATCTGTGACTTATCTGCATAGAGATGATAATTAAGTCCATAGGAGTTGATGAGGTCACTGAGAGAGAAGGTATGAAGAAGAATAGAAGAGGACCCAGGAGAGAGCCTAGGGAAATACCTAAGATTAGGAGGCTTGATATAGATGATCTTTCTATATCATACATAGCCTCTCCTTCCAGGTGATTTAGGCAAGAATGCCTGAACTTTTTTTTTTCATTTTTTATGTAATTAATATTCTAAAAATTGTCGTATATGGTTGTCTGAGGAACTTTCTAATTTATTTCAATGGTGTTAATTGACTCATGTCATTTAGATACAATACGATGTTGGCAGAATTAAACAGAAGATGAAAGAATTAGCTAGTCTTCATGACAAGCATTTAAACAGACCTACCTTGGATGACAGCAGTGAAGAAGAACATGCCATTGAAATAACCACACAAGAAATCACACAGGTGAGGGTTCAAAAGATTATAGAAGAAGTGTTTGTTTTTTAAAACTACTAAAGGTACACTTTGGAGTGACCTAGAGTTGGACATTCTTCCTAAGAATGAACCTCAAAATATCTCCTAGATTTGTCAAAAGGATGCTTTTAAATTTCATATGTAATGTGCTAAACAAAATTGACTTCAATTCACTTCCATTTTAAAAAACTACATATACCACATGAAACATGTTTGGAAAATCACACTGTGTTAGAGTATCACAGATCTAAAAGGTTTGGGGCTCAATCTCCAGGAATAATGTCCTAGCATGATTTGTTAATGAAATTTCAGCTGGCTACTATTTTAACACTCAGTATTTGAGATGATTGTTTTTCATTTATTGAAGCATATTTGATTCATTTCATTGGTAATTTAGTCTCTATATTAAGGCTTAGATTCTTTTTCTCGAATTCACTGTTTAATACCAAGTAGTATAAATAAAAAATAATTTTTCAAGTATGAAATTTCATATCATATCAGTAGTTCCCACTAGTATTTGCCATTTGGAATTGTGAGTTTTTGAAAACCCTACTTAAATTGTCCCACTTGATCAATGAAGATTCTGCTTCCCAGCTCTTTCATAGATGTCAGAGAGCAGTGCAGGCCTTGCAAAGCAGAGCACGAAACTGTACTGAACAGGAAGAACGGGTCCTCCGAAATGTAGTATCCTCTTTAGCTCAGTCTCTTCAGGAATTATCCACTAATTTTAGACATGCACAGTCTGGCTATCTCAAACGTAAGTATCATTTCAGATACGAGGACTTGATCTCTGCATGTTTTTCAGCAAGAAAGTGATCTTGACTATAAAACTACAAGAAGATATGTTAATTGGTTTTGTGGTTGTTATTTCTCTGTTTTCCCCTGTTTATATTTATTGGTTTTGAGCACAAATGAAAGCTATATCAAAGGAAGTGTTGACCATTTTTTACCTGGAAAGAATCAAACAAAATGGCATTCCTTATGACAGCAAGAAAGATTACATAGCTATATTGGCATTGTGATAGTAAAATCTCATTAATGTAATTTAAGTCAAATCAAAAATGGAGTTGAGGAAAGGGCTGGGAATAGAGTGGAGAAAAGCTAGGAAGAATTATCTGAGGTTGTTAGCCCATTTCTCAGTTGCTGTACTGAAAAGTAATGATGTATTTCTTTTAAAAATCCAAGTTTTACATAATTCAATAACAGATGTTTAGTGAGCACTTAACTCATGCATACACAGATTCTAAAAGACATTAGGACCTTGCTTTCATGCAGCTTATAATCAAGAATGGATAAATAAAACATAATGAATAAATGATAATAAAAAATAATAAATGAATAAAATATAATATACCATAAAGAAAGCTAGAATGCAATAACTGCAAAGTTAAATGAGCATGAGAGTCATAGCGAAGGAGCACTTTTAGTTAGAGGAGATGAGTGAAAGAGAGCTGGTATAGACTTTAAAGGACAGTAGTCACTTGTGGGGACAGTCTGTTCATGAATAAATAAGATTAATGTATGTTTCAGTAGTTCAAATACCTCAATTATGATCTTGCTTACTCTTCTCATTTGCCTGGCAAAAAGTAAACCTCAGTTCAACTTAGTAGAGTACTAATTAATATGGTTATTGATCTTACTGTTAGAAAGTTAAACTGAACAGTGCTATTTAACTTTCGGAGTTTATTTTTATAATCTAAAAACTAATAAATATTTCTGCTTGTCTCTTAGTTTCTCGTTTGGACATAATTTTTAAAACTGCCCCCCAAAAGTTCATATTGACATTATAGATTTATTCTATTTCTTAATTGTAGAATAAGATTTTCAAAATGATGTTAAATATTGTAGTAAGGTAGCTTCATATCTCCAATAGGCATGAAGAATCGAGAGGAAAGATCCCAGCATTTTTTTGACACATCAGTACCACTCATGGATGATGGAGAGGATAACACTCTTTATGATCGAGTATGTTAAGGCCCACAAAGTTAATAGCAATTCACTAGCACTTTTTCCTTTCATTCTCTTTTTTAAATAACTGATTTCTAATATGTTTAACACGATTGTATATGTATAACCTATATCAGATTGCTGTCTTGGAGAGGGGGGAGGGGAGGGAGAAAATTTTGGAACTCAAAATCTTACAAAAATGAATGTTGAAAACTATCTTTACATGTAATTGGGGGAAAAATACTATTTAAAAAAAAGAAGCTTGAGGTGTGTAAACAGAAGCTAGATAGCTATTTGTTGGTGGTGATAATAAAAATATTACACCACAGAAAGTTTTAAAATATCTGATTTCTATACGGTAAAACACATCAGTAATGTTATTATGTACTCATCAGGTGGTTTTTACAATTTGCTGTAAGGTAAATGGGAAGGATGGGGGGAGTCAGATGAAAGCTAGGTCTCTGTTTTTAAAGGCTGTTGTGATATTGTACTTTAGCTTTCCTGAAAGCATTCTGGAAAATAGTTTACACTAATTTCTTCCTTGTGAATAAAAGCAAAAAACCACAAGGTCACTCTTAGTGGGGTTTTTTCTAAGTTGACTTTGCATATGAGTAATGCAAACATGTGGGTGACTTGGATTTACTCTCATAATCCAGGTTACAATTCAGTACCCATTTGGAGCTCATATAATTTGTGAATTTGGATCTTTTCCTAGTAAAGAAGTATTAAAGATTTGTCCAGTTAAATCTATGTACCTACCTCAAAAGGATGTTTGAAGCATGTACACGACTTGCATAATATAGTATCTTTCCTTTATTAAAGACAAAATCCTAACTTAGAAGTCTCTGCCTTTTTTTTTCTTTCAACAGGGTTTTACAGATGACCAGTTAGTGTTGGTAGAACAAAATACATTAATGGTTGAAGAGCGAGAGCGAGAAATTCGCCAGATTGTACAGTCTATTTCTGACCTAAATGAAATATTTAGGGACTTAGGAGCAATGATTGTAGAACAAGTATGTGAGTTTATCTTCTCATTGTCTTATTTTCCTTCTGTAATACCTAAACCTCTCTAGAGAACTGGCTGGTTCTGACTTCTTTCAGCTATTATTTTTTGTCACTGTATGAGATTTCTGGTTTTGGCAGGTTATTGCATAATGGCTGCTGGAGCCACTACCATTCAAATATAATTAAAGTGGTGATTCATCATTGATAAAATTCCTTAGGAAATGGTATTTAGGCCCTGATTCAATGTGAAGCCAACTGCTCAAAATAGAGATTTAGAGCTATAGAAGATCCAGGTACAATCATTATTTTAACAATTTCAAATTAACTGATTTAATTTCCAGTAGAAAATATTTTAGTTAAGGGCCCTGTCCTCATAGTACATCAGTTCCTTTTCCCCACTTCATCCAGCAATTGAGGCAATTTGGTTGTGGCTTGAAATCTTTAGTTCTTATATATGGAGACATATACAATATACATTTACAAGAAATGTACATTTATTGCAGTGATAAAAATTTGTTGGCATTGTAACAACCATGTCTGGTTTTGCTGATATTATCTGTTTAAGAACTTGTGAGCACTAATGCTCTCTTCTGAGCCAATTCCTACTCAACTATATATTTGACAAAGCTTCAGTAAGTCTATGATTCCACTATCATTTAGGGTTTAAATTTTTAAAAATCTGTCATTCTTTATGAGCTATATGATTTTATTGTACCTAACAGGGTAAGCATGATTCTTTATGCTGATTGATAATGGTATTTATCCATATTTCCTCCAAATCATCCTGAAACTTTCAGTAATATTTTTTAAACATGAGGAATTGGTACAGCTAACCTTGTTAATAATACATATTTTAAAATTTTTATTTTGAAGTTCAGTTTTTAATAATTAACTGTTATTTTATTATTCAGGGGACAGTCCTTGACAGAATTGACTATAATGTTGAACAATCCTGTGTCAAAACTGAAGATGGTTTGAAACAGCTTCAAAAGGTAAAGGGAGAGACTTGTAAAATAATGTTATTTTAGTGGTTGACACAGTTTTAAGAACTGTCACCAAATGGAGAATTATGACAGTGGCTTTTTCAGCACTCACATTCTTGAAATGTTTGGTGCCAGTATCTGTTATAGAAGCAGCACAAAGTAAGTCTAGAGAATTCTGACAAGTCTGTAATCCAGGAAGTACTTTATCCAAAGTCACCTCGGGTCACTGTATTTTTTCTGCCCTTAATGATCTCTGGTGAACCTCATGCTTAGATCCGAAATTACTTTGCACTTGGGAGCATGACTATAAAACCCCAAAAGGGTTATAATTTTTCCCCCTTAAAAATGTAAATTTTTTAAGCAAGTTGTTTCAACATTTGTTGAAGTGTCTTGAAAATATATCTTCATTATTGCTGACTCAGATTTTTATTGTCATGGAACATTTCTGATGAATTGCTGGCAGAGAAACACTTCTGCAGAAGAGCTGAATCTAGTTTTTATTGCCACAGCAGATCTCTGTATTAGTCTGAAAAAAGTAGGTTAAAGTGGAGTACTGTTTGATTTCTAATTTTTTTCATGTAAGAGAGCAATATAGTAGACTTTTTTGTATTTGTTTATTTTTCTTAATGGATGAGGCAAGTCTACTGCTCTGCTTCTAAATCTAATCAGTTATAGAAAACAGATGTGCATAAACTGACAAGTAAATTTCATGTTTGGTTGCATGTATTTTAAAAATAAAGTATGTGACTTTACAAGTAAAATTTATTCCTTCCATTTCCTTATGCATTATCTAATAATATTTCCAGCCATAAAATAAACAATTTTTGATTTTTAGTACCACTTTATTGTGTTTCTGAAGCCAGTCATGTTTTAGAACAGGAAGGAGTCTTACTCATAATAGTCTGAGCTTGTTCTGTATGTTAAAAGTTTGCAACCCACTCAGAGCTCTTGTTACCATGTGCTTGGTGAGAATGGAGCTGATAAAAATATTCCTTTGTTGCTTATCTGGAAGGTAACATCTTCCTTGGTATAATGCAAAGATCTATTGAACATTTAGGTTAATTTGGCCATCAGCCATTATATAATGAGACAGTAAAAACTGGCTTTGGTTCCTCATTATGTAATATTTAAATTTAGAGATTCTTCTGAATTTTGCAAGGCTTTAGAGACACCTTAAATGAGACTAGCAAAATAGATTGTACAATACGACTAGAATTAAACACTAGGGCTTCTTATTTGGACTGGTTTGGAATCCATTTAATGTTGACTCTAGCATTGCATTTTTTTCCTTTTATAGAAACTATGCATTTGATAATATATTACTGTTGTATATATGAGTGATTGAATCCTAACTAAGCTCACAGGAAACTGATTTATAGGGAATCACAGGACTGATTTATAAGTCAGAATGCCACTTAGATTATAATGTCTAACCAGTTCTGCTCTGGAAGGTAACCACTTCTGTTTGGTACATCTCTCAGAAGGCCAAGTAACAGTTCTGATGATTTCTCAGTGGACATATAATTTAAAAAGAGGCAGTTAGATGTTGAAAAATGTTTACATTAAGCTTTTGAGTTTTGTGAATCCTTCTAAGGTAGACCAAGAACAGTCTCCTAGACTTGGGACATTCTGGTTCTTAGTGTCAGAGTGCATTGTTCTCCATTTTTCTCTTTTTTTCCCCACAGTGTTCCTTATCAAGTCTCACTATAGTTTCAACCCCTGAAACGCAGTTTACAGTTAATTAGATAATAGTTTATCTTAAATTTCTCACATTTTAGATTGTAATCTCCTCAGATTTAGGAAATCTCTTTGTTGAGCTTTAAGAGAGGCCCTAGTCTCATCAGCAAGACAGTTTAGAAAGCATTTCTCAGGATGGCTTATTTCTGCAGGTGGCTAATCGCAATTTAATTTTTTTTAGCTTTAGCTTCCATGTCAGAGAAAAACATTTTCCTACCTCTCCTGTATGTAGGATAGGAGAGAATTTCATGTTTTTGTAAAGTAGATGAATCCTTTAATATTAAAACATTAATCTAAAGAATTACATAGTTTACAAATTATGAAAAAGGCAAAAGATTTTGATAAAGTAGTGAGTTGATAAGTACAATGAAAATAGAAACCAAGGACATCAGCATGACTTTGAATTTAGACTCTGAGCTTTAGGAAATTTAGGTTAAATAAAATAGATTGTAGAATTAGTGAAGTGTTCTTTTTTATAATATTACTTGGGTTAATGTCTAGGGTATAACCTTATAGCCTGAAATCAAGATTTTTCTATTAAAGATAACTAGAATTTAAGAACATAGGAGTATAGTTAAGTCAGTTTTTATTTTGGCTCTTTTGAAAAGTCACTTACTGGATGTTTTTTTCTTATTCTGTAGGCAGAGCAGTATCAAAAGAAGAATCGGAAGATGCTTGTTATTTTAATTTTATTTGTTATAGTTATTGTTCTTATTGTCGTACTAGTTGGTGTAAAGTCACACTAGGTAACTCTTTGTGTGTGAGTGTGTGTGTATGTGTGTGTGAATTTTCCCAGTGTGAATGAGTGGACCTGTATTTCTGAAAGCTGCCTTTGAATGTATAACCCTCAGTGGTACAAGTCTGTGCAATGTTTCCGTAGATTCTTTTTCATAAATCATGTTTCAGTGATAGGAATGGTTTAGGTTTCTCCAGCAGAGAGTTTTAAGTCAAATGATGATGCTACCAAATAGAAATTAAGTTCTGTATGCAGACATTTGCAGTATTTTTTTTAAATAGAAAATATGAGGGATTAAAAGTTTACAAGCACATGCAAAAGCTGTTAAAATATGTGTATATGCTATTTTTAGCAGTCCTCTGTCAGAGTTGCATGTTGAAAATACATTTTGCAATTGAGGTTGCAGGGAGGTGATTTTTTTTCAAACCATGTGTTTTTAAAAAGTAATTTGGAACCAAAAAATATGGTTGGAGGTCAAATGCCTTAAACAGTGGATTCTAAGTATTCAACATCTTCATTTTCCTCCATAGATTTTCCATATTAAATAAATTAAGAAGGCCTTTAAAAATTTATAATTCATTCCCCTTTAATGTAGTTTTCCATCATTGCTAATGATCAGATTAATCAAGTTTGAATACTAAGAAACAATCATGGATATAAATACATTTAGTTGCTAGTTAAAACAGCTTCTGTATTTAAATGAATTAGTCTATGTGTGTCCTCCCTTTTAGAATTTCTGCACTATATTTTTTACTGTAAACCACATGGTGTTACTATTTATAGCTACCCAAGTTGAAAATTTGATGCTATGAATTAAAATCATAGTTAAAAGGAAGCTCCTTAGTTACTCTACTCATTCCACTATTTTTATACCAGCTATAGGGTGACTTTCAAATCAGGATTTCTTTCATCAATTAGCAGTTTAGCCCTGTTGAGTTACCAAAGTACAGTTCAACCACAGGTCATTAACAGAATCTATGCTATCAGTGGTTTGATTGACTACCTGAGATCTAGATCCATTTTAAAGTACTATAAAAGTCTCGACTAAGATACTTTCTTACCTACGTGGGGCAGATTTCTAAAAGAGGACTTCATAGTTGTACTTACTTTTGTTGATATGGTGCTGTCAAATACTACTGGAATCATAGAACAATGTGAAGAGTGATGACTTTGGAGAATGAAATTCTTCATGTTCTAATTGGTCCTGAAATGACTGTACAATTTTAAAGGTTTTCACCCAATGTAATATTTATATGACCCTTATTTATTCTGTACTCATTTTCTTAAAGGTTTAAAAACAGTCTAATTCCAATAGAGGTGTTTTTTTAATTTTGAGTAGTAACATGAAATGTTCTCCATAGAATCGACTTTGAAGTTGTTCCCAGAAATTTAAACTCAGGTTCAGAGTGTGGTAATATTATATGTGTGGCTAAATCATAAAATCAGGTCTTATTTGACATTATAAACCTTTTGCCCCATCCACTTCTATTTCACTCCTGAATTGTTTATGGCTTATAGGCAGCCACTCACTAGATTCCCTTTTGACTGAGGTGACAATAGAACACATGTTGTAGCTGACATCCCAGGAAATAGCATCTTTTGAAATGTGGCCATGATTCTTTCTTAATTCTTCCTTGATAGATAGCTCTTTTGTTATGGAAGAACTTTAGGGAAGATGGGTCCCATTACCCCAAAACTTGGGGTTTCTTTCATTTTCTAAAATTCATTCTTTATACAAGATTATTAGACATGGTGTTTAAGATGACCCTAGTTGGAAATTCTGCTTTTGGACATGAAACCAGTTTGATTGAAAATTCTCCTAAAAGATATAAACCATGAGAATGGTTCTGGGAATACTTATAGAACTTGTTTCTGTGTATTTATCTGTTTCTATAAAGTCAAATCACATTAATCTTTAAAGAAAATAGCTCATCTAAGAAATAAAAAACCATTTATTTTCAGAGAGTAGGATTTTCCCCCCAATATGGATTCACTAAGAAATCAGGATTTCCTTTTTTTTTAAATATACCTAATGTGAGAGGGAGGGAAAGCCATTTCCTTTAGACTTTATAAAAACTAAAGTGTCAACTGCATTGACTGTGTCAGACTTCAGAAAGAGGTAAAATAGTAACATGGCAGGGAATAAATTAGAATTTGGCCCCAAGAGCTACTGGGTTTCATTGTAGGCAAATGAAAAAAATTTTTTTCCAGTATACCCTGGACATCAGAATACTTTGTATATTACTAAGCTTGTACTTGAGGAAAGATTAATTAGAATTTGGGCAGTAAAATAAAACTATCTTGTACTAGTGAATCAAGATTTTCTTTTCCCGTGAAATGAGATGGCATTAGTCATCTTCATTACCTCTTGACAACCATTTTCTATATTAAAATTAGCCTATCTAGTTTCTAGCTTCCATATTGAAGTTGGGCACAATTGACATTTCTTTTGCCTAGAATTGATTTCTTTTGGTTGGGATTGATGACATATAGATTATGCTTATTCCATCCTGTACCCAGCCTCAAGGTGAAAGCCTAATTCGTTGCTTAGGGCAGTTCATCAGTTTCACTGACTGGCACTTTGAAAGTTAAAGAAAAATTGGGGAGGGGGGACCCAAATGATGTTTTGTTTGACTCTTATCCAGTGTTGATACCGATGCTTTCCATGATTGTAAATGAAACTACTGTCTCCTTTTTGTGGTGTTACTGGTTACGCCATGCAGTGTAAAGCAGTATTTTGCTCTGATTTAACATATTTACATCTTCTCTACTAATTGAGAGTCCTTATTTATTTGTCTTGACACAAGTGCTTTTGATGTTTTTATCCTAGCTAATGATTTCTTAAAGGTAATAAAACCCTTACAACTTGATTGGTCAGAGATGACTTTTTTTCCTTTGTGCTAAATAAAATAATTAATGAAGCACTTGCTACTTCCAAAATTAAATTTTTATCTATTTTTATGAATTTACCATTCCTGAGAGAGATTTTGTACAATAAAGTAATCATAGAGATTATGGACCATTGTTTTGACATCCTAGTATTAATTTTAATGGGGGTGGGAGGGGAAGGGCTATGTGGATTTTGTAATCCTCAAGACTACCCAGGCTGTGTTGTGACTAATCCTACTTGTGATCAAGTATTCAACAAAGGATCTGACTCCTGATGCATTAGAATAAACATTACAAAGTAAATTCATTTGACTAAAGACAACACTCAAATATAATTCTTCATTTGATCGGCAATACAAAACAGAGGAAATTACTTTTATACCAGAAAGTTGTTTTACGTAAAAGAATTTTATCAGGCTAAGAAATCATTGTAAAGCTTGACATAAAATTCTGCCATTGAGAGCAGTATTCAGAAGGGTTGAAAACAACTGTAGAGTTCATGAAATGTTTTGAGTAATGACAGTATTATTGGAATAAATACTTAGTCTTCCCAGGAAACAACTTTAAAAGAAACTATTCTTTATTTAACATGTAGGCACCAATTATATATTTATAAATAACTGATCATATACTTTGTCCCCCAGATATGACAGTAAACTTAGTTTGCTCAGTGGTATATACAAGAAAATTTTTCAGAAGCTTTAATTAGTTCAGCATAAAATATAGGCTTTCCAATTTTATATTCACTTGTTAAAATTCCTCTTGATTTAATAGAATTTTAAAAGTTAGAAGAAACCTAAGAGGTCATCTAGTACAACCTTCTTGCTCTTTGTAGAAATCTATTATTTCATATACTACTATGAAGTATTTTTTTTTTACTACTAGTCTGTGTAATTAAAAAAAATCTGCTTGGTTAGTATAAACCACTATTGCATTAATTATTGGAGGCCAAAAACAAAAGGTGATGTCATGGTCTTGATTGTAGATGGAACAACTGGTTACATACAAGCTTCAAGTGATATGTATTTCCCTATTCAAACTGTTGTGTGCCCAGGCTAAGGGTCTAGTTGTCCATATCACTGAACTAGAAAGCAACAGAATTTAAGTTACAAATAGAGAATGTTAGAGGTTAATGGGACATTAAAGATAATCTGATCCATGCCTCTCTTTTGTAAATGAGGAAACTGAGGCCCAGGAAGGTCAGATGATTTATCCAAGGTCATATAGCTAGCTGGCTAAGCTAATAGAGCGTTAGAATCTAAATTGAACCTAACTTGCCTGACTTTCAATATACTAATCTTTCTTCTCCATACTGTTTGTAGCTGCAAGTAGGTAACTTTTTCTCCTTTTTATCTTTTTCTCAGATCTCCATGAATTGTTAGGGGAAGTAGCCCATTTCACTGACTAGTCAAATGAGGTTCAGTGAAACCATTAGTGACACATAGTAAACCACTAGCAAAAACAAGATTAGGACCAGAGACTGACCAAGTGTCTTCTCATCTCTAGGCTTCATGGATAGGTTTGCAAAACTTTCTGATTCTAGACTAATTCTAAATACAGTGTATGTTGCATGCTGAAAATATTAACCGTGTGAGACCATACTCTATGTTTGACATGTTACTTTTACTAATTCTATCACATTTGAATTGTATATTTAATCAATTGGAAGGTATTTCAGTCTGTCAATAGTAAAAGCTTTGAAGTGACCAATATGGGGACTTGTTTCAGAGTAGTATTGAATGCTAAGACTTTTATTTTCAGTTCTATTAATAACAAAAAGTAAAATGCCTTTCCTAGCTTAGTATTAATTTAGTATAAATTTTTACCAACATTTAGTATAGTTGTGTCTTTCCACATCAAAATTGTTTTGATTTTTGATCATCATTGCCCAATCTGCAAAGTAGCCCATGTGGAAGCCACATGGAGAAAGGCCTGCCTAATGTGAAATCTGAGAGGATTTGCTCATTAAACCTGTCTAAACAGGTCACCCATATACTTAACCTGTTCATAATTCATGATTGTTATTGCTGATTTCATTATTGCAGGTATTACAGATTTCTATATGGCATTTTAAGATTTTAATATTGTCCAGATTTTTGCTTAATGCCTACATTGGTGGCTAGTTTGCATTTTTATCTGACATCAGTGTGTTCCAATTTATTCAACTCCATGTATAATAATCTACATTATATCCATGTGTATTGTATCTTTTATATTTGTCATATGTGGGAAATAACATTTTAAATGACTGTCCTACAGGAGTCTCCCATGGTGGTTTTCCACTCATGTTTTTAAAAACCAAAAACTTAACACCTAAGAACACTCTCATCCTTATCAAAATTGAGAATCTGATTTGAAAGCAATTAATATTACCCTTTTTGGAATTAGGAAAAACAAAACACCCTTTGCAGGCTTTCTTGAAATAGTAAAAGCTTTGAAGTGACCAATATTGGGACTTGTTTCAGAGTAGCGTTGAATGCTAAGACTTTTTTTTTTTCAATTCTACTAATAATAAAGTTACTTGGGGCGCAGGAAAAACTAGAATGTAGGAATCGCAGGTAGGCTGAATCTCCTAACTCAACTTGAAAATTCGGGGAAGTCATTCAACTGGTGTTTGACTAGACTTCCTTAGAATATAAAAGGAAATTCTAAAGGGTCAGATAACTGGAGGTAGTGTAATTATCTGGATAATGTAAGCCAAAGCAAATAGTTTGCCCAGTTCACCAAATTGGCTTTC
Organism: Phalanger gymnotis; assembly: GCA_028646595.1. NCBI lineage: Eukaryota > Metazoa > Chordata > Mammalia > Diprotodontia > Phalangeridae > Phalanger > Phalanger gymnotis. The sequence continues at coordinate 143,150,500 of CM053625.1, read as the reverse complement.
TAAGCTGCCCTGAACTGCTTGGATAGTGTATCCTACTCCAGCTACATAATTGGGCGAAAGTGAACGATTTCAATAAAGCCTTGTTTAAAGCAGTGTGGGTTTGAATTGGGCTAATTTAAAATGTCATTCCATATAGCACTTTTTCACTGGGTATTTCACATTGGTTTTTAGCAATTTGTCTAAATACTACTGCAAGTTAATAACTGTTCATTTATCTGCCATCCTTTGTCTCAAGATGCAAAGTTTAAGAAATAAAGGCTTTCTTTTAACTGCATGCCCTTTGCTCCCAAAATATGTTACTTCAGAATAAACCTCAATTTTTTCTGGCATACCATTTTAATTGTTGAAATTCACTAAAAATTAAATCCCTCTTCTTCCCTTCCATGTGGGCCACCTCCCAAAACAAAGATTATCGTCCAATGTATAACTTGGGAAAAACCTTCAAGACATTTTTCTTACTGCAAGTGAGTCTATAAAGCCATCATTAAGACCTGCTAGTCCTTACATTTTTTTTTAAGATGGGATTAATCGATGAGACTGATAGAGCAAAAGTGACAAAGTGACTGTTATTCCCACTTACATTTTTTATATAATTATGGTGAATTACTGCTGCTGTCTTTGCAGACGTCAAAAAATGGTCTTGCAATGTCAATGTGTGCACATGTTCGTGTGTCTAAAATGCTTATATGTATGTAGATACATAAAATCTTAACTAAATTCATGTTATAGATTTAAGACTGAGTAATAAAAACTTGTTCCATGTAACCAGTTTTACTTTTGTCTAATATTGATCCCTTAATGTAGAAGCTGCTAGATCTTGTGTTATCTTGATTGTGTTTCCACAATACTCAAGTTGTTTCTTTCTGGCTGCGTTGCAATATTTTCTCCTTGACCTGGGAACTCTGAAATTTGGTGACAATATTCCTAGGAGTTTTCAAGATCTTTTTCAAGAGGCAATTGGTGGATTCTTTCAATTTCTATTTTGTCCTCTGGTATTAGAATATCAGGGAAGTTTTCCTTGATAATTTCTTGAAAAAGGATGTCTAGGCTCTTTTTTTTTGGTCATGGCTTTCAGGTAGTCCAATAATTTTTAAATTATCTCTCCTGGATCTGTTTTCCCGGTCAGTGGTTTTTCCAATGAGATATTTCACATTATCCTCCATTTTTTCATTCTTTTGGTTCTGTTTTATAATTTCTTGATTTCTCATAAAGTCACTAGCTTCCACTTGCCTCCATTCTAATTTTTAAGGCAGTATTTTCTTCAGTGGTCTTTTGGACCTCCTTTTCCATTTGGCTAATTCTGCCTTTCAAGGCATTCTTCTCCTCATTGGCTTTTTGGAGCTCTTTTGCCATTTGGGTTAGTCTATTTTTTTAAGGTGTTATTTTCTTCAGTGTTTTGGAGGGGTCTCCTTTAGCAAGTCATTAACTTGTTTTTCATGGTTTTCTCGCATCATTCTCATTTCTCTTCCCAATTTTTCATCTACTTCTCTTACTTGCTTTTCCAAATCCTTTTTGAGCTCTTCCATGGCCTGAAACCAATCC
>CM053625.1:143133445-143148858 GCA_028646595.1 Phalanger gymnotis | reverse complement strand
TATGACTGCTTTCAAAGTGGAGAGTGCTTTGTCCCAAGCTTCAGGGGTTTTGCGGTGCTATTTTCAGAGTTACTTCTATTCTGAGATGGTATGATGCTCCTCTCTTGGCCTATGCTCTGGTCTGTGAGTATAGGCACTCCTTTCTGCCATGTAACCACCAGGAGGACTCCCTCTCCACAGCTACCACAAAGCTCTGCCTCACCAGTGCTCCTCCTCCCCCAAGAACCGCCAACCAGGACCGCAACCCAGATCCAAGCAGAGCAAAACAAGAGAACCTTGCTTCAGTGCCAGCATAGTGATCTCTGCACTCCCACTGTGATCAGCCGCTTGATTCCCCCCACCCTATGGGCCAGGGGCTCCAGAAGCAGCTGCTGCTGCTGTTGCTGCCACCACCACTGCCACCACCGGCGCCACCGCTGCTCCACCGCCCAGGGCTCTGGACCTCACACTGCCCTCACCCAGATCCAGCAGTTTTCCCACTGACCTGCTCGGTTGTCTTCGGCGTTTGTGGGTTGAGAAGAATGGTAACTGCCACAGCTCAGTGATTCAGGACCCCGAGGCCTGTTCCTCCAGGTCTACTCCAACATGGTCTGTCCTGGTGCGGCCCACATTGGGCTCTGTGCTCCACTCCCAGCATGGTGCGATAGACCCTTTTCAGTGACCATCCAAGCTGTCTTAGGCTGGAGACTTGTTTCCCTTTGTTATTTTGTGGGTTCTGTAGCTCTAGAATTTGTTTAGTCATTTTTTACAGGTGTTGGGAGGGATTTGGGGGACAGCTTAAGTGAGTCCCTGTTTTCAAGCTGCTATCTTGGCTCCACCCCCCAAGCACTTTGATTAGAGAGTGGTAGATAAACCTGTGCTCTCTCTTGATATATCTTTTATGTGGTTCCAAATTTTCATATATATGGTTGTCTTAAAATGAATGACTATAGTGTGTTTGTGTGTGTGTGTGTGTGTGTGCTGCCATGTGCATGCATATATGACATGTTTGAGGTCCTGTCCCCTTAGTCACTGGGTTGATAGTGGACATGAATACTTTTGAGAATACCAAGGTCCAGTCCCCAATTGAGACAGGTTCAAAGGCTATGAACAGGTAGTTTGCAGCTGACAAATTTTTAAAAAAATTCTCCAAATCATTAATTAGAAAAATGCAATTTAAAGTAACTCTGAGGTTCCATATCTTACCCATCAAATCAGTAAATATGATAAACAAGGAAAATGACAAATGTTGAAGAGGCTGCAGAATTCTAGACTGGACTGGAGTCAGACTGGAGTTAAAATCCAGCCTCAGACACTTATTTTCTGTGTAACCCTGAACAAGTAACAACCCCTATCTGCCTCAGTTTCCTCAAATGTAAAATGGGTATAAAAGCACCTACATTTCAGGGGCATTGTAAGGAGAAATGATTTTATTTGTAAAGTGCTTTGCAAACATTAAGGTGCTATATAAATGATGATGACGATGATGATGATAATAGCTGTAAATTGGTACAGCCGTGCTGGAAGATAATTTGGAATTATGTCCCCAAAGTCACTGTATACATGCCGTTTGACCCATTAATGTCACTACTAGGTCTATACTTAAGGAGACCAAAGAAAGAGGAAAATAACCTATGTGTACAAAAGTATTTATAGCAAATCTCTTTGCAATGGTTCAGAACTGAAAATCAAGGGGTTGTCCATTAATTAGGGAATGACTGGACAAATTATGGTATATGTATTTAATAGAATACTAGTGCTATAAGATGACAAAAGGAATGAATTCAAAGAAACCTAGGAATATTCATATGAACTGACAGACTGAAATGAGCAGGACAATTTATGCAATAACAACATTATAAGAGTATACAACTTTGAAGGACTTAAGAATGCTCATCAGCGCAATGTCTGTCTGTGATTCCAGAGAGCCAGTAATGGAGTATGCTATCCCACCTGACACAGAGGGGATGGACCAAGATGCATAATGAAACATTTTTGGCCATGGCCAATGTGATTACGTATATTATTATTGTAGTTGTTTTTGTTTTTAAGTAGGGGAAGATGAGAGTGAGAAACAAAAAAAATGCTTGTTAATTTTTAAAAATACCAAAATAATCTTGCTAGTATGCAAACTTAAATAGGAACATCAGTTCTTTAGATAAAATAATTCACATTTTTATAGTGCTTCATGTTTTAAAAAGCTCTTTACAACAATCCTCTGAGCTAGCACTGGCTTATAGATTAATAAATTGAGGCTCTAAAAGATTAAATGATTTACCCAAGGTCATACAGCTAGTAAATGGTTGAGTCATGAGTGAAACTCAAGTCATCTGACTCCATGGTAGGTACTCTTTTACCTATAAACCTGGGATCTAAAGCACAGGTAGGGCCATGTCACTCCCCCCACTAAATTAACTCCAAGGGTTCTCTATTGGTTTTAGGATCAGATATAAATTGTTTTGCTTTTAGAGCCCTTAATCTGACTGCAATCTACTTTTCCCACCTTGTTGTTCCTTGTTCTCCCATTACCTACTAGGGGTGGGGAACCCACAGCCTTGTGGCCACATGTGGCCTTCTAGGTCCTTGGGTGCAACCTTTTAACTGAGTCCAAGTTTTACAGAACAACTCCTTTTATTAAGGATATTTGTTCTGTGAAGTTTGGATTCAGTCAAAGGGCTGCACTTGAGGACCTAGAGGGCCACATGTGGTCTTGAGGCAGCAGGTTCCCCACCCCTGCTGCCAAACTAGCCTTTTTATTCCTCACATATGGTACTCGATATTCCATCTATATGATTTGGTGCCACCTCAGCCCCACGCCTGGAATTCACTCCCTCCTCATCTTTGATTTGTATAATCTTTCCTTCCTTCAAGTGTCAGCTCAAGCACTGCCTTCTTCATGAAGCCTTTCGTGATTCCCCGCAACTGCTAGTATATACCGAATGTTGTCTAAATAGGAGGTAAACTTCTTGAGAACAACAAAGATCGTTTTATTTTTGTCATTGTCTCCCCAAGCCCTAACTCAGTAGAAGCTGAACAAATGCTTTTTTGATTGATTGATTACTGGATGTTAGAAAGTAAAAGTGATGTAATCTAGATGAAATTACAGAATATAAAAAGTTAGCTCTTTTACAAAATTGCAATAAATATTTACTAAAAGCCAACTATCTTTGAAGTACTGAGAGGGATCAATCAAATGTGAGACAACTCCTGTGCTTAAGGAGATAAAGGCCTGAGAAGAGACTACAAGCTAAATAACAAGGGTGGAGGTCACCTGGACTTCTCAACTGAGTCAATCAGACATGAAACTGGTATGAACAAGGCCCAGCCATCCTAACTGAACCAATCTCCCCCAGTGACTACCTCTACCAGATGAGAACACCTCTCTTCAGTCTCTCCAGGGTATTAAGAGCATTCAAGAATCCTCAAAGGCCATTGGATCAAATGGAATGCTTGAAGTATGTTGGTTTTGGTTGAGGCCATGCCCTGAGGGTCTTCTATAGTAGGCCAGGTTGGGACCCCAGGATTCAAGCAGCCCCTGACTGCATAGAGGAGAGAGCAATACAGCTAAAACATAGAAAATATTTGAGAGTCAAAAAAACTTCCTCCTCATCCTTTCTCTCTCCTTTCTTGACCCAGCCAGAGGGGGACCTTGTGAATTTCAGAAGATCAGAGGATTTGGACTTCTTATGGTGTTCTAGCAAATTAAGTGCTTACTATGTATCAGGCACTGTGCACTTTACAGATACCTCATTTGATCCTCACAACAGCCGTAGAAGGTAGTTGTTATTATCTCTTTTTACAGTGGAGAAAACTAAGGCATACAATTGCCCAGGTTTGCACAGTTAGTATCTGAGGCTTGATTTGAATTCAGGTCTTCCTGACACCAGGTCAAGCACTCTATTCCCTGTGCAAGCTGGCTGACTGAGTCCACATGGACTCAAATAGAAAGCTGCCCTGTATCTGAAGGGAATATCTTGAGGACTCCAGCAAAAGGACTTCTAGGAGCTGGGAATCATCTCTTGGTCACATCTTCTGGACTCTATTTACTTGTGGGAGAATGTGCCCCTGGTCTGGGGAAGGGGGGATGTTTTATACCAACTGTTCTTAATATATGTCTCTTGCAAATACCAATTTCCTAAAAGCTAATTAAGTCTGGCTGACTGAAATCAACTAATAATTATTAGGGATAGCATCCCTGTGAGTGCTTGTGAGCCACAGCATTAGACAGTCTCCAGGCCCTAGAACTCTGTGGGAAGATGCCGCAGTCATCCTCTAATGACCCAGCCTACTAATCTAGGTGTGAGTTAGGAGAGTGAATTCCAGAGCTCGGGCTACCCACGATAAAAATACATATTATAAGAAGAGTAGATAGAGCATTAATCCTCTGGAGCTATCTGGGAAACAACCTTAAGGCAGCGTTTTTCCTTGCTGCTGATACTGAGAGAGCAGTCACCTATCTATGCCAATGTATTTTTCTGGTGATTACTCTTACCTACATGCAATTAGTTGGCAGTTAGTTTAGAAAATATTTAGAAGAAATAGTGCTCACTGTGACAAAGACAGAGTAATGAAACTGAGAAATGTGGCAAAGGCAGATGAATGGCACTCCATTTTAGAAGAGAATACTTGAGTGTTTAATGTCATCCAAAGAAGTTATTCCTTTTATATTTTGAGTACTTTCAGGGGTGGGGAAGCTGTGGCCTTGAGGCCACATGTAGCCTTCAAGGTCTTTGGGTGTGGCCATTTGATTGAGTCCAAGTTTTACAGAACAAATACTTTTATTAAGGGGATTTGTTCTGTGAAGTCAAAGCACCACACTTGAGGACCTAGAGGGCCACATATGGTCTGGAGGCTGGAGGTTCCCCACCTTTGATTTATTTTTTGGGTACATCTGAAGTGAATGTGTAGAAGTCAGTCATGGACTATAAAGTTCTACAACACCCACTGCCATTAAGTTACATAAGTCACACAAATTCAGGTAATGGCCTGGTGACAAATTTCATAAACATGTCAAATGACTCTTCGATTGAGTAAAAGAAATGTTTCACTGGATAATAAGGAGCAAAGGCTCTGGTTGCCATTTACGTCAGCAGTCTTAGTGCTTGGGGTCAAGCTGGGGAAGCCCTACCTGGTCCTGAGTGTGGTGGCCAAGACTAAGCCTTTAGGCCTCAAGGGATTCTGCAGTACCCCAGGTGCGAGACTCACCTCTCTCTTGCCTTAGGGCTCCTGGGTTTATCCCCTCCCCTTCCCCCATCCAACTTCACACCTTAGGGTTTCTCTGAGAACTTTCTTCCCTGTGGTGGAGCTCAAGGACCATGCTGGGGGTTGCCTTGGGATAGTCTTTACCTAAGTCCTTTCCCCTTCTACTGGGCTTAGGCTGCTTGGCTTGAGGCCAGGTTGAACTGGAAAGAACTTCTTGCCTTGGGTTGTATTGGACCTTCTTTCCCTCTACTCTGGCTTCCATACTTCACGATTTCTGCAGAATTCTACCAATCCTATGCATTCAAGGGCTGGTAGAAGAACTCACATTTGATTCTCCTTATTTCTTTTTAACTGGTGCATTTTTAAGCTTTTTAAGAATCCTTTCAAGAATAAGTCCTAGTACTCTACCATATTCTCAGAGTTCACTTCAGTTCTTGTCCACTTTGTATAAAAAGTACCGCCACTGAAGTTATATTTATAAACTCCTTGAGGTCATATAATCAATAGACTTGGAGCTGAAAGGGACCTTAGAGGCCATCTAGTTCAATACCCTCGAAACCGAGGCCCAACAACCTAGGATCATATGTAGAGAATTCTTTTCTCCTCTACCCAAATGCCTTAAGGACCACAGAATTTAGAGCTGGAAGGGACCCCAGAGAATATCTAACTTAACCTTCTTCATTTTATGGTCCAAAGAGGTTAAATAACTAACTTGCAGGAAAATCAAACAGTTACCAAATAGCAAAGCCAGATACCCCAATAACCAGGGCAATGCTTTTTACTTCATAAATTTTCAGTAAATACTGATTCAAAAGTACATTGAAACAGTTTGTAATTTTAATTTTGTAATGTTTATCCAATGCCACAGTCGGAATGGTTTTAAGGGCATAGAAACGAAACTTTAATCCTTCCTGCAAAGTAGTTAATTAACAAACCTAAACAGGGAAGAACAAATTGGGAAAAAGATTGTGTATAGATGGGTTTTTCCCCCAGACCTATAATGTGAAACCTATATATATAATCTGAAGCACCGAGGGGTAATCATTAAACTCCCACTACATGCCGAGCTCTAGGCATATAAAGTTAAGGGGGAGGAAACAACATGCCCACATAAGTGTGTACTCACAGTGTGCTTTAGAGGCAGCTGTCTGGTTCTGCCTCCAAGGTCCGGACCCCTATCCACTCCACCAGATTGCCTTTTTTGAGCACCATCATTCGATAGCTTTTACTCGCTTGTAAAAACATCAAGCTTCCACAGAACCGTACTTATGATAATGCAGTTTACTTTTATCTAGGGAAAACTGGGTGCTTTAAAGGTTTGAAAAGTGAGGCTATAGAACGTGATAGGTGGAAGCGACTGGAGGCCAAGAAAATAAAGGGTAGCGGCTAGGGATGTGGGGCAAGGTAGTGTACGAGGAAGGTAAAGAGGAAGAAGTGGAATCTTTTTAGACACCTCTTCATTCACTCTAAATCAGGATCTGTTTCAATCTGTTCACCCCCTCACCTCAAAAAGTGAACTATGGGAGACCGTAAACTTGGGAGGTCAGGAAGCCGGGCTTCCTTTGGCAAAACCATGAGGCTACAGCTTCCCCAAATATTCCGAGGGGGGAGGGCTGGGGTGAAGGGGAATCCACATTTGGGTCTGAAGCCTAAAATGGGGGGCTTATTCCCACCAGTATCTGTCCTTTCCTGACTCCCCGAGTTGGTGCCTTGGGGGTGCCGGGAAGTGGGTACTGAGAGCCCAACCGCAGACACCCCTAGACACGTGGCTGCATTTCAGACACTTCCTTTGCCTTGGTTCAAACTAAAACTACTCAATAGAACAAGTCAGTCCAGCGTATTTGGCATCCTCCCTCCCCCGACAGCCCAATCCCGCAAGTCCTGGTATCTCTCCCCGCCCCTCTTGCAAATTACAGCCCTGGATGGAGTTTCAAGAGCCACCGGAACGCCTAGCAAAGGTAAGTCCCAACCTTGCCTCATCCCCACCCCCTCCCCGCGGACTCCTCCTAGGTCCCACTTCCCAAGACAGTCCTCCCCGGTCGCTTTTCACCCTGCCCTCCTGGGTCCCTTCTCTGTCCTCCAGAGGGGGCGCTTCCCGGTTCTCCTCGGAAGACGACTCTCGCCCTCTTCCTTCGCCCCGCCCCGCCTCCCAGAAACCCTCCCAGTTCCTTCGCCACGCCCCCTCCCCAGGAGGAGCCCGCCCCGTTCCTTCGCCACGCCCCCTCTCCAAGCGGAGTCCTCCCTGTTCCTTCGCCCCGCCCCCCAGGCAGAGCCCACCCAACCCGGTCCCCTTCCTCACCGGCCGGGGCCCGAGTTCTCGCGAGCGTGAGAACCCCGGCCTGTTGGGGAGCCAGGGGGAGGCGGAGCAAGGCCGGCGGGCACCTAGGGACGGGGCGGCGCTGGAGCCGCGGCGGGGCCCGGGCGGGCCGGGGCTCTGAAGATGGCGAACGTGGGGCTGCAGTTCGTGGCGAGTGCCGGGGACGGCGACCCGCAGAGCCGGCCGGTCCTGCTGCTGGGCCAGCTGCAGAACTTGCACCGCGTGCCCTGGAGTCATCTCCGCGGGAAGCTGCAGCCCCGGGTCACCGAGGAGGTGAGCTGGGGCCCGGGCCCGGGCCGGGCGGGGCTGCGTGCCGCCTCCCTCGGACCGTGCACGAAGTTCCCTCTCCCACCACCGCCTCCCCCCGCGTCTCATCCCCTGGGCCCAGGGACTCTCGGCTTTCCAACTGGAGCCCCCGGGGGGAGGCTGTCACCCTGCACCCCCTCCCCAAGTCTTACTGACCCACCGACCCTGGGACCAGAGCGACACCCTCTGACACCCACACTTCCCCCCTTCCCCGCCCAGGACAGGGATCTGGACTGCCGGGGGCCGGGGGTACAAGAGAAGGCCCAGGCCCGATGAGGAAGAAGGAGGGCTGTGATGTGGCCGGTGGAAGTGGCCGCTCCTAACCCCGGCCGTCTCTGACCATTAGGATTTCTCTGCAGCCTTCATTCCAGGCCTGGGGTCTAGCCAGGCAGTGCCCTCTGCTCTGGCTCCACATGGGCGAGGGGGGTGGGGGTGGGTATGAAGGGGTTTGAAGAAATGTTCAGTCCCGTGAACGCCAGAGCCTCTTATCTTTGTATACAGCCTTGGAGTCCTCTTTTCGAGACATATCAGATAGGCAGGCCACTAAGTCACATCTTCCTTTTACAGATGAAGAAACTGAGGCCAGAGAGATATGGGCCCATAACCCATATTTTCTGTTTCTTTGTGTTCTTTCCACTCACCACCCTGACCTTTTACATAAGGGACTATTTCCCTTTTCTTTTTTTTTTTTAAAGTTCAGCCCCCACCCTCTATTAGGTCTGGGTGGAATGCTGAGTTGGGTGCTCAGAACAGGATAACATTGAACTCAAAACATGGCTTCCCCTCCCCCTTCCTTTTCTGGTTTTGCCTGCTGCCTGGAAAAGCTGCTCTCCAGGGTATCTGGAGTCCAGAGGTTCTTTGAGGATGTGAGTGATGTCACCCAGACCCGACTCCTCCTCTCCTTCCTCTTTTAAGGCCACTTGGAAAAAAGGAGGGAGAAAAAAAAGCTAGAGATTTGAGCCTGTCTAGGAAACTCATTTCTAAGGGCTTTGGATTTTCCTATTCCTGTTACCGGAGGCCCGGCTTTGAAGTTTTCTGCTATCTGATTCTGCATTTTGGACTCCTTAGGGTCTGGCTTTCTACTTGTAGTTTTGGAATAGAGCCATTCACTCCTTCCTTCCAAGGACATCAGTTAATGTGACTCAAACGATTTGTAATTTAGAAAAATTTAGAAACCAGACCCTGGCTTGGCCTTTTAATTTTGACCAAAGGCATCAGCTTAAATCCTGTAAAAGGGAAGAAGTTAGGGAGAAAGAAACTTAACTCCAGCAAGATGTGACACATCTCTCTAATTGCCAAATATTGGCTGCCACGGGGAAACTGAAAATGCATGGCCTTTTAGAAGAGCACAAGCTCACATACAGAAATGTCTCTGAGTGCTGGCATTCTGATTTTTCATGTCTGTGCTCTCTTTCTCTGTGTCCCACCCTCCTATCAGATTTGGCAGACTGCTTTAGGCACACTCAATCCCAACCCTACAGACAGCTGTCCTCTCTACTTGAACTATGCCACAGTGGCGGCACTTCCTTCTCGAGTGAGTCGGCACAATAGTCCCTCAGCAGCCCAGTTCATCACCCGCCTTGTAAGAAATTGCCTTCCAGGGGGAACCAACAGATGCATTTTGGTAAGTGGGTCCTGGGAAATTGTCTGGAATAAGTAGGTGGGGGATTTTTTTCCCTTGAGAAGTTTTATGTGTATTTTTTTGCTTTTTATGATTAATATGTTCAATCAGTATCAAACACAAACATTTCCAATGTGCAAAGAACAAAAAAGGAATTATATACGAAACTGAACTTATGTTACATAGTTTGGTTTTTTTTACAGTATATATTAAATTTGACAAGAGAGTAACAAAATTGCCCTGTTTGTCACCTTCTGGACTTTAAAAAAAATTTTCCTTGGTATCTTTTTAATATTTTAGCGATGTTCTATATATTTTTATGACACTTCTAATTAATCCCCTTCCCCTGCCACTCCCCTCAGCCCTCCCTTGTAACAAAGTAGTCAAGCAAAATAAATCAGCAGATTGGCTGTGTCTGAAAATGTATTTCACATTCTGCATTTTGTCCTTCAACTCTCAGCCAAGAGAGAAGAGCCATGCTTCATTATCAGTCCTCTGAAATCGATTGGTCAAAGCATTGATCAGAGTTCTCTAGTCTTTCAAAGTTGTTTTGCTTTACGTTATCATGGTCATCCTGTAAATTGTGTTAGATTATACTTAATGTTTATTAGATAGTGCTTGAGGTTTATGTGTCCAGTACCCTGGTTCTGCTCATTTCCTGTTACTAGTCAATCAGTTGAACTAGATGTCTACCAGGATCCAAAAATGTGTAATTCTGTGATTTATTCTTCATGTCACTTTTTTTCAGGGAGAAAAAAAAATGAAACTTTTCCATTCATTCTTCAACAAGGGAGTACTGGCAAGAGGGTTCACTTTTAGTAGGGAATGTTGCATTTTCTTGTGTTCTGGATTTTCTTTTTTCATCTGGTTCAGGACCCCAGGCATGGATGGGAGTAGCTGGCTTTGGTTTTCTTCACCACAGTCACCAAAGTTCACCTATACTCCTGTATTACTTTTTTGAGGCTACACTCTCACACTTTAAATGAAGATTTCCCCCTTTTAATTCAGGAAACATCTATTAAATCCCTGCTTTCTTCCAATTTATTGTTCTAAGCACTGAGCAAAATAAAAGATAAAGAAGACACAGTCTACCTTACTTTGCTATTTGTATCACTAGCATTTTGCATAGTGCTATGCACATAGTATGTGCTTAATAAATCCTTTATTCGCTTAAAAAAATTAACGGTCTTTGGGCTCAAGGAGTTTTAGCTGGTAGGGTGGGAATATGACAAATATATAAAAACCATAATCCAAAAAAAATCTTAGATTCATCAACCCTGGAACTGGTCAACCACTTTCTGGCTTCTTCTCTCCTCTCTCACTTCTACACTTTTGTTGCAGATGGTCTGTGAACGATCGGAAGTATTTGCTTCTGCTTGTGCCCTGGCCCGAGCTTTCCCCCTTTTCACACACCGATCTAGTGCCTCAAGACGCACAGAGAAGACTGTCACTGTGGAGTTCTTCCTGGTCGGACAGAACAATGGACCTGTGGAAGTGACTACTCTAAAGGTGGGTGTTGGATTCAAACTATTTCACTCTAATCTCAGTCCAGGCACAGACAATCTTGGGGCTCTTGTTAGGATTTTTCATGGCTTGGAAGTGATTCTTTCCTCATTTTCTCTAGGAAAAGCTACGAAAAAGTCAAAAATGTCTTTTCAGAACCCAGCTTCCTGGACTGTCTCTGGCCCTTGGTTTTCTAATACAAAAAGAATCCTCACATCTGCTCTTTGCTAGGTGGGGTGTTGTAACCAGTGGCCTTTGGAGAGAAAATTCTCTTGTTGTCTTTAAGATAATTTCTGTGGTGTTAGTACACTCTGGGTTTGATACAGCAGGGTCAGATGAGTAATGAGCCAGGATAGTTCTGATAATAACATCTATAATTTCAGCATGTAGGTGGCTTCCAGTATCTACTATAAGTAAAGGAACTCAATCATTTTCCCTGACAAGTGTTTGAATTGAAAGATAGTGGGTATTTTGACAGGGCTGAAAAGGTTACATAGACATATATCATATCTAAATTGTCAAATGCAAATAAGCCTCTTTTTGAAAAAAAAATTTACTCAATATAGCCTGAGACTATCTCATCAAATTTGATAGTAAATTGGAGAACAGGCATAAGGTTGGGCCTTCAATCCATGGTCTGCCATGCTTGCCATGATGAAGCCAGAGAAGATGATAGGGGACTTGCCAGTTTCCACATTTTCCTCCTATCTTTCACCAGGAGTCACACATAGTCATTCCACTTTTGTTTTTTTCTTTTAACACTGACTTCTTCCAAATCAGATTCTTTCCCTTTTTTTGCATCTAGGCTTTTAAAGATAGGAAATTAAGCTAAATCAACAGGTTAGATTTTCAGTACTTTAGACTATGAAAGTGGTAATGGAGTGAGGCATAGAGAAAGCTGTGTAAATCAGCTCTAGGCGAGGCACTAAGTAAACCTAGGGTGGTGAGATAAGGTTGGGCAGAAACCAGCATTAAGATTTACTGTTTTTGATGAGGCGAGTTTAATCTGCAGAGTTCTCTCTAGGGAAGTCGTGGAGTTCAGAAGATAGCTAAAGCTGCCAGTTAATTACAAGTTTCAGAGAGAGAGAAAATGAGAATGAAAATGAATGTGTGTGTGTGTATTCTTACCATTGGTTTCCTGATTGGCAATTCTTAAATCCCACATTAGTCTCCCTCTTTGCCTAAAATTCAACTATCCAGTTACATTGCCATCCGTAATGGAAAAATTAAGGTATGAATGGGGGAAGAGATAGTGTTTCCTTTCCCTCTTTCTTTAAGAAAAGGTGATTGTTCTTCTTTGCCATACCTAATATACTATTCCACTGAATTCCATCTTCTGCAGAACACATATCTTTGCCTCATTGTTTAAGTTGTGTTAACAACTCGGTATACTATAGCCAGTTTAATATCAGGGTTCATAAGGAAATGGGAATCTCTTGTAGGTGGGGAGGACTTAAGAGTGTCTGTCTCCATCCTCAAGGAGTCTGCATGGTCAGTAAACTCACAGCCTCTGGTGTGACATGTTCGCTCTGTTGGAGGTTTGCTCCTTGTCTGTTGTGTTTAGTTAGTAGGTGCTTGATTCACACCTTCAGCACCTCTATCCCCTTGTTGACTCTTCCTTTGGCTCTTCTGTCTTTCCAGTGTTTGACCAGTGCAACTGAAGGTGTGAGGCTGGCTGCCCGAATTGTTGACACACCCTGTAATGAGATGAACACAGATAACTTTCTTGAGGTTTGTGATGCCTCCTGGCATATTGGGCTGCAGGGAGGGGAAAAAAGGCATTTTGATGGAGTGAGAGAAACAAAATGTCTTTCTTTGCCAGAAGTTTCCTGGCTGACTAAAGTTTTTCATCCTCAAAGTAATCATCTTAACCATCTGCAAATGGTTATTAAGCATCTCCTGTGCACAAGGAGTTGTTTTTAGTTACTTGGAAGACACAGGATGTCCTAGTGTGGGTGCTTGGGGGATGTGGTGCTGGTGCTGGCCCAGCTGACATGGTGCAGTGGGAAGAGAGCTAGACTGGAAGTCAGGGAACCTCTGAGCCTTAGTTTCCTCACCTATAAAGTGAAGGGGTTCAGATGAAATAACCTTTAAGGTCTCTGCCAGCACTTAAGTCCATGAGCCTGTGAAGACAGTTTTCTGTGTCTGTGGGCAAATCATTTTCCATCCCTGGGCCTTGATTTTCTCACCTGTAAAAGGAAGAGGTGACTTCTAAGGTCCTTTCCACCTCTAACATCCATATGTATAGAAGACACCATCCCTGCTCTTGAGAGATTTACTGTCTGGTTGGCAAGTTGGAGTGTATAACACATAGGAACATAACTGAAGTCAAGGTGGCACAGGTGAGACTCTTCAGGGGTGTGTGTCCACAAAGTAGGATTAGGAAGGCAGAGAGAGTCAGCATTCTCATCTAGGTGAACCTGTAGAGGAAATGGTTTATTCCAAAGCTTTTACTCCAAGTCTGTGGGTGCCATGGGGCATATAGAGGTGGTAGTCATTCTCGTAAGCCCTCACGATCCCATGATTAGAAGCAATCATGCTCTTCCTTTGATGTTTAACCCTGGCCCAACCCAAAGACATGAGGACCCTCGTTTTTAAGGTCGCTTCCTCCCTGCACGTGAATTCAGTGTGACTCTTAGTGGCTGTTGGCTAGGCAGGGAGGAGCAGGCACTCTCAGCTGTTCAAAAAGCACCTAAGGGTTCATTATGACTGTTCAGAGAAGTTGTTTGAATCCATCTTCAGCTTATTTTTGTTTTCATTTTTTTTCTCACAAACCTTCTAGGAAATTAGAAAAGTTGGAAAAGACCTGGGGATAGTTCCAACCATCATCCGGGATGAGGAACTGAAGCAGAGAGGATTTGGAGGTAGGTCCCATGATGAATTTTTGCCAAGGACTGGCCTCCGCACATCTTAGCTGCAGCGTTCCGCTTAGTTGGGCATGTTGACCACACAGTCAGGTGGTCACAAAGGCAATGTCATTCAACCCTTTGCATCAGATCAGAAGGAAATATATATACCAATCTCAGATATCTGAGCCTGTGAGCCAGAGCAGATCCTGTAAAAGAAGAGAGGCAGTCACTCACTTTCTGAAGGTTTGTTTGTTCCATTAAGCATTAAAATCCTGTTGAGATTTCAACTTTCCACGTCATTTTGGGAGCAAAGGTGGAGAGAATTTATTCACCCCAGCTGGTTTTTTTTGTTGAGTTTCTACAGGGCTCTCACTGTAGCATGGGAGAAATTTTTTAAAAATGCACCATATAGCTTATTGTCTCAAGAAGTCTGTCTCTTTAGGGGACATGGCAGAGTATAACTCAGTGCTATTGACTAGGAAAGCTAGGATAGATCTGTGTAGAGGGCAGTAGTCAGGGGATTGAGTTTCTGATGGGAGCAACATTTGGGCATTACACCAAAGTTATTTCACTTTGGAAGAGAATATGATTGTCTTTTGTCTGCTACAGATTTGGCCCCAGGAAGTAATTTGCTTAGGATGACATTAGAATTAGAAATGGATTAAGTGAGATTCAATATTAGAGCTATCTAAAAGGTAGTGGGTTCTACCTCACTTGAGGTCTTTAAGTAGAATCCAGCCCAGTGATGTCAAACTCAAATAGAAATGGATCCTTTTGGGCACCTGTTGACTTAGAACATCTCAAATGAACATTATTTATGTTGTATTTTTATTTATTTTGTTAAACATTTCCCAATTATATATTACTCTGGTTCTGATCAGGTTGGGAATTTGACACCTTTGGTGTAGAATGTTATTTTGGGGTATGTTGTACAGCTTCTAGGATGCACCAGGTAGAGGCGGCCTCAGTTTCCCTCTGTGATTCTGTGGATTAGTTTGCATCCCTTGTCCCATAGTTAGTATGCTGAACAGTAGAGTCCAAGGGTCCTGAGAGGTGGCTCCTCACCCCAGATAGCCTGAGAGAATATTTTTTAGGCCTTCTTTGGATCATTCAGCAAGCATTTATTACACACTGATCATTTGACAGCCAGGCACTGTGCTAGGTACTGGGGTTACAAAGCTAGCCTCAAGGAGCTTGCAGTCTATTGGGGGAAGCAGCATGTATATACCCAAGCATATACAGATATGAGCCAGTGACCATGGTCAGGTCTGTGTTGAGATTGGTAGTAGCCTCACGAATGGATCTCTCTTCTACCCAATAGGTATTTATGGAGTTGGCAAAGCTGCTGCGCACCCCCCTGCACTGGCAGTTCTCAGTCATATGCCTGAGGGTGCCACCCAGACCATCGCGTGGGTTGGTAAAGGCATTGTCTATGACACCGGGGGGCTCAGCATTAAAGGGAAGGTGAGATCCCATGGCTGACCTTGAGGGCTATACTGAGGAGTGACTGGGGCTAGAATCTCTAGGCCAGGTTTCTCTGAAGTGCCCCTGCTTCTAGAGACTGAGGAATCTGAGACATGCTTCTGAGAAGCTGGATTGGGAAGAGAATAGAAGGTGCATCAGCAGTTGAGTCAGT
>CM053625.1:143093880-143133345 GCA_028646595.1 Phalanger gymnotis | reverse complement strand
GGGAGAGGGTCTTCTTTGAGTCTAGGCCCCCACCCACTAAAACCTCTTCATA
The DNA here is from genome assembly GCA_028646595.1 of Phalanger gymnotis. Lineage (NCBI taxonomy): Eukaryota > Metazoa > Chordata > Mammalia > Diprotodontia > Phalangeridae > Phalanger > Phalanger gymnotis. The sequence continues at coordinate 143,133,293 of CM053625.1, read as the reverse complement.
GTCCAGGACTCTGAGCATGCCAAATGCCTCATAGCACAAGCAGAAGTGTAACTAGTGATGAGCTCAACATAACAGAGCAGCTATTTTAGAATGATGTTCTCCCCTTTCCTTTTACCAGCTCTGTTCGAGATCTCAGATGGGTTACTGCTGCCATCCATACCTTGAGTTCTCATTAGAGGGGAGGGTGGTTTGGGGATCACAGAATATTCCATGGAAGTGGAGTGAAGTGGAGGATATCCTGTGAGGATAGGACCCCACTTGTGACTATGTGTTTGAGGTTCTAGGTAGGCTATAGGACTGTGTCTGGCTTTTCACCTACTCTCCTTGCCTCTGTGCTGACAGACCACCATGCCTGGCATGAAGCGAGACTGTGGGGGAGCAGCTGCTGTACTGGGAGCCTTCAGAGCTGCTGTCAGACAAGTAAGTGAGGTCCAGACGCCTTCATCCTGTAGCAAGGAAGCTTCATAGGCATCTCTGCTGATGCCTATCCAGGTCTCTGAGCCCTAATGCTTGGTGACAATGATAGGAAGTGGTGACAGAGCCCCAGATTTGGGCTTTTAAAGGTGGAAGAGACTTTGGAAAGGCATCTCATTCAGTCCTCTTATCTAACAGATGAGGGAAGTGAGGCCAGGCAGGTGTGACAATCCCCCACAACATTCAGCTGGCCACCATGGTATTGGTCCCAAGGGACCATCAGTGTCCTTGTGGTTACACCCCGAGCTGCTGCTCATCATGTTTTTATTCCATTTTTTTTTTTATTTAGCCAAATTACAGTCCCTCAGTTTGGAAAGAAGCAGTCCTGGGGTCAGATCCCCAGATCCATGATTTATATTGGGCAAGTTACTTCCCTTTTCTGGAGTGCAGTCCTCTTTGGCCTCAGAATGAAGCATTTGGACTGGATGATTTCCAATTTTCATTTATCTCTTAAGTCTAGAAACTCTTTGTTCCAGACACCTAGATGTCACTTCCTCCTTTTCTTGGCTTTATCAGAATTGAACTAAACTCTTCAGTGGTTGTAAAGTGCTTACCTTTTAATAAACACTATCAGGGAAATAGTGTAAGGATTAATACAGTTTTATAGAAGTGAAATGATTTGACCATCCATGGTCACATAACTGTCAGAACTGGGATGTTTGTAGCTCCTAGCCTGAGTAGTAGACCTTAGTTTCAATCAAGGTGGTGAACAAGCAATGGTAACTTATATTTTATGTCTGCATCAGTAGTAGGAGATTAGGTTGTGGATCCCATGATAGGTGAGTATTTGCTCAATAGAAAGTTTACCCCTGCAGATGGGGAGAATTGCAAGCCTGAGGAGGCTATTCTGGTTAAAATCCTAGTACTGAAAGCCCAGGGATCATTTGAACTTGACAATAGATTCAGAAAAGAGCAAACCTGTGAATGTAAACCAAGCACAAGCCATCTCATTAACAGTTGTAGTGCCTGGGTTTGAGGGCTAATTAATAATGGAGAATTGTTGTCTAACATCACTTACTAAATTCTTCAGCTGTCACCATAGCTTTCCACTCTCCTCTTGTGATGTCAATCACCAGCCCTTCTCATCAGTCACAATGCTTTATTAAAGCACAGCATGGAAAGGGCTTAGACACTGCCTTGTTGAGAAGCCAGCACTGCCTAGCCTCATTTCCTGAGGCTGCAGTAGGGATGTGGCTGGACTGAAGTTGCAGGAACCTTGGGACTCTATAGTGTTTGTCATCAGTCTTTACAGTGGTTTTCTCCCAGGGTCAAAAGGACATCAGGATATTTGATTCCAAGTTAACCAGGTGGAGAATAGTTACTTAAAACTTCATCCTTCAGAGTGATCATTCTGGTGTCTGGAAGATTTTAGGTTGAATCCTGTCCTTCTTTTGGAATAGACTGCTGCCTTCAATCCTGGCATTTATTTAATTCTTCTCCAAAATTAATAGCCATATGTAGACTGTTGGATTCAAACAAGAAGGGGGCTTTTAGAAGTAGATAATGATCTTGTCTGAGAAACTGCATTGGCCTACAGGCTAGGAACTTCTATAGCAACACTTCATGGTTCAGCAGTGGGTTGACTATCAGTTTCTTCCCCTGGCCAGATGGAAGGAGATCAGCATAAAGCTTGTGCTAGAAATAGCAATCGTGACCCACTCTGAAGAAAAACATTCAAATCCAGCCAAAGGGGCCCTTATCTCCTTTATAAATCAGAGATAACTTAGACTTACTGAGCAGTGATTTTCCTCCAAGAAGCATCGGAGACTCAAAAGAACCTTCATCCTTCTGGATTAATGTGGAAGATCTGCACAGGATGTGGCGAGATTCCAAATTCCAGTTCCTCAACCCTGAATTATTTTTTTCACTTTGTGTTGAAGCCATAGCAGACCCATTTGAAGTTAGAGAAATGTAAACCTTGTGGATTAATCACTAGAGACCTACAATTGAAACCAGATTGAAGAGGACTGGAGAGCATCTTAGTTCAGTTGCTAGTGTGATAGAATTTCCCATCTCCAGTGGCTATAAATCACATATAGAGTTCCAAGCACTGAGAGGCTGCTGCATTTTAAATGAATGTGAACATGAATAGTTGTGCTTCCCCTGACATTTTCGTGGGCTTGGAAGTGTCCCTTCCTAGGGAAACTTATTAAAACATTTTTTAAAACACCAGAAAAATTCTGTTAACTAGGCCAACTAAGTAATTGGAGAAGAGTGAATTCCCAGCCAGGGGTCAGAGAAGAGAGTTGATGCAATGGGAAGCAAAACGATGAAGCAGAAAGGATGCTGGAGTCAAAGGACCAGCGTTTGAGTCCTGGCTCTGCTATTTATTGCCACTGTGAATCAGAGCAAGTCACTTAACCTCTCTTGGCCTCAGTGTCCACATCTGTAAAATGAAGGGATTAGATTAGTCAGCCTCTCTTTTCAGCTCTAAATCTATAATCCGATGATCTCCGGTTCTAATATTGAGTAAGAGTCAGAAAGTTTGAGTTGTAGAGGCTACTGCAGAGGGGGAGGTCATCAATGAGGAGGGATGATGATCTCATTAAGTCTCTGGTTAGGAGTTTAGAGTTTATGATAATTTAGAAAAGGGGCCTGATGCATGTAATAATTTTGGACAAGTGACTTTCCCTCTTTGGAATTCAGTTTTTCCATCCATTAAATCAGGGGTTGGACCGGCTGGCCTCAAAGGTCTCATCTGGTTAATGCATCCTTTTACCTTTGTGCCATCTGAAAAACGAATCTCCTGAACAAATGGATAATAGAAACAAAATAGTGAAAAGGGTGATGCTGCATCTGTCTGAGAGAAAGGCGTTTCAGGCATGGAGGCACCTGAGGCAAACCTGTAAAGGAAGGGCCCTACTTCTTCCCGTGTCTCAGATGTAACCCCTCTGGGAGGGCACCACTGGAGCCGCTTAGCTTGGATTTTTCTTTTTTATAGAAATCAGGACTCTCAGAATTTAGGCGCTTGTGCCCGGTGAGACAAACACACCGCGTTTTATGCCCTGTTCCCGATTTGTATTTCCCTCCGGTTTCCCCATTGGCTGGCGACCCAGGGTTTACAGCCTATCCAGACCGCCTAAACTCCCCATGTGATTCCCCGCCCTCGTTTACATCTCCCATTACCCTGCCTCCCCTCCCCATTTTCTTTGTATTTTCCAGCTGCCTCTTAAGCACCTTCATCTTGTTTAGCAACTTGGCTTTTATGCCGAAGCAACATCGTCCTTTTTCCCACAGACTGAACCCTTGCTGTCCATCAACAAGCATCTGTTAAGAGCCTCCTGCTATGCTAAGCCCTGGAGATAAAGACAAAAATTAAAAACTTCCTGTTCTCAAAGAGCTTCCATTCTATCCCTCTGGCCTCTTTTACATATATAGTAATCGAGGGGCAGAATCAGGATGAGAACCAAGTGTATGAGTGTCAGGGCCTTCTTTAATTTCCCTCTGCCTCACTTCTCATATCCAGTCAGTTGCCAAATCCTATTGCTTCTGCAGTATCTCTCACACACATCCCCTCCTCTATATTTTTATTGCTACCACCCTCTCTGGACTCTTGAAATAACTTCTTCATAGACCTCCTCTATTCTCTTCCCCTTTTCAATACATTCTCTTTACCAAAATAAGATAATTTTCCTTATGTATAGATCTGGTCCGTGTCACTCCTCCAGTGGAAAAAGTGGCATTCTTATTACCTACCAAGGAAAATTCAAATTACTCTTCATTCAAAGCCCTACAATCTTTGGCCAGCTTGCCTTTTTTTTCAACTTTATCTCACTTGTCTTCCTCACCAGGATTTCTGTACTTTAGCTAAGGTGGATTGCTCTGTGCCCCTGAACATCCCTACCCTTTCATATATTTTCCCTTTGTTCACAATACTCCATTTTCTTGAACTCTGGAATATCTCCTCTTCCACAACCCCAACTTTTAATTTCTCCCAGTCTATTGACTCCTTCCCTGCTGACACCTGCAAACGTACCATGGCCAATTCCATCCTTAAAAAAAACAACTTGACCATATATCAACTCAAGCTATTTGTCTTTTCTCCTTTTTAAAGGGGAAAAAAAAACAAAACTGAACTCTACACCAATTACTTTTATTTGCTTCCTCTCACACCTTAATCCCCTTCCCATCTGACATCTGACCGCTCTCTCCAAAGTTACAAAAGTCATGTCGCCTTTTCTAAGCCCTCATCCTCCTTGACCTCTCTGTAGTATTTGATGCTGCTGACAACTCCCTCCCTTAGGTCTTCCTCCCTGGTTTTTCAGGAAACTGCTTTCTCCTGCCTGCCTGACTAATCCTCAGTGTCCTTTGCTGAATCATCATCCTTATCCTGCCCCCTAACTTGAAGTGTCCTCGCAAGTCTCTGCCCTGGGCCATCTTCTCCTTACTCAGTGATCTCATCAATATTCATAAGTTTAGTTGTCATCCTTATGCAGATGACTCTCAGTTCCACCTCTCTTAAGTTAACTATAAAATAAAACCAAATTAAATGGTTATTTCAAAGTTTAAAGATTTTGAAAGTAACTCATTATATTCTCTAAAAGTTATTTTACAGAAATAAATATCTAAAAAGCTTAGGAATCATGAACAGGATTATGAAATGAATGATAATGTTACCACCACCCTTTTAGTAACTAGTTAACACTGTTACAGTCATCTTTGACTCTTCCCTCTCCCTACCCACTCTGGCCAATTAGTTCACAAGATTTGTTTATTGTGTCTCCACCACATCTCTAGGTCTTCCCATGTTTCTCTGAAAACAGCCCCCTTGTCACCATCATATGCCACCACTTGTTCAAATATTCCCCAGTGATGAGCATCCCCTTGATTTCCAATTGTTTGCCACCACAAAAAGAGTTGCTACAAATATTTTTGTACATGTAAGTCCTTTTCCTTTTTCTTTGATCTCTTTGGGGTTCAGACCTAGTAGTGGTATTGTTGAGTATGCATAGTTTTATAGCCCTTTGGATATAGTTCCAAATTGGTCTCCAGAATGGTTGGACCTATTCACTACTCCACCAGTAGCTCATTAATGTACCTATTGTCCCTCGTCTCCTCCAAAGTTTGTTTCTGATAGATGTGAGGTGGTATGTCAAAGTTGCTTCAATTTGCCTTTCTCTAATCAGTAGTGATGTAGAGCATTTTTTTATACGGCGATATATAGATTTGAATTCTTCGGAAGACTGCCTGTGTCCTTTAACCATTTATCAACTGGAGAATGACTCTTATTTTTATATATTCTATATTCACTATGTATTTGATTTTTCTTTGAGGCTTTGCTTGTAGCTGTTTTCACATTATTGTCTTCTGAGATTATATCTTGGTCTTCCCTCCTACCATAGTAAATTTTTTTACAGTCAAATTCTTTTTTATTGTCATTCATTTTTCCATCTTATTTCTATATTCAGTATATATTTGAGAAAGAAGGCCTTTATCAGAGAAACTTGCTATAAAAATTTAGATATTACTTCATTGTCTATGGTACCTTCTTAACAAGATGTGGTTTCTCTGATTATCTCTTTTAATTAAATCTATTTTTGCTTTTGCTTTGTTTGAGATCATGATTGCTACCCCTGCCTTCTTTTACTTCAGCTGAAGCATATTAGATATTGCCCCTGCCCTTTGTTGTAACTCTTGTGTATCTTTCTTTTTCAACTGTGTCTCTTGTAAACAAGATATTATGGGATTCTGGTTTCTAATCCATTCTGCTATCAGATTTTATTTTATGGGTGAGCTCATCCATTCATATTCAGTTATAATTAACTGCATGTTTCCCTCCATCCCATTTTCTCCTGTTTCTTCCTTTTTCTCTCCTTTTATCCTATCCATCCTCAAAAGTCAGTTTTGCTTTGGACCACTGCTTGCCTTAATCCCTCTTCCCTTTTTCATCCTTCCCCCCTTTCCCTTATCCCCTTCCCCTATAAGTAACATTACTGTGTATAACTGTGGGGGTGGTTGGTGGGGGGGTGGTGTATTTTTCCCTTTTTTAACCAATTCCAATGAGAGTGAGGTTCAAGCATTGCCTACTCCACCTCCCATTTTCCCCTCCATTGTAAAAGCTCTTCCTTGTGCACCTCTTTTATGTGAGAAAAAAATTCCCACTCTACCACTTTTCCTCCTCCTCCCAATGCATCGTTTTTTCTCGCCCCTTCATTTTTTTTGGAAATCATTCCAACATAATCAACTCACACCCATGCCCTCTATGTAAACTCCTTTTAACTGCCCTAATAATGATAAAGTTCTTAGGAGTTACATGTATTGTCTTCCCATATAGAAATGTAAATAGTCTAACTCTGTTGAGTCCCTTGTGATTATTCTTTCATGTTTACCTTTTTATGCTTCCCTTTAGTCTTCTGTTTCAATGTCAGATTTTCTATTCGGCTTTGGTCTTTTCATCAGGAATGTTTGAAAGTCCTCTATTTCATTAAATTTTTCCCCTGAAAGATTACACTCAGTTTTGTTGGGTAGGTTATTTTTGGTTGTAATTCTAGCCACTTTGCCCCAATTTTATATGATCCTGATTGTAGCTCACAATATTTGAACTATTTCTTTTTGGCTTCTAGAAGTATTTTCTCTTTGACCTGGAGCTCTGGAATTTTACTGGGAGTTTTCATTTTGAGAACTCTTTCAGGAGGTGATAGGTTTATTCTTTCAATTTCTGTTATACCCTCTGGTTCTAGAGTATCAAAGCAGTTTTCTTTGATAATTTCTCAAAATATCATGTCTAGGCTCTTTCTTTGATCATGAGTTTCAAGTAGTTCAATAATTCTTAAGTTATTGTTTTTCCAATAAGATATCTCACATTTTCTTCTGTTTTTTTTTCTCATTCTTTTGACTTTATTTCATTGTTTCTTGATGTCTCATGAAGTTAGTAGCTTCCATTTGCCCAATTCTAATTTTTAAGGAATATTTTTCTTCAGTGAGATTTTGTATCACTTTTTCCACTTGGCCAATTCTTGTTTTTTAAGGAGTTCTTTTCTTCAGTGAATTCTTGTGCCTTCTTTTCTATTTGGTCAGTTCTGCTTTTAAGGAGTTCTCTTCTATGCATTTTTGTGCCTCTTTTACCATTTGGCTAGTTCTATTTTTTATGGTGTTATTTTCTTCAGTATTTTTTTGTGCATTTTTTTTAACCAAACTGTTAATTTTCTTTTCCTAATTTTCTGGCATCACTCTCACTTCTTTTCCCTATTTTTCCTCTTCCACATTTATCTCTTTCTTTAACTCTTCCAGGAATTCTTGTTGGGTTTGAGTTCAATTAGCATTTTTCTTTGAGGCTTCGCTTGTAGCTGTTTTCACATTGTTGTCTTCTGAGATTATATCTTGGTCTTCCCTCCCACCATAGTAAATTTTTTTTATAGTCAAATTTTTTTTATTGTCATTTATTCATTTTTCCATCTTATTTCTTGACTTTGTACTTTATGTTCAGGTTGGGCTTTCCTCAGCTGGGCTGGGGAAGCACTGTCTCAAGCTTCAGCCTTTCTTGTGCTGCTGTTTTCAGAGTTAATTCTGGGGTCTGCAAGTTTTTGGTGCTTCCAAGGTGGTATGTTCCTGAGAGAAGTGTGATCGCTACTTTCCTGTTCTATGTTCTGGTCTTTGCTCAGGAAGATACCCTGGTCTCCTGTAGTCACAAGCACTAGCACTCCTCTTCACTTTGGAACTCTGATCAGCACCTCCTCTACTCCCTTGTAACTGACCCCCAGTGCTCTCCTCCACCCTGAACTGCCATCCAGAACTGTGTATGGGCAATAGAGTTGCCAGTCAGTGCCAGCAGTACCCGTTGCCAGCAAAGGGTCCCCTGTTGTCTCTTTCTGACCAGTTGTCTGACCCCCTTACCATTTCTGGGATGAGAGTTCCCAAAACTGCTGCTACTATTGCACCTGCTGTTGCTGCCATCGTGTGTGTGGGCTCCAGAAACGCCTCCAGCCTGGTGCCATAGACTTCTACCAACCTCATAAGTTTTCTTAGTCTGGAAAAATGTCTGACTGGACCTCTTGTGGGCTCTGCCACTCGAAAATTTGACTTGAGATGTTGTTTTAAAGTTGTTTGGAGAGGAATGTTGGGAGAGATCAGCTGGGTGTCTGCCCTTAATCCACCATCTTGGTGACTTTAGTCTACCAGCCCAATCTAGCTGTATTTTATATTCTAGCCAGATTAGCCTCCTTGCTTTGCCCAGAACTCTGCATTCCATTCCCTATCTCTGCCTCAACTGTCCTCCTTCCTAACTTTTCCCTCTTGGCTTCCTTCGAGATCCAGTTCCTGTGGTACTTCCTCTGCAAAGCCTTTTCCTATTCCCTTAGTTGTTAGTACCCTCTACTTCTTCCTGACAGTATCATGTCTATGCTTTTCTGTTTACCTCGAATCCTGAGGATCAGAGATTGTTTTTGGTTTTACCTTTGTGCCAGTGCCACATAGGAGGCAGTTAATAAGTACCTTTTGGATTGAATTTGCGTATTGAAGTACTATTCATCCTTTAAAACCCAACTCAAAAACCACCTGCTTCAAGAGGCACATCAGTACTTGGTGTCTCATTGATTATCTTTCCTGGCGTATTTTACACACACTTCTTTTTGGACCTCTTTAATTTACTTATGTTATACTGTGTTTTATCTTAGCATTCCCTCCCTGTATTCCAACACACACACGCACATGCACACATACCTGTACAATTCGTAAGGGCAGAGATGATGTCTTATGTAAGCTTTATTTCTGTGCCTAGCAGGATGTTCTGCATACAATTGAGGCTCAATCAGTGTTTATTAAATTTGTCTATTGAAAGCCTCGAACTAAGCTTCTCTGTAATGAATAACGAAGATGCCTTTATGATATTAGGCAGGCCTGGGCATGGAGCAAAAATTTCCATTGTGGCATTTATTGTATCTTTAAAAGGAAATTATTTTTGCCCAATGCAGCAATGCTTATCAGCATATGCTGGGATAGCCATATATCCCAGAACAGTGTACAGCCCCTTCCTGTCTCCTTCTAAAGGGAAGGGAGACATCTAGGTCTTCTTACAGGATATGTTGGAGTCAGTTTCAATTTTATTTTAAACTTTTACGGGTGTCTTTTTTTCACATTGTTTTTCATTTCCCACTGTATTGCTCCCAACTCTCCCACCTAGAGAGGTGTCCCTGGAAACAAAATGGGAGAAAGCTATTCAAGGAAACTAATCAACATGTCAGTCAGATCTGACAGTATATGCTGTGTCCCACCCCTGTAGTTCTCCACCACTGCAAAGAAGGGAGAAAGGTACATTTTTACCTCTCTTCTTCAGGAACCAAGCTTAGTTACTATAATTTTTCAACATTCAGGTTTTTTTGTTGTTGCTGTTTCCATTTACATTGTGTGTATTGTTTTCCTGATTCTTCTTTCTTCACTTTGTATCAGTTCATAATTTTTCCCATATAATCTTCATATTCATTCTTACAGTACAATAATATTCCATCATGTTAGTGTAACCTAATTTGTTTATCAACTTTCCAATCAACAGATACCCAATTTTTTTCTTCAGTCCTTTGGTGCTATAAAAAGTGCTGCTGTAAGTATTTGGGGGCATATGGAACTTTTCTTTGTATCTCTGACCTCCTTGGGCTATGTACGCCTAACAGTGGGATCAAAAGGTGTGAATATCTTAGTCATTTTTTCCAGATTGCTTTCCAGAATGACCAATTTGCAGTTCCACCAGCACTGATTTGTACACCTTTCTTTCCACAACCAAAAGACTATTCTCATCTCTTGTCATCTTTGCTAATTTGCAGTTGTTGGGTATAAGGTGAAGCCTCAGTTGTTTAGATTTGCATCTCTTATAAGTGATTTGGAGCAATTTTTATATGGTTCGTAATAGTTTGTAATTCTTTTCTTGAGAACTATTTGTTCATATTCTTTGATCACTTATCCATTGGGGTCTGGAGCATATTTTAAAAAGCATTTTGCCTTTGCTGGTTCCATGGGCTACATTCCCAGAGCCCTGGACTTCAGTGTAGAAAACTTCAATACTAGTTTCAGCTGTGCAGTTTGGCATTATTAGGCCAGTTACTTTTAATCTCTGAGCCTCAATTTCTCCATCTACAAAATGGATATGTTCTGCCTGCATCTCACAGTGGTGTGGGGCAGCAGAGGATTTGTGTGAGATCAGCAGCTACATTTCACACCTGTAATTGAGCAGTCAGTCATCCCAGGAGGAATTTTTGATCTGATACTAGCATCTGTCATAGAGCCTTTTGAAGCTGTCAGAAGAAGGAATTTTGGTTAGGGAGAGGGGTCCTGGAGTTTGGGAAGGGCATGGAGGATGGATCAATATGAGGGAGGGAAATGAAGAGTGGTTGGGTGGGCCTTCTCCAGAGTGTACTAGCACAGATTTTTTTTTTTTAAGTATTTTGTCTTTGTCAGGGCCATGGGCCAAATTTCCAAGTCCAGGGAGGTGAGAAATGGTTCCTTCAAGACAATGTGTTAAGAGAACACTCTTAGTAAGATTGTAGAGCAATCTAGCTCCTGCTTCCTCTGCTCTTAGTCTAATTTCTTTGCCTTGCTAATGAGGAGAGCAAAGTGAAGGAAAATGACTTGCCCAGGGTCACACAGGGAGTGAGAGGCAAAGCCAAGCTAAAAGTTCAGGTCTGGTCATTCCCAGCCCTCGTTTCAGCTTCAGAAAACTCTTTGGCTTTAGATGATTCATCTTCCATGTAGTCAGCTTTCTTTGGACATTCTCTCTCCAAACGTGGATGTTTGGACTTTAAAAATCCCATTTGATTTTCACGCCCACTGCTTCGCCCTTTACAAAGTCCCCTGCAGGACTGAGGAGGCCAGTGGGAAAACAGGGCATGAGTATGATGTAGGGGTGTTCTAACCACGTCTTGGCAGGATGTGCCTGATCCCGCTCTGGTTACTCCCAGCCATCGTCTCATTTATCTTCTTTCAGGGCTTCAAAGACAGTCTCCATGCCGTGTTTTGCTTGGCGGAGAACTCTGTGGGGCCAAATGCGACGAGACCAGATGACATTCACCTGCTGTACTCAGGAAAGTAAGGTTGTCTCCATGCTTTCCTTGAATGCCCTTTTCCCATGCAGCTTTGTATTCATCGTTCAGCCTTTTTTTCCTCCCCATTTCATCCAGTGCATATTTTCATCACCAGTGTCTGTCAGGGGTGCCATGAGCATTGTGATCCTCTCTATTTCCATAGCACAATGTCTTCCACCTTATTTGGCAGTTGGATAGTTTTGGATCTTGTCTCTTGACTGAATCCATGGGTGCTGTTAGACTCATAGGGCTGGCAGAGACCTTAGAGATCCTGAAGGCCCAACCCTGTCATTTTGCAGAAGAGGAAATTGAAGCATAGAGAGTTTCAGTAGCTGTCCGATGGTCACAAAGCTGGGGTGTTGGAATGTTCTGGTAGTAAAGTGTGGTAAAAGAAATTATGAAATGAAATAGTGAAAATTAAGCCTGGCTATGAAAACATTGAAACACATAATAAGCATATTTTTTATTGATTCATAATTAGACAGCTAATAATTTAGAAGGAAATAACCATTAGGGTTGACATTTTCCTGATAGTACCCCTAGTCGCATCACACAGGAAATGCTGATCTGGCATTTTTATTGTCAAAGTGTTTCTTTGTCAGCATACTTTTACCCCAGAACGTGGGTAAGGACATGTAGTATATTCTCACTCTAGTGGGAAACAGGCATCTAATGCGGCCTAGCAGCTTGCCCCAGGGCCCCAGAACAAGTTACTGGCAGAGCCAAGCCTAGAAACCAGGTCTTCAGATTCAGGAGCCTTTCTAGATCGTACTGCTACTGTGTCTCCATTTATGGGCTTACTATCAAACAGAACTTTGGCTATAAGCAGCTCTGACAAACTTGTCCTGTGGCAGGTGGCACGGAGGCTGACTGAGAACATCTTGGCTTGATATCTTTTTGAGGCAGGAGGATCCTTCTCCGGTAGTACTTTGAGTCCTCTGTTAAGCTAAATAGAAAAGTGTGGTACTGTGGACGTAGAACTGGGCTAGGATTCAGAAGACACTGGCTCTAGCCTCAACTTTACCTTTTGTTCATCTTGGACAGGCCCCCTAACTTTTCAGAGACTTAGTTTCCCCATTTGTAAAATGGGCATCACCATATCTACTCACTAGGATGGTTGTGTAGATCATGTAAGATCCTATTATTAAGATCTACTGTAAAGTTCCATGCAACTAGAGGGAATTATAACTAGGTACCCCCATTCTCAGGGAACTTGCAGATGATGTGAATCCTATTACAGAATTAGAATGAGCTCTGTCTCCCCAGGACTGTGGAAATCAACAATACAGATGCCGAAGGCAGACTGGTGCTTGCTGATGGAGTGTCCTATGCCTGCAAGGACCTAGGAGCTGACATCATTCTAGATATGGCTACACTTACTGGAGCTCAGGTATGGGAGGCAAGGCAGGTTACTTCAGAGGGCTCTGGCCCCATGTTCCTGATCCTTGGATTGCTCATCCTATGACTTAATTCTTCCCCATGTCCCAAAGGGCATCCTTTTGTTTGATAGTAGAATTTCTTGAGGTCTGGTGGGAGGGAAGCTGCTGTCTCTTCTGTATCTCACATCTTACCAACCTGAGGCTGAGGTGGGCAAGAAGTCTGTTGTTTGATACACAGGCAGGTGAGGCCATCTTCTCTCTTTCTATCCCTCTCTGTTTCCCTCTCCGTGTTTCTTTGTTTTTGTCCCTGCCTTTTTCTTTCTATCTTCCTATTGTCCTCGTCCCTATTCTAGGGAATTGCCACAGGGAAGTACCACGCTGCTGTCCTCACCAATAGTGAAGAGTGGGAAGCAGCATGTGTGAAAGCCGGAAGGAACTGTGGGGACTTGGTGCACCCCCTGGTCTATTGCCCAGAACTTCACTTCAGTGAATTTACCTCGGCTGTTGCAGATATGAAGAACTCAGTGGCGGTAGGTTCATTTCCAGAATCTTAATCAGTTTAGTAGCATTGACTGAGACTTATGCGAGGCTACCACAGTGTCTGAGCTAAGTAAGCTAAGGGGATAGAGGCCCAGAAAAGGGAGGACACTGCCTCCACTCTTGAGGAGTGTAAGCACTCAAGCATACTTACCTGTGTGCCTGAAAAAGACATGAGAACACTTAGAAGACATAGAAAGCAACAGGGTCGATTGAGCGTGTCAAGGATGGTGCACTGAGGAGGAACGGCTCTGTGGGTGAATAAATGAAAGAACAAACACTTTGAAGTGCTTCCTGTGTGCTAAGCATCACGCAAAGTGCTGTAGATACAAATACAAAGGTAAAAACAGCCCCTGCTCTCAAAGAGTTAACATCCTAATGGGGCAGCCACCCCAAGAAGGAGAGCAGTCGTCGGGGGAGGCGCCTCACCCAGGAAAGTTACAGGAATGGGAATTGGGGTGTAGGGAAGTAGATTGGCCCACCCTGTCTGGAATCACCAGAGGTGATTTGATCATGGTTCCAAGAACTGGTAGGAGAACAGGAGTTGGGGAGGGAGGGCGGGATGGTGTTGCTTGGCAGTAGGGATAGCCAGAGAATGGGCAGGAAGCAGAGTGACTGGAGTTAAGGTTCCTTGTTCTAAAGGTAAACTTGGGGGCAGGGGGGAAATTCCAGATCCAGGGGAGGGACAGGAGCAAAGAGAGATAGGAGCGTGGGAAGACCTAGGTAAACAGCAAAGCTGGAATTGTCACACACTACCATGTGGTTTATCTTGGATTGAAGACTTGTATGTCTTTGCACATGTGTCTTGTCTCTCCAGCTGGACTATGTACTCAAGGGTAGGAACACTGCATTAAGATTGTTTGTATTCTCACCTCTCCCCATTCCCCCACCTGTTCCTCTGCACATTGTAAGTGATCCATAAAACTGTCTTTAATGTTTTGTGTTCCTGGAGACCCGGCCCTCTGATTGTCTGGTTACTGTGGCATGAATTTACTAAGACAGTAGTACCTCATGCCCCCCAGGAAGTGAGCAAGACAGCTTTAAGCTCTGGAGCTTTAGCACAGCACCAGAAAGCTATCGCTCCCACTTGCTGCAGCTGATGAGGTTTAAGAATAATGAGGCCTTTTATAAATTCTCACCTCCCTTCTGCAGACCAGTAAGACTTCTCTGCAAAGTGTAACGTCTTAAACTCTTCCCAGGACCGGGACAACAGCCCCAGCTCCTGTGCCGGCCTCTTCATTGCCTCCCACATTGGCTTTGACTGGCCTGGTGTATGGGTCCACCTGGATATTGCTTCCCCAGTGCATGCAGTGAGTATCTGGAATTTCTCTCCCTATCCTGTTCTCCTAGAGTCCAGGAGTGGGGAACCTGCGGCCTCAGGGCCACAATCCAAACTTCACAGAACAAACCCCCTTAATAAAAGGATTTGTTCTGTGAAGTTTAAATTCAGTCAAAGGGCTGCGCTTAACCAAGAGGGCCACATGTGGCCCTGAGGCCACAGGTTCCCCACCCCTGTCTTAGACTCTTTCTAAATTACACCTGATTGTTTCATGTTTATTTGGCATTGCTTTCTCTCCTGCCTCGATTGATTTTTAAAGATGTTTCCTCAACTATCCTACATTTGCATTTCATGCAAAACTCCCATTCCTTTCAGCTAAGGTTTTTTTCTTCCATACTCTTGGGATGTTTTTTTGGCTCTTTGGCTGTGGTTCAGGTTAACCAGAAGCATGTCGTGTCCTTAGACTCACTCAGAGTGGCTCAAACTATCACTGTGGGTAGTTTGCACTGGAATTGAGTCTCCCTAGAACAGAACAATTGGTATATGATCTGTGTCCCTAGGGCTCCTCGATATGTTAGGGGGCCCCCAATATTCTTCTCCCCGCCCCCCCTACACACATTCCCCCAATATTCCCAGCCCAGCAGAAAGTTAGGCTTGGGAAGTGATGACACAAATGAGTTCAGTTTTCTTTGCTCAGTAGAAGATAGTAATGCTTGAAGGAAGCCTTTTGCTATAAACCTCTTACAGTCAACTTTGGATTTTCATGCCCAAAGTAAAATAGTTGTAGATGATCCAAAAAAAACTTAAATTGGTTTATGCCTGTGCTATGACCTGATTCTCAAAAGCAGCAGCAGAACCACTGTCTTCCTCATGATACTCATAGGAAGATGCACCTTTGTGTTCTACTCAGTCCTGTTTGTCACTGGTTTGCTTCTAGGGGGAGCGAGCTACAGGCTATGGTGTGGCCCTCTTGCTATCTCTCTTTGGTGGAGCCTCTGAAGATCCACTCCTGAACATGGTGTCTCCTTTGGGTGAAGATGCAGACCCCCAGGGAGACATGGAAAGAGACTGCAAAAGGCGGCGCCTAGTGTGATCCTCTTCTACCTTAGCCCACCCCCAGGGCCCAGACACCTGTAGGGTCTCTCTTACCTCACTTTGCACTGATTAATTTTAAGCAACTGCAAGATTCCGCATTAGAGATTGGGATTTTTTACTGTCATGATGATGAAATTGCTCCTTCCTACTTTTTAAGAGGTTTGGGGGTTAGGAGGGAGGGAAGGGAGGGTCAGGGGTTGTTTGGGCTTGTTTTTGTGTGAGATACTGGTTCGCACAGTTACCTAACAATTCGGCCCCCTTGGCTTTTGCAAACTTCACTAACTCCCAAGAGCAGAAGGAGAGCATGACCTTCACTGTGAGCTCACAGTGTCACTTGAACCTATCTGTGCTCTGAGTCTATGGTCCTGCAAAGCAGCTGCCAAACAAAGGATTATTCACTGTGCTGCCATGAGGTCGTCTGACTCAGGTTCTTGAGGAAGCTTCTGCTTCTCAAAACACAGGCAGGAGGAAGGAGCTACCCTGGTTGCATCTCCCTAGCATCGGCAGTCCCAATGCCCAGCGCATCATAGCCTCCATTGCTGGCTGCAGGTCTCACCTTCTGTGAAGTGCTCTCTACCTGTCCTTTCATTCTGCTGCCCAGAGAAAAGGTGCACAGAGCCTAGGCCAGGCCACATCTTCAGCTAGTG
Source organism: Phalanger gymnotis (assembly GCA_028646595.1). Lineage (NCBI taxonomy): Eukaryota > Metazoa > Chordata > Mammalia > Diprotodontia > Phalangeridae > Phalanger > Phalanger gymnotis. The sequence goes on along the minus strand of CM053625.1, from coordinate 143,116,873 downwards.
CTTCCCTTTGGAAGGACAGAAAATATTAACTATGATGGATCCAGACTTGAGAATCAATTTCATCAACAGAGTGAAAGGATTCTTTTGCTCTGGCTACTTATAATTTACTTAAGATTTTATTAAATCCAAATGCATCATCTCTCTTTGTTTCTTGGACTTTTTTCTTTTTGTCTTTTTATCATATTAGTGTAAGGGTGACCCTGGGCGCTCCAAGACTATATATATCATCAGAGAACAAGCTCTGGCAGGTCCTACCAAAATGGAAAAACTTAGTATATGGGCATGGGAATGGAGGATCTGCAGTCCAAAGACCAGTTTTACTAAGGGTCTCCAACAGGGACATACTTTTTGTCCAAAGTAACTCTATGAGCCAAACCATTTACTAAATATGGATGGGTTATAACCTCTGCGTGAATGGAAAACTCACATGGATGAAGTTACTTATGAGGGAAGTATTAAGAATCCCAGAAGAATTAGGCCCTCTTGGAAAATGAGACTGAAAATACCGTTGACTACAGAGTAGGTGCTGAGAACTGATTTGTATCTTCTGCCAGCCCCCTCTTTCCTTTCTGAGAATTATGGAATGTTAGCCTTTCACCTGCATTTTACAGCTGAAGACACAGGCTTGGGGCTAGCAATGAGGTGCGCAGAGGAGTGGCCTACAACATTCTGTGACCTCGTGGCAAAGCCAGTACTGAAACCAGTCTCAGGTCCTGGGACAGCGCTTGCTTTGATTTTTTATTATCGGTCTGAGTATGAAAAACACAAACATGAAGGTTCAGGGCTAGTCTGTTTAGCTTCACTCCTCAACATGAACTCCAGTTACGGGTTCAGAGAGAATCCGTAGAGCAGATCACAAGGTTTATGTTTGTAGTAAAGTGTACTAGAGGACATAATTTGCTCATTTTGAGTTCTTACAGCTTTCTTCCTTTGGGGACTAGGGAGTTATGATTACAGGTATAAAAGAAAACCCCTGGGCCCAAAAGGCCCGACTCAGTTAACACTTTCAGAGTTAACTTCCAGGATGAAGTTAGTTCACATCCGCTTTTGAGGCTTCTTACTGTGCCCCAAATCTGCCTGATCTTTGAGGGGCAGCGTGGCATAAGAGAGTTTCCTGAACTTGAAGTCAGGAAGACCTGGGTTTGAATCATGCCTAGACATTAGCTGTGTGAACCTGGACATCAAGAGAGGGTGTGGTGCAGCCAGAAGAGCTTTGGATTTGGAGAGAGAAGACTTGGGTTCCAAGTCCCATTTCTGCCACTTAACACTTGTGACTCTTTTCAAGTCATTTAACTTCTCCAGGCCTCGACACCTTCATCTGTAAAACAAAGGACTAGATGGCTTCTAAGAGCTCTTCCAGGTCTGATTCTATGACCCTGTGATACTCTGAGCCTTAGTTTCCTCATCTGTAAGAAAGGGATAATAGCACCTACTACACAGATTTCTTGTGAGGGTCAAATGAAAGGTAGGTAGATAAATAGAGACATCTATCTATCTATCTATCTATCTATCTATCTATCTATAGCGCTTTGCATACCTTAAAGCCCCACGTAAATGTGAGCTATTAATTATGTTGCCCCTAGGGAGGGAAAAGCCTTCTCAGCCTGACGTGGGCTCAGATGACACAGTCTGTGATTTAATATGGAGTTCCCTCTGCTTCTGGAAGCCGTGGTCCTACTGCCCAGTCAGACTTGCACCTGATGGAGGCTGCTGAGGAAGGTCAGTAACGGAGAGCTCAGTTTGGATGTGGGGAGGCTGACCGTGTTGTGAGTGTGAGCCACGGGAATAGCCTTTCTCTTCAGGGAGCTGAGGTAGACATGGAATCGTGCCAGTAGCTCTTCTGTTAGATGCCGATAAAGCCTGAATCTGACCTGGCTCACGGAGGGAGGGAAGAGGAGAGGCCACGCTTTCCTTTACAGCCCGAGATGTGAACAATGGGCTTCTTATGTGTGCCTTGTAGACAAGGAGTGTGGTCACTGCACAAAGTCCACAATTGTATGTCACTTCTAAAACCCCTGGTGTTTCCCTTTTCTGAAAGAGGAAAGTGACTCTTCCTTTGTTCAGCAGCACAATTTATTGAACAGCTGGTTGCTTGGTTGTACCATCGTGTAGTTTCAATAAAAGTTCCTGCCCCTCATAGAGCTTACGGTCTAATTGAGCTAGCACCCACACGAAGAGTTAAATAGCGGTACAAGAGATTTCAAGACCAGCTGCCATGCCTAGGAGTGGGGACCTGCAAGTCTGCGCTCCAAGAGAGAAGCAATTGCTGCCAGCCACTTAGGCCGTGCGGTCTGTCAGACTGTCCGAGGCCAGCCACTTAGGCCGTGCGGTCTGTCAGACTGTCCGAGGCCATCCGCTGGTACGCGCGACGATAGCCAGACTTTCCTCTGTCAGCAAAAAAACATTTAAAGACAATATTCCTACGTGTCACCTTCACCTGCTGCCCCTGTTAGTTACAACAGCAGAGAAAGCTTTCCTTCCTTCGGCTTGGGCCAGGGCTACCTGCCAGCGGGACAGACTGCAGGGTGACCAGCTGTGAGGGGTTTGTTCTTTGTGCACTGAGAACCAGGCTTTAGCAAGGAATGCAGGGGAGCGTGGGGGAGGGTATCCACGTGGGGTCCTACATGATTGCCAGGACCCAGATCACTGATCCACCAGCTGCTGGGGAGGGGACTGGGCTTCTCGAGTCCACTTGATCATAGTCTCGGGGGAGCAATACAAAAAGATGAGCTTGGAGAAGAGCTGCCCTCGAGCTCAGGCTCGCCCATTGCCCTGACCAGGAAGATGTCTGTGCAAAGCCTGAGGATGTGTTCCACGCTGGGGAGTTCCTCATACGTGATGGATCAGGAGATGCCATTCAAGTGTTCTCAGATAAACTTAGCAACAACCATGACAACAGACACATACAGCCCAGCAATACTGGAAGGGAGAAAGCGGAAAAGGCCCTTACTATGTGATTGGGGACGATCCAGCTCTTGCTAGAATTATTTTATTTCAGGTGTATGAGAACCCCCTCTGCAGACGGGGGTCCCAGCCCATCTATAACTTAGTTTCAAAGTACTCATCCACAAGTTTCAGAAGCGGGATATGAACTGAGGTCTGTCCTGACTCCAAGTCCAACACTACCACACAAAACTACTTCTTGAAATCGGGGTTGCAGGGAGAGGGGGTGGCATGTGGCGCTGCTGAAAGACAATAAATTGGGCCCAAAATTGGATAGAAAAGGAAATGTATTGATTACATTTGGGAAACTGCAGTGTTTCCCAAGCTGCCCTGGTGCAACAACCTAACTTAACAACAAAGCCCTCAAATGTTCTGGTGAAGTTGGGTGGTTGTGGATCTAGGAACGCCTCAATTTCTGAGGAATCAAAATGCAAGCAGTCCAGTTATTTCTAAAGACAAACAAACCAAAAAAAACCCTTTATACTTGCCACTGAAGCTGACTAGGAGCTCGAATTTTGTGATAAATACCAATTTGTATTTTGGTCACATGCTTCTGAAAAGCCCATCTCTCCTCTCATTTTTGCTCACAAAATCCTGGGAAGGGAGGGAAGGACTTCTTATTTTATGGGTGGATATATTGAGGACCCTGAGAAGTTTAATGATTTGCCCAAAGTCATCCAGCCGATGACTAGAATAGCCAGGTCTGGAGTCCAGGGTTCTTCCCACTAGATGACAGCGAACACTGGGATATCAGCCTTCCGTTTTCTTCATTTATGTTTGTGTTCATTGCCCAGGGCTCACTGTTGTCCATAAAATCTAGTGGATACTTGTTATTTTTCCTGTTAAGACTGATTTCTTTAGAGTAGGAAAATTCCTTAGTGAAGACTCTCTCAATGCAGGTCAGGACCATCTCTGCAACTTCCAGCCTTAGGAAGTTATATAGGAGAGCACTAAAGTGACCTGCCCAGGGTCAACTCTGCCAGTACATGTGAGAGAAAGGATTTGAACCAAGGTCATCAGTAAATATTTTTGACAATGCCCTTAGGGAGTGTACTTATAATATAGAGGCTCTTCATAAAGCTCCATACACTTTTAAACTTTGATAACTTGAGTTCTCTTGGCTTCCTTTGTGTGACTAGAAAAGTCAGTGCCTTTCTCTCTGGGCCTTTCCCCCATCTATAAAATGGATGAAACTGTACTCAACCCCTAAGAACTCTTCCAGCTCTGACACTGGTTTTTGTTTGTTCTAGCTTTAGAACTACCACCTGCCTTATTAGCACTGCTTAGCCCTTCTTTGGCATCCTAAAGACAACCTGGGCCCTCTCCAAACGGGGAAGCTTCCCCAGGAGTCACTTGATTTCTTACTCGTATCCTGCAAGGAAGCCCAGGCTCTGGGGGCTGACTTTGTCATTGTAGATAATGATCTCGAGGTCCCGACTGCAGCCTTGGTTCTTTGCACAGCTGGGTCTCCACTCTTGGATAACCCACCACTCAGTGGTCCCAGAGCCTGAGGATGAGGCATTAGCTTCTAGTTGCTGCAGTCAGATAGTGATGTTTCGGTAGAAAGCCAGCCTGTCAATGTCCTGGGGTTTTTCAGAATGGACTGAAAGAAAAGAGGAAGCCACAAAAGATTTACTCCAAAACAGACTAACCTCTCCTCAGTGAGTAGAAGTCAATCCTTCAAGGACAATGTCTCCATTCTCATCCAAGCCTGAAGAAAATCCTGAGATTATACCTATGTATCATGCACAGATTTTCCATAGTATTTCCTTATCACTTTCTTTCCAATATTTTAGCCTTAGAGGCAGCCATGTTGAAGGAGCTAGAGAGCTGGTCTTAGAGCTAGGAGAATTCAGGTTCAAATCTTACCTCTGACTCTTACCTTACTGGCTGTGGGACCCTGGGCAAGTCATTTAGTACAAGCACTGCATTCTAGACAGCTCTCCAAGCCTATAGATTGCAGAGAAGGTGCCACCATGTATTGGTAGAGGGAATTTCCTCATCTGGGAGTTCCCTATATCAGTGGAATCATAAGTTCAGTCCTTAGACCCTTTCTTAGTCTCACACAATTTACTGATGACACAGAGAAACTGTTATTAACAACTCACATTTCTATAGTACTTTGAGCTATACACTTTTCTTTATAAAAGCCTTATAAGGTAGACAGTATAAGTATGATTCAGTTTTACAAGGACATGGAGGCACACAGGTGAAGTAACTTGCCCATGACAGCTAGTAAGTGTCAGAGGTAGGATGCAAACACGGGTTTCCTGACCAGAATTTCTACCCTATTTGGATTGTACCCAAAGGCCACCAGCAATGATGAAGACAAGGACTGAGGTCTCCTAAATTCCAAACTAGTATCCCTCCTGTCCTAGGCAAATTGCTTCTCTTTGATTCTCAGTTTTCTCATCTGTAAAATAGTACACTGACCTTACATCACAGCAGGTACTCAATTTGAATGAAATGCTGATTTGGTTTAAAATATATTTTTGATGGTGTCAGCCATTCAAGAAAAATATTGCCACTTGATATATTGAACAAAGGTTTATTATATACCTACTATGTGCAAGGCATTGTGTAAGCCTTGTAGTTTAAAATTATTCTAGTTAAAACTAGCTCAGTAAGTGGTTTTGGTTGGGTGGGGACTACTTTGCTTCACTTTATGATTCACTAAAACGAATGCAGTATGTGGGCAGCCATGAAGTGGTGGAAAGGGACTTTGATCTCATATTTCTGTTATGACCTGTAGTCCACCTCTCTGAGCCTTAGTTTCCTGTGGTGAGGCCAGTTTAGTGGGTAGTATTCTGTAAAAGCTGAATCAGAGATTTGCACTACCTACCTCAATCAATAAAGCATTTATTAAAAAACCTACTATGTGCTGGGCACTGTCCTAGGTGCTGCAGGTACAAAGACCTCAGAGAGCTTTCTATATGGAAGGCACTTTGTAAATTATAAGGTGATTGAGAGGTAGAGAAATGTGAACCACCTTTCCTATCATTTTCCAAGGTTTGTTATCCAAGGTGCATCTTGTCCTGCATGGTTTGGGTTCACAATTCAGGCTGATTCAGGTCCTTGTCTCTCAGGGCTGTGGTGAGAACTAAATGAGAGACCAATGGAAAGGCACCTGGAATATGTCACATTTCTCTAAGAAGCATGTTAGGGCATACAAAGAGCTTTGAAAAGTTACATGGCAAACAAAATTAATGCCACTAGGTGAGAAACAGTGTGACATAGTAGATCGAGTGCTGGACTTGGAATCAGGAAAACCTAGGATTCAAAACTTGGCTCAGGCTCTTATTAGTTGTTTGACCCTGGACAAGATAGTTAACTGAGCCTCAGTTTCTTCATCTGTGTAACACATTGGTCTGAACTTGATCTCTAAGATCTTTTCTAGCTTTGAGTCTATGATCCTATGATAAGAGAGGCTGTGATTTAGAAAAAAAAAAAACTTCATATCAGGTGTCTCCAATAAAGATGGAATATCCAAGATACATAAACAGCTAATAGAAATACGAGACCAAAGGCATTCTCCAAAAGGTAAATAGTCAAAGGATATAAACAAAGAGTTCTCAAAAGAATTGTAAATTATTAACAATATTAAATAATGCTCAAAATCATTAATGAAAAATGCAAATCATTGTGAAATCTAGGTCAGTCAACAAGCATTAAGTACCTAATGTACCAGGAGCTGTGCTAAGCACTGGAGATACAAACAAAGGTACTTCAACTCCCCCCAAAACAAAACAAAACACCCAACAGCCCCTGCTTTCAAAAAGCTCACTGTCTAATGAAAGAGCACACACATGCATACACACACAAACAAAACTATGTACAAATAAGATTAATATGTGGATAATCTCAAAGGGAAGGCACTAAGATTAAGGAGGACAGAGAAAAGCTTCTTCTAGAAGGTAGAACTTTAGCTGACACGAAGGAAGCCAGGAAAGCCAGAAGGCAAAGATGAGAAGAAGGAATGCCAGGAATGGGACTCAGTCAGCAAAAATGCTCAATCAAGAGGTGGAGTATCATGTGCAAGGAACAAAAAGGAGGCCAGTGTCACTGGATCTGAGAGTACGAAGAGGGGAGTGAGGTCTAAGAAGAGGGACCAAGTTATAAAAGTCTTTAATAGCCAAGCATATATTTGATAGTTGATCCTGGAGATATATGGGAGCCACTAGAGTTTATCCAGTAGGGGGTAACATGTTCAGACCTGCACTTTAGGAAGATCCAATTTGACAGTCAAGTGGAGAATGGACTGGAGTGGGGGGAGGCTTGAAGCAGAAATCAATCCATAGATATTTCACCAGTCTGGGTGTGAGGTGATAAAGACTTCCAACAGGGTGGCAGTTGTCAGAGGAGAAAAGAGGGCATAGACAAGAGATGTTAGATGGTAAAACACAGGACCTAGTCACTGATTGGTTGGGGTGGGGTGGGGTGGGACAAGGGTAAGAGTAAAGAGTTGAGGATGTTGTTGAGAGCCTGGGTAACTGGGAGGATGATGGTACACTCACCAATGATAAGGAAGTTAGGAAGAGGGTAGGGTTGGAGAGGAAAGATGAGTTCAGCTTTGGATATGTGGAGTTTATAATGCCTGACATGCATTTTGAGATGTCCAATTGGCAGCTGGAGATTGGAGACTAGTAGTTAGGAGAGAGGTCAGCACTGGACAAGTAGATCTAAGAATCGTCTGCACAGAGATAATTTAATCTATGAGAAGTGAGGCCACCAAGTGAAATAATACAGAGGGAGAAGAGAAGAGGGCCCAGAGCAGCACCTTGAGGGACACTCAAGGTTATAGAGCATAACATAGCTGAAGATACAGCAGAGGACCCTGAAAAGGAGGAGTAATGAGATATCAGTGTCACAGCAACCTGGAGAGAAAAGTGAGCAATAGCACCAAAGGCTGCAGAGAATGAGAAAAGAACAAGCCACTAGATTTGCAATTAAGAGGTTATTGGTAGCTTTGGAAAGTACAGTTTCAGTGGATGAAGGCAGACTGCGGAGGGAGAGGAAATTAAAATGGAGACACCTGTTATTGACAGCTTTTTCAAGTTTAGCCATGAAAGGGAGGAGATATATAAAAATAAAATATATCAATTAGAAATTATTCTTAAAGAAGAAAAGTGGGTCACCTAGGTGGCACAGTGGATAGAGCACTGACCCTGGAGTCAGGAGGACCTGAGTTCAAATTTGGCCTTAGACACTTAGTAGTTGTATGACCCTGGGCAATTACTTAACCCCTATTGCCTCACCCTTCCCCCTCCCCCCAAAAAAGAAAAGTTCTAAGGTAGCAGTGGCAGCGTTTCCCAAGAAACAAAAAATGAGAAGAGGAGAGAAAGAATCACAGGTAAGGAAAGCTTTTAAAATTGTATATTGAATATAAATATACTTGAAAAGTAAGCTGTGCACAAAAGAAACTCACATTTTCTTATGTAATCCAATTCTGGATTCTGAATGGAAATACCCAATGTTTGGCTCAAAAATTTTTTTTCAAGGGAAAAAAACAAATCAAAAAGAGTTCAAGGCAGCATGCAGAGATAGGACATAGTTACAAACCAAAACCAAAGTCCTCTCTGCTGCCTCCCAGGGCATCAGAATCAGCGATGTGAGCAAGGCCACACTGATTTAGATTTAGAAAGATTCATTGATTTAGCTTTGGAAAGGATCTTAGAAGACATCTAGTTCAGGACACTCGTTTTATGAAGGAACAAACAGAAGCCAGTGGTGGTAATGTGACTTACCTAAGATCACACGAAAAGTGAAAGAGCCAGGATTCATCCCAGACCCTTTAAATCCAAACCCCATGTTCTTTTTGCTACCCTTCATGAAGACCTCACAGAATTAGCAGTACAGTTCCCTGACCTGGCCACACCTCTTCCACCCATTCTATTCTCTGCCTTCAAGATTGCAGTTCTTTTATGTTCCAAAGCAAATTATTCCTTCCACTTTAAGCAAAGCGTCTTCCTCAGCTGGAAAGAATCACAAATGTGGCCAGGTTCTGTTAGGGGCTCAGCTGGTTCAAAAGCAGACTAAAAGGTCCATAGGAAACAAGGCTCCATTAGTGTTAGTAAAAACAAGTTTAGGGCCATATATGAAGCTGACCATTGGCCTTACCAACTTCCAACCTCTCCTTCCTCTCCTTTCATCCACATAGGGAATCATACCCTTAACTGTGGATGCTCTGCCCAAAGGAATATAAATTTTGATCACTGAAACCTAGTAAGATATCTTGGGGTTTATGGGCTAGATTCCCTTTTTTAAGGACCATGCCTTAAACCCAAATCACTCTGGCTCTCATTGGTTGGCCAACAATAGGTCCCAGCCCAAACCTTGCTTTGTCATTGTTTGGATTCTGATGGCTGAGTATAAATGGTAATTGTTGTTCTGTTTTGGCCAGAAACCCTGAGGATCTTCCTCTCCCAGACTGATTTTATTTTATTTATTTTTTGACTAGGTAAAAGAGGCCACTCCTTGCCTCATTTTTACCTAGCCTTAATCACTGAATGGGCATTGCCTCAGATAAACTGAGACCTGGAAAGACCTTAGCTTAAAAAGTCCAAGGCCTCCCACTGCCTCAGAGCCATCTTCAGTCATCCCGATCTATATCTTGCCACTGGCCCCAGATGGCTCTGGTGGAGAGAGTGAGGCTGGTGACTTTGCACAGCCCTGCCTCACTTAAATCCAATTCATTTGCAAGTCATGACATCTCCTTCCTGATGTCGTGGTCCTCTTTAAGGATGAAGGACAAACAACAAACGACAAATACTAAAGGGAAATCTGAATTTGACCATACTCTGTCTATATCAGGAGACATGGAATTAGTGTCATCAAAGGAAATTCAAAAAATAACTTTTGCTTTCTGTAGCACCCACACATATTCTGTTATGCTCAGCAAAAAGCAGGCCACTGCTTAAAGGAGCTACAAAAAGAGGCTGGAAATACCTACATGGGCTCGCTCCTGATGTGGGTAAGCATTTGGACAATTTGGTCTCTCGTTTCCTTATCTTGGTAACACACGGTGTACTTGCCGGATGCTTCAACATTCTTGACTATAGACACATTCCTGAAAGGGGAGGATGAAGTTCAGCGAGGAATGCTGAGCTGGGCCCAGCTAAAGTCCACAGGGTGGAAAAGGCTGCTTCCTGCCCCACTCCCAAGCTCTGACTCAAATTTTGCTTCCAGCCTCCCCAGCCAGGCAACTGAAGGGAAATGAAATCTTAATTGCTTCTAGCCTCAAAACATGAGCGCTCCAGCCCAGGCACATCCTTGGGGACACCCCACCCAAGCTGCCCCAGCACACATGAGCCAGAGGAGATGGGGAGTGGCCACAGAGAAGGGACCCTGTCAAACTTGGATCATAGATAGGATTAGTGCTGGAAGGGGTTTTATGGGTGATCTTGTTTAAACCTACACCCCCCCCCCCGTTACTTTATGCTTGAAGGTGGGGGTGGGGTGGGGGAAATTGGAAAGACCTGCCAAAGGTTTATAAACAATAAGTAACAGGGCTGGGATTTGAACTGAGGTCCTTTGACATCATCCCTAAATTCCTACACAGGATAGAAGTAACTGCTTCTGAACAAATTAAATAGGCACATTGGTTAAAGGTTAAAAGTTATGAGCAGGGGCAGCTAGGTGGCGCAGTGAGTAGAGCACCAGCCCTGGAGTCAGGAGGACCTGAGTTCAAATCCAGCCTCAGACACTTGATACACTTACTAGCTGTGTGACCTTGGGCAAGTCACTTAACCCCAATTGCCCTGCCAAAAAGCAAAAAAAAAAGTTACGAGTAATGTTTAGAAATTAGGCAGTGTGGTAAAATGGGGAAAAAACCTCCACTGGATTTATAATCGCAAAACCTGGGTTCAAATCCCAGCTCTGCCACAAATGGGTGACACTACCCACCTCTGGGAGAAAAGCAGCCTGAATGCTTCCTGACACTGACTTCTAGGTCAGTAAGCAACTAAAGAATGAATCAAAACTACATTTGTTAAGTACCTTCCTCTGTGCAGAACCGTACAAGAGATTGAAGTCCCTGCTAAAGATCCTGAAATATCTGCCTTTGGGGGCTCAGACCTGAAGAAAATGTCCTGGATGGGATAGACAGTTACCTCTGAACGGTCCACATCAAGGTGACATAGAGAGCTGTGGCCGTGGACAGCTCGGTGATCATGGCTGCCCGGTTGGTAGGCTGATGTTCCAGAGCAGGCTGGCATGACTTTTGATCTTTGCCACAACGATGTCCTCTGCGTGATAGTTTGATATCAACTGCATGGCAGCCTGGGGGTTGGGGAAGGGAGGAAAGGGAAGGAAGAGCAGGGAGTGTGAACTGTTTAATCCTAGGACACAAGCCCTAGACCATACAGATCATCCAGGGAAGATGGTCCTCAATAGGAGTTTGTGAATTTTTTTTTTCGTATTTTGATAACTATATTTCAATAAACTTGGTTTCCTTTGTAATCTTATATATTTTACCTTATGCATTTAAAGACATTATTCTGAGAAGGGCTCCAAAGGCTTCACCAGACAGCCAGAGGGGCACGTGATACAAAACAAAGCAAAACAAAAAAACCCAGTTAAGAACCTGTTAGGATAATTAAGGTGGGACTCTTTTATGTTTTCTCTTTTGGAATGCTGAGGTAATCAAAGACCTTTGATGAGTCTTGCTTTCCAAATGTAATGGCCAGCAAAGTGGACTTTTTGTTGTCTTTGTTTTGGAAGTGCTGCTCAGCTCTAAGGAATGTTTGATTGAATTGAGAGTCTTTGATGACCTGCTTACATCAAGGGAAGGCCTAGCTCACTGGGAGTTGGAGTCTCATGGTTGTGACTCCCTTTGACCCGGAGGAAGCATTTAGGCCATGTGGGCTTGAGTCACATGGTTGTGATGCCCCTTGACCCTGAGACATGTATATAAGATCTGAAGTTGGCATTTTGTCTTTGGGGGCACACTTATTAGAAGAGTGTTGGTGATTTGGCCAAACAAGACTCTGGGTAGCTGTTGGAGCCCCCCCCTGCTTTGAAAACCCAGATGTTGGCGCCTCTCTCTCTCTGGTAACTGTGTAATTCCCTGATCAGATTTCTGGGTGTGTTTGCTCTTATATAATATATGCTTGTAATTTCTGTTTGTATTCTTTCTGAAGTTCAGAGTGCTGGCTTTTCCTCCTGAACTAAATGAATGGTATATGTATATTTAATTAAAGTGAGATTGTTAACCCCTTAAAGTTGCTTTCCTTAGAAAAGCAGATCAATGAACCTGTGCTAGCAGCTCTCCTGTGTGCTGGTGTTATTGGTCTCTCACCCCTACAACATCTGCTACAACACTGTTGTTACAGAAGCCCTGCTCTAAATCAAGCCTCTCATTATACAGAAGCAGATAGGTGGCTTTGTGGAGACTGTAGGACTTGGAATCAGCAAGACCTGAATTTGAATCCTGCCTCAAACACTTAACTATCTGTGTGACTTTGGGTAAGTCATTTAACCTCTCCCAGGTTTAAATTTTTCTCTTCTGTAAAATGGGAGGTAATAATAGCTCCTCCCTAATAAGGCTGTTGTGAGGATCAAATGAGGTAATGAGGGAACATATGCAAATTACCTGGTAAACCTTCAAGGCATATATAAATGCTAATGATGATAATGATGATACAACTGAGGCCCGAAGAACAGAAGAAACTTTGCCCAAGGTCACCTAGCAAGTCAATGGCAAGGATGATAATAGAACCAAAATCCCCTGGCTTTTAGCCCAGGGATTTTTCCATCATGCCACATCTGAAAATACAAGGTTGCTTTAACCATCTTTAAGGGTCCTCCAAAAGAATATACAGACTCCTGAGGTGCCTTCTTGGTGCTTGGCTAGGCAGTTACCTTCCCACTACTAAGTGAGCTAAGATAAGGGAGAAAAGACCAATGGAAGGAGAATCAAATCCTCACGAGCGGATGATTTCTTGGTGCTTTGAGAGGCACTTACCGGATGGAAAGCATACTGAGCTGTCAGGTTGTCAAATGCTTCCTGAGAGAAGGAGACAAGATTTTGCTGCTGAGAACTCATGGTAAAAAGGGTCTAGGGAAAAGAAGATGACATTGAAGTGCATCCGTTTGGTAATAGTCATTCGTTAAGTTTTAGTGCACTTTTAAATTGTAATAGTTATTAAATAGCTTTAATACTGATATCTAATATCGAGGTTGAATAGCTTTGAAAAGCTTTAGTACTGATTGGCATATTTTTAATAGCATTAGAGGTTAAAACCACACTAAGACTTTGGAGACACTGTGTATACTAAGCGTCTACTTGGTGTATCTAGCTTCGGGCTGCTCACACTGCGGAGACACAAGGAACCTACTAGAGCGTCAGAGAGAATCAAGAGTTACAGAGGAGACAAGACACACACACACACACACACACACACACACACACACACACGTCAAGCAACAAAAAAGATGTTCCAATAATAACTTATATTTCCATTGTGCCTTAAAGTTTATGGCACGCTTCCTTCACAACAACCTGGTGAGGTAGGTAATGGCAGCATGACTATCCTAATTTTTGAATGAGCAAACTGAAGGCTGGATTAGTTATGTGGTTTATCCAGAGTCCTTAGAGCTATGACATGCTAGAATCTGGACTAGAAGCCAGGTCTCTGGACTCCAATTCTCACTTGATTTCCCACTACACCATGCTGTCTTTTTTCTATGCTTTTGGATGTGAATAGGTACTAAATTGTGTGGTTCAAACCCTAGGTGGTGAGAGAAGAGGGTGATCAGTGTGTGCTGGAGTAGTGAGAGATGGCTATGGGTCCCAAAGAATGCCCAAAGAGGCAGTAAGGAGTAAGAAGAATTCAAGTACACAAGATGGATGGCATAAGCAAAGACTCTGAAACTATATTGGACCTACTGTACACAGGAGCGCAGTGAGAAGACACACTTGGTTGGAGTAGAGGGTTTGATTTACAGAACAAGTGAGAAGGTTAGGAAAGATTGGCCGGAGACAAATAATGGAGATCCACAAAAGCCAATCTAAATCCCACTCCCCCATTGCCACCGTTTTCTTTGCTCCTCTCCCCATTTCCTTACCTCATAACCACTGATGGAAATTTTGATGGAGACATCTAGGGGCTGGTTGGTCATTCCCCCCGCTGACTTCAGCAGAGACATGAAAACCAGTGGGAACCACATGAGGAAAACTAGTGCCAAAGTAATGACACTGCTCTGTCCATACTTCACAATCTTCTTCTGCTGCCCTGGTAGATGAGGGTATTTCTACAGAGGAGAATAAGGGTTGCCAAGGGGGAATAGAGAGAAAGGGGAGAACACAGTTATACCAACTAGGGACGTGAAGGCCTGCTGTCCTTGGGCTGGACAAAAGCAGACTGGTAATGATAGTTTAAAATGGCAGGGGCAGGAAGGGTGTGTAATGAGGGAAGGTTGATCCAAGGAGCCAATAACCCAGAATTCCATGAGCCCAGGAATAATCACGCCCAGGGTTGAGGCCTAGTTAGGTCTAATCTGAGAGCAAAGATAGCACAGTAACGGCTCTTGGTTCAGTGTGGAAGGATTTAGGCTGAGCTATCAATTCCTTAAACAGAGTGTTAAACAGAGATCTCAGTGACAGAGATGGGAGGGGCTCAATGCCAGGGCTGAGGAATAAAGGATGAGGGGAAGGGAAGGGTATCATTTTAGGAAAAAAGAACTTATAGGTGGAAGGAAACTTGGAGATCATCACATCTAACCCCCTTCATTTTACAAATAAAGAAACTGAGGGAAGAGGGAAGATGTGTTTTACTCAACATCACAAAGGAATATTTTTCAAACAAGTAATCTGACTCCCGATTCATCACTTACCACTCTCCTATACTACCTCTCCATAACTCCTCAATGGACAGTAGTTGATAGGAATGGGTTGGAATTTACAGAATAACAACCGGTCTGGTTGTTAACCAGACCGTTCCACATCAGGCTCTGTAATGCGCCAGAGAAGCAGCAGCCAACCAATCTCAAACAAGGCAGTTACTATGACGCAGTTAGGTGGCACAGCAGATAAAGTGTTGGCCCTTGAGTCAGAAGGACCAGAACTCAAATCCAGACTCAGAAGTTTACTAGCTGTGTGACCCTGCACAAGTCACCTAATCTTGTTTGCCTCAGTTTCCTTATCTGTAAAATGAGAAGGAAAGAGAAGGAAATGGCAAACCACTCCAGTATCTTTGCCAAGAAAACCCCAAATGGGGTCAGAGTCAGACATGACTAATCCACCAAAAAAAAGAGTTAGGAGGCAGCTTCGTGGCTCAGTGGATAAAGCACTGGGCCTGGATTCAGGAAGACCTGAGTTCATATCCAGGCTCAGACACTTACTAGCAGTGTAACCCTGGGCAAGTCACTTAACCCCTGTTTGTCTTAATCCACCGGAAGAGGAAATGGAAAACCCCTCTGCCAAGTATTTTTGCCAAGAAAACCCCATATGGTGTCACAAAGAGTCCGACACAACTGAACGACAACATAATTGCACACCTTCTCAGATTCCCTCCAGCATTTCATGATGAAAATACTGGCATACGAGTCCTCCAGGCAGATCCAACTAGACAGGCTGAGGACAGTGTCAGTCCATATCCAGTCCATAACTGCTCTCAGCTCCAAAAGGAAAGGCACAACTCAAAAACTGGAAGAGGAAACAAAATCCAGGGATATCTGCTCCATACCTGCCACCTCACCCCTCAGAGTCCCAAGAACTGAACTCTGATCCATTGCTTGAAGGGAGAAGAGTTGTCACTCTTAGAGCAGATGTTGGTCCCCATTCCAAATGTTTCTAAACCATCTTACCATGTTTACATAGGTAAATCTTAGAATATAAGAATCTTCCTATATATAGGAATATATATATATATATATATATACACAGAGAGAGGTAGAATATAGGAATCTTCTGAAGCCATTCCCTATGTATGGAGGAACCTCAACGGGGAAAGTGTATTTGCAGGTGAACCAGCCAAATGGTGGTGCACCCCAAGGGAATGTTTGTGAAATGCAAAAAGCGAAGAGAGGGGGTGGGTCAACAAGGAGAATGCATATGGCATACAATTATTCTTAAAATCATTTCACAGAATCTCAGAGTTGGCAAGGACCTCACAGGTCACTTCATCCAGCCCCTACTGGAACAGACAACCCTTCTACCGGTTATGGGGACCTCACTGCCTCCCAAAGCAGACATTCCACTTTTGGACAGCTCCGGGTGCTAGGCAGCTTTCCCTTTATATCTAGCCAAATCCTGCTCCTCTGTAGCATCTACCCACTGCTCTTATTTCTTTCCTCTGGGGTCAGGAAGTCTGGGGTCTAATCGCTCTTCATAATGGTCCATCAGATATTAAAATAAAACTCATATTTCTCCCTTTACCCCCAATGTTCTCTACTCCAGACAAAACAGGATCAGTTCCTTTAGCTGAGACTCATGTGTGTGACGTCTTATCACTGCCTTGGTTGCCCTCCTCTGGCTACTCTCTGCGTGTCAAAGTCCTTAAAAATATGTCATCCAGAACTGAACCCAAAATCCTAAATGCTATTGGACTAGGATAGAGGAGAGCAGGGTTATCACCTCCTACACCCCAACTTCTGTTCAGAATGTTTTTGGTCCTGCAGCCGAAACTCATTCACATTTTAATGTTCCACATTATAATCCACATCATAATGTTGACTCATGGCGTTTGCACTTCATAGAAACCCCCAGGCCTTGTTCATATCTGAACTGCTGCCTGGCTTAGTACCATTCCCATGAGCAAGTTGTGAGTCATCGAAGACAACAGATGTTACTCAATTGTACATTTGGACACCAAAAATTTCACTCTAGTTCCTATGTCCTTTTGGAAAAATCATGGGATGGCTGAAGATTCAGTTCTGGCATAAACATCCCTGAGATTTTCCTGTAAATAACCATGACAACAAAAGGTTTTGTGGAAGGCATGAAGTCTTCTTATTTACCCTTGAAATAGGAAGAGGTTAATAAAATTGAAGTTTTTGGTCAGAAAGTTGCCCAGGATACAATTTGGGTAGCCACATTTGATCTGATAGGCTGACAAGCCAAAGTAAATACATTTGACCAGGTACCAAATCTGAGCCACATAGTTTGCACTGAACCTCCTGCAAGTAAACAGAGAAATCTGTTATAGTTAAACTCCTGAAATCTCAGTTCTCCATCTGTGTCATGGAGAGAATAACCCCTGCCTTACTGTTATAGTCTGGAAAAACTTTTTTTTTCTGATTTAATCTTTCTCCATCCAATAAGCTCTCTGTGCCCAAACCATGGCCCCTTCTTCCTTCCTGATAACTTCTCTCTCTAGCTCTGCCCCTTTTCTGGGAAGCATAGCTAATTAACATTTCCCTACCTGAGGGGTGGGAAACCAATTAGACTTATGGCATGCCCCAACCCACTTCCCCATAAAATACCACAGCAACCCTCACCTCAGAGCCTCCCTAACCTTGGAGCTGCCCTGAAGCATAGAACAATGTTGAACTGAGAAGTCCAAGACCATTTGTGAATTCCTCCTTCTGCTGTGGCCCAAAGACCATAAGGCCAAGGCTTTTGACATCACCTCTATATTCCTGTCCCAGTCCAGCTTTATAAAGATTGCCCTAATACCCTATCCTAGTTATCCTAACTCTATTCTCTGTGCTCCCTTGGATGGCTAAGTCACATGGCCTTCCCTTTTGGATGTTCCCTTAAATGTGCCCCAAAAAGGAGCCTACTGCTTTTAGCATTAGACTCTATGTCCCTTCCTACTCTTTCATCAAGTCCTTTTTAGTCCCAGCAACAGATCCTCTGAAAGACAGAAGCATAGGCCTTTTAGATTTAGAAGAGACCTTAGAGATTATCCATTTTACAGAAGATGAAATGGAAACAGAGTCACAGGAGTTGAAGTGATTGATCCAAGGCCATACGTGTATTGAATAGGGGTGCTGGGTCTTGAACACACAGGTCTCTGAATTTGATCAAAGTCTAGTACTTTTTCTACTAGAAAGAAAGAAAGATAGATAGATAGACAGACAGACAGACAGACATAGATAGATAGATAGACAGACAGATAGATAGATAGATGGATGGATAGATGGATGGATAGATAGACAGACAGACAGACAGACAGACAGACAGACAGACAGACAGACAGACAGACAGACAGATAGATAGATAGATAGATAGATAGATAGATGGACAGATAGACAGACAGACAGACAGATAGACAGATATCAATATGTAAACATGAACAATACTGTGATAATAATTGTTCTTTGTGTGATGGAGAGAGAGGTGTGGCAGTCTGTATACTGAACTATACCATTTGAATGGGTCTTTTTTGGTCAGAACACCGGTCAGAACACCTGGAATCCTCTTCTATTTTTAATTCTTTCTTTAAATTGTTATAATAAACTTTTAATCTATTATAGTATAGCATTATAGCCTTTTAATTCTTTTCTTTTCCATTTCTGACAAAGGCTTCTCAGTGTAGGGAAGACACTATAATAGGTGTTAACATCATAGTTTACCCAGGCAAGTACTTTCTATGTTAAGTTTATTATTCCTCTAACTTACTTAACTGGGTCACTAAGGCCGTCTAATTAGTTCTTTACTGACTTCCCAGCAGAAACCGGGGAAAAATATATTCCACTCCAGTCGTAGTCACTGCCAGTGCCTTCCCTCTGAGATTGCCTCCCATTTACTCCGTAGACATCTTGTGTGTATATAGTTTTGTACGTTGTCTCTCCCATTAGGATGTGAGCTCCTTGAGAGCAGGGACTTTTTTTCTCTTTCCTTGTATCCCCAGAGCTCAGTATGGTACTTGTCATATAATAAACCCTTAATAAATGCTTGTTGGAAATTGAATGAGGATTGAAGCTAAAAAATGAAGACACCTCCCCTGTCCTGCTGCTATCTAGGAGAAATCTGCCAGCCTCATGACATTGAGCTTATGATGGGTTCCTTTGAGCAAGTCGAAAAGATCGTGCCTCTCTCATTTCAGTGAAAAGTTTGTATGGCTTAAGGAACATTCTTCCTCCTTGTTCTTACTGTGTACTCAGCAGAGTGCCTCGCACATAGTGCTTAATAATAGTCATTAGATTCAATTGAATTGAACTGTCTATACTACTCATACTTAACCACATGGGAGCATTGAGTACTTTGGGTTTTTCACATCCTTGGAAATAAAATGAAAGATTTTCCCCTACATTGATTTTTTTTTGTCCCCCATCAGAAATACCTCTTGGTTACTTCAGGAAGAATGAAAAACAGCCAGAAGTGAACTCCGATGACAAGGACAACCTGAAATACACACTTGCCATACATGTTCTTTCTCAGGTAGATGGCATGGTCCACAACCATGCTGCCGAACTGGATAAGGATCATTGCCAAGAAAGCTTCTGGCACCTGGTCCTCAGAAAGTGTCTCAGAAAAATCAGTAGCTGAGTATTTCTAACAAGATGAGAGATACTGGTTAGGAAAACACAATCTCCAGGGTAAATGGAACAGCTGGCAGAAACAACCCACCCAACTGAGTTAGTCCTCCTTAGATACCTCTGTGATCAGGTCACGATCTTGCTCAGAAAGTTTTAATGGCTCTCTAGTTCCTATATAATAAATACTAAACCCATTATCCTCACATCTAAGACAACAGGATAGAATGATTTTTAGAGTAAGAAGAATCTTAGAGGTCATTCAGTTTAACCACCTCATTTTACAGAACAGGAAACTGAGATCCAGAGAAATTAAGTGGCTTACCAAAGATCACCAAGATTATAAATGTCAGAGATGGGATTTGAACCCAAGTTTTACATTCTAAGTCCAATGGTCCTTCCTCCTCCTACTTCATACTCTCAAACCCCTCCACGATCGTTCCGCAACTGTTCTCTTCAGATCTGTGTCCACTCCTACCTAACATAAGCCTCTGCTCCTACCAAATTGGTCTCCTCAGAGTCCCCTGGCTGTACCTTACCATTCACTCAACCTAAAATGGCTTTTATCCCTCTCTCTCTCTATTGAAATTTTTTCCATCCTCCAAGGCCCATCTTAAGCACTAACATCTACATTAAATCCTCCCAGCCTGAGGTACACTCTTGCTATCTCTGTTTCTCTCTCTGTGTTTCTGTCTCTGCCTCTCTCGGCTGCCACAGTACTTTCTGTTCAATAGAATGTAAGCTCCTTGAGGGGAGGAATCACTTTTTCTTTTTATTGTGCATCCCCAGTACCTAGCAGAGTGCCTTGCACACAGTGTTTAATAATAATCATTATGTTAAATTGAGTTCAGTTGTCTATACTTCTCACTTAACCACAAATTATAGTGTCTTGTCTCCTTCCTTCTTTCTTTCTTTCCTTCCTTTCTTCCTTCTTTCCATCCTTCCTTCCTTCCTTGCTTCTTTTCTTCCTTTCCTCCTTCCTTCCTTCCTTCCCTCCTTCTTTCCTCCTTCCTTTCCCTTCCTCCTTTTTCCTCTTGTTTATGCCTTCCATACATTCCTCAAGGGCAGAGACTGTATTCCTTTTTCATCTTGGCACTCCCACAGCTCAGCAACACTTTTCACTTATTCAAAAGCAAGATGAAGATCAGTCAGGAGTTAATGCCAAAATGTCTCAACCAAAGTAAGTGATTCATAAATATTTGTTGAATTGAATTCTCTCCAACTAAATTCTGTAACTCTTAACATCATGAATTGTGTTTTCCTCTTTGTATTTCCCACATTGCCTAACACTGTGTTCTGACCGTGGCAGATACTTAGTAAATCCTTGATGATAACAATGGGCAGATCTGTAACCAAAGTTCTGCTGCCTTGGGCAATTGGCATAGAGTGTGCTGGCAGCCTGCCTAGGACTAGAGAGCCTAAGGAAGAGAATACAGAGGATCAGGGTGTAGAAGGAAGGGGATTGCCTCAACTCAAAAAGATTCTATTGCTTCTTTCCTTTCCTCTCCTCTTACCCCAGACACTTGTCTTGGTGCCTCCAGAGGTTGTTCTATTTACCCCGATGGTGAGCCAGTAGTAGGAAGCACAGAGCATACACAGAGCTGAGGGGAAGCACACGAATAGAGAAGGAAGAATTCATAAGCAAGCCCATCTGCCAGGACAGCAGAGAGTGATCATCAATGCCCAGATGGCCAGTGGCCACCACTTGTTCTGCTTCCCAGCTTTCACTTTAATTAACAATAGAAACAAAACAACTTAATATAAGCCTTGGACATAGCACAAAAAGCAACAGCCATTTCAGTAATGGAATCTGCCAAATTGGTATTTAAAGCAAAAAGATTTCTTTGCTACCATTCAGCAAGCCAAGGGCCAGACTTTTCTTACAATGTTCCCAGTTCACCCTCCTTAAAGGTGTGGCAGTAGAGGGGAGCTCCAAGGCTCTGAGAAGCCCTGGCGGAAGCCAGAGTGCTGAGCCATGCAAACTGGAAAGAAACTGTGCTTACTCCAAAGGCCCAGTATCCAAAGATGATGATGAGAAAGTTGATGCCCTCCACCAGGAACATGAAGGCATAGACATCACACAAGGGGCTGAATTCTGGGTGGATGATGTTGTAGAAGAACTGTCTGATGGGCCAATGGATCTGGAGGGCACTAGGGAGCCAAAGATAAATGCAGTGATGACCTGTACCTGAACTATACGGCTCATCATAGACTGTCAGAACAGAAAAGGACCTCATGGTACAGTCAATGTCTTCTTCTCATAATAATAATAACAATAATCACCATTATATAGGACTTCTCAGATCTGCTGAGTACTTTACATATGTTAACTTATTTGATCCTCACAACAGCCTTATCAGGTAAGTGCTATCATTATCCCCATTAGCCCTAAACTGAGGCAAAAAACAGTTAAATGATTTGCCCAGGATCACACAACTAGGAAGTTTCTGAGGCAGGATTCAAACTCAGGCCTTTCTGACTCCAAGTCCAACTTCAAGGATGCTGTAGCCCCGTCTTTAGCAGCTACAACTCCTCAAGACCCAGAAATGAACCCTAAAAGTTCTGGCTACCAAAGTCCATGGCACAATCAAATGGTTCAACATCAGAAACAGATATAGTTTTATCAACTGAAATGATATTGAGGAGGATGTATTACCAACCATATTGCTGTTGCACCCTAAGGACCATGGGATCTTTCCATCTTTCAGCTGAAACCATTAATTTGTCTTATTTCGCCCATTAGAATATGAGTTCTTAGAGGGCATAGACTATCCTGCTTTTCTATTTGTATCTTTTGTACAAAGTAAGTGCTTAATAAATGCCTTTTCATTCATTCATTCATTCTTTCATTCATTCATTTGATGCCAGAGCTGGAAGGACCTTTAGACCATAAAATGTCAGAACTGACATTAATCTTAGTGATCACAAAGTCCATTCTACTTCCCTTATTTCTCAGGGTCACCACCCAAGGGTCACTTGATGAGATAGTGAAAACATCAGAACTTGAATCCAGGTTCCCTGATTTCGGGTCTAAGGCTTTTCTTTCTATCCCTTCCTCTAACAACACCCCTCTCAATTACATTTGAGTCACCAGCTTTCTGGATTTCACCAGCTGTTTCTTCAGCATCCTTGCAGTGAGGAGCCTTCCATTGTTTGGAAATTTCCTGAACCAGCTCCTTATCTTCCTGGCTCTTCTGTCCTGGGATTCCTCTGAGAAAGACACAAGATAGCAGCAATCTTTCTTCTAGGATCACTTTTGGAATCTCCCTCTCTCCCCAAATCCTAGCCTACCTGACTGTAACAATCTGGCTTCTTTTCTGCTGGAGGGAAATGCAGATGCCTGATTTAAGGGACGGAGCCATACTCTTTAGAATGACAGTCCCACTTTGCAGCCCCAGTCTTGTTATTTATTGGCCTATAGATGCCTTTCAGAGTAAAGGCAGGGAAGTGGTGGGGAGAGGTGGAATTGGGGGAATGGAGGAGGAGTAAG
The DNA here is from genome assembly GCA_028646595.1 of Phalanger gymnotis. Lineage (NCBI taxonomy): Eukaryota > Metazoa > Chordata > Mammalia > Diprotodontia > Phalangeridae > Phalanger > Phalanger gymnotis. The sequence continues at coordinate 143,094,021 of CM053625.1, read as the reverse complement.
GACCAGAGGAGGCTAAAGGACTGAGAGCCTGGCCAGAAACAATCCTCTAGGTCAAATTCAAGTTGCAAAGAAACTTTTCCAAGGGATACCCCCATTGTATTATGCAACTAGAGACTGGAGATGAGAAGGAAATGATGGGAT
>CM053625.1:143055067-143093380 GCA_028646595.1 Phalanger gymnotis | reverse complement strand
CTGTTTTCGCTGCCTGGCTATGTTCCCAGCCAACTCCTTGACCCTTGAGTTATTCATTGGGGTATGACTGCTTGTAGAGTAGAGAGTACTTTGTTCCCAGCTTGAGGGGATGTGCTGTTGTTTTCAGAGCTATTTCTATACAGCAAGCTCTGCCACGCCAGTACTCCTCCTCCCCCAAGAATTGCCAACCTGGACCTGACTCAGATCTTAAGCAGGCTCTGCACTCCTGCTCAGATCCACCACTTAATTCCTCCCCCCAGATGGGCCTGCAACTGGAAGCAACTGCAGGTGTAGTTCTGTAGCTGCACCACCCCCACTGCCCCCAGGGCAGTGGCTGAACTGCTAACTCCTTTCATTCCGTCCCCAGTAGTTTTTCCCACTAACCTTCTCTGTTGTCTTTGGTGTTTGTGGGTTGAGAAGTCTGGTAACTGCCACAGCTCACTGATTCAGGGCGCTAGGGCCTGTTCTGCCTGGCTCCCGGTCTGGTTGGTCCTGGTACGCTGGGCTCTGCTCTCCTTTGCTCCCAGCTCCGTGTGCGATAGACCTTACCCAGTGACCATCCAGGCTGTCCTGGGCTGGAGCCCTGCTTCCCTTTGCTATTTTGTGGGTTCTGCAGTTCTAGAATTTGTTAAGAGACACTTTTTTATAGGTGTTTGGAGGGTCCTGGGGGAGAGTCCTAGGCAAATTCCTGCTTTCCAGCCGCCATCTTGGCTCTGCCCCACTTCTATCTCTACTTTTGAAACCTAGGTCCTTTGATTCCCTACCCTTACATCATATATTTCTCAAAGAAGCTAAAGGGGAAGAAGTAGGAGAAGGAGGAGGAGGAGAAATAAGGAAGGGAGGGAATTGAGGAGTTGTGAGGAAGCCCGGCCAAAATTGCTAACAAAGCCCCTACAAGGAATGAGATTTCGGGAATTATGAATGAAGAAATAAGTCTTGAGTTTTTAACAATTCCTTTTTTTTTTCAAAGCCCACCTGCACCCAACAGTGTTTGTCTCTTTCTCCAGAAAGCCCACAGGGAGGGGGCCAGCTGAGGAAGTGGATGAGACTCTGCCTGCCAACTCTGGGGGCAGTCCCCCAGCTTTCTGCTGCTGCCTCTTCAATTCTTAGACTTTCTAGTCTTTTTCTTTTCTTTGCAGTTAGCCTGGCCAGAGGACGGCTCATCCCACAGTCCTAGACTCTGGATGGAGGGAAAAAGGAAGGCATCTGAGGATATATTTTACTGATCTCCCTCCCTCCCCCTGCCCAAATCCAAAATAGACCCACCCATGGGCCTAAAAACAGAAAGACACGCTATGGATGAATGGGGAAGAGCCAAAGATGACACTGTAGGATTCACTGGGGGGACTCAGAGGCTGAAGGAACCCCAGGAAAACAACCCATGAATCCCAGAATGGGACCTGTGGTACCCCTCTCACAACACCCCTTTCCAGCCCCAGCCCTGCCACATAATTCTGCTCAATGACAAATGGATGTGTAGTGTTATAGAGAATATCTGAAATCCAGAGGTTGGACAGAAGGACTGGATTCAAAATATGGTAGGATGCCACCCCACTGTGAGAGAAGGGAGCAGCATTACTTGAGACCCTCTGAGCTCTCTGGGGGCCAGGCTGCCCAGGGGATGAAGAAGAGCTTCCCCAGGCCTGAGTCTGATAGAATGATCCATTCTTGGCTTCCTTGAAGTCCCAACTAAAATCCTACCTTCCACAGGAAGCCTTCCTCAACCCCTCTTAATTCCAGGGCTTTCCCTCTTTTAATTGTTTCCTATTTATTCCATTTATAACTGGCTTTGTATGTAGTTGTTTGCACGTTGTCTCCCTGTTAGATTGTAAGCTCCTTGAGGGCAGGGACTGTCTTTTGCCCCTTTTTGTATCCCCAGCACTTAACGCAGTGCCTGTTACACAATAGGTGCTTAATAAATGTTGATTTAATGAATGCATGTCCCTGGAAAGGGTGCCAGTACTTTGGGGAAGGCAAGGCAGGAGAGGGATCTAGGACCCGAGACACTGCTGGAAGGCCATGCCTTCCTGGGAATGCCTCTGCCCCAGCCATTGCCAGGACTGTTTTTTTCCTTGAAAACTTTTCTTCTTAAACCCTCCAAGTCAGCTAAATTTCAGCAGCCAGGCAAAAACCATTGGACCAGGAGTCGGAAGAAGTGGGTTCTTGTCCCAGCTCTGACACTAACTCTGGACCATTGTCTGTACCATTGAAATGACAAGTCTGGTGCCTACCCTCGATCTCCATCCCATTCCCATCCCCTTTACTCTCCCCGGGATTAACTAATTTTGGGTTAGGACATCTGTAAAATGAGAGCAATGCCTGCCTCACTGTATGAGGTTAAAAGGCACTGGAGAACAGACCTGCGATTTCATTGATACAGGAGAATTACAGCTTAGACAATTCCCTCTGTAGATACAGGTCAGAACTTACTCTACAGTCTTAGAGTTCTACTGAGAGCACTGAGCCATCAAGTGACCGCCCAGGATTACGTGGTCAGAACTCGAACCCAAATCTTCATATCTTAGAGACCAATTCCCAAACTCCCAAGACCAGAACTACAGGATTAATTAGTTTAAATAGGAAACTACCAAATGGCTTGCTTCCTCTGGGCTTTTAGGGGGATGGGAAGCCTCCCCTTCAACGGCCTCAAGGGGTCCTCCCTCTTTGGTAGTGTCTGCCTCTTCCCGCAACTGAGAACACTCTTCGTTAGGCTTGCTTGTCCTGGCAAGGTTTGTAATTCATGCTTCAGGTACAAAAATGCCTAAGTTATGCCTATGGCAGGGAAAAAAAGAGGGTGTGTGCTCTGAGGTGTGTATGAAGAAATAAGGAAAGAGGAGAGGGAGGAATTTCTTTGTATTTACTTCCTGTCTTAAAGTCAGAATTCTGAGGATTCATGATTGTGAAGAAATCTCATTGAAGTGAGCTTTTGGGGAACTTTAGTTTCCTAAGGATTCCTGGCACCAAGCCCAGTGGGATTATATAATACAGTTAAAAATAAAAATTAAAAAGTCCAGAAACAAATCTGATTTAAAACTGTCTTTAACACAGACCTAAGCACCAAATGAAAAACACCAATGCCTTCAGGCCAGGCATTCTGACCAGGTGTCAGAAATTCAAATGTATTTAAGTCTCAGTCTTAAAGGCCTTTGGGCAGGGCAAGCATATTCCAGCTTTCTCGTCTGGAATATGGTGTTAATTTGAGCCTGTCTAATGTAGGAGCTGCAAAGTTCAACTAATTAATTTTTTTTCATTAAAAAAAAATCTAAAAAGCAAGAGTTGCCAGAAAATGATAAAATGAATGAAACCATTTCCAAAAGACACATCCTCTTCTGGGGCCACTTACCTTCAAGACTGACCTATGATAAAACAAAACCAACAGTTGCGCAAGGTCATAGTGGACATAGCCACTCTTCTTTTCAATCCCAGCTATGTTTGGCAGAGAAAATGGCTTCTCTCCATGTATGCCTGCATAGAGCTTTGTGGTCCAGGGAAAGAATCCAAATTGTGAAAAATATTTGACCACTACTGTTGCCTAAAGAGAGAGAAGGGAAAGAAGAGAACACATAAAACCAGCTGAAAGTACTTATTTAGTCTAAAATTAGTATTTCATAGACCAGAGAGTTCTCTAAAGAGTATTATCTGTAGAAATGAGAGAGAAAAAAATAACCCACATCATAGTGAACTCTCTGGATACCACTGTCTGACACTGCTGAAGTCCATAAAAAAGAAGGGAAGTGACCATAGGCATGTTTTTTTCCTCTTGCTGGGCCTCAATGTCATCATCTGTAAGATGTTTAGGTTGGATTAGATGACCTCTAATGACCCTTCCATCTCCAAACCCATAATCCTATGCTTTTGTTCAGCCTTCTAAAATTTCTTTGAGACATTTATTCTTTTTCTATTTGTGTGTGGCTTAGACTCTAAAAGTCCATACTTCCCAATTTCTTCTAGTATTTATTGTCTGAACATTGATCTGGCATAATTTTCAAATAGTATAGCCAAATTCCAAGGCTCTCCCAGCCCACTACCCCAAAGCCAAACCATTCCTTATAATAGTTATGCTAAGAAACTACCCTCTTTATATGCTGAAAATGCTTTTAAAGTAGCTTTGTCACCCAAAGCTCTACCCTGGTCACCGCTATGCTTTTTCAAACAGCCTGACTGGACTAGTACTCTTCCTCTACCTGGAATCCTACCTCTCATATCTGCCTATGAAATTTGAAATCTGCCCCATCCTTCGAGATCCAGCTCAAATGTCACCTTCTCCTCAAAGTCTTTTCTGATACTCCCTAAGATAGAAGTGACCCCTCTGGCTTCTGAATTCCTATGATACTTATTCCATTCAATCTTGTTTTCTATTTACTTCTATACTTATTTTATAATTCCTACTAGACTGTGTGCTCTTTCAGAGACTGAATCATTCATCTTCTGTCTTCCTGCTTTGATAGTCCCAAAGATGCTTCTTTCAGCATAAAGAAAGTCATAGCTAAAAGGGATATTAGAATTCCATGCAATGTTAAAATGGTAGTAGAGAACTGGACTCAAAGCTGCGTAGACCTGGGTTTGTGTTGTGCCTCTCATATATACTCAATGGGTGACTTTGGGCAAGTCACTTAATTTCACAGTGCCCCAGACTGCTCTCCATGACTAAAAGTTGCAGAGGAGGGGTCAACTTGCATTCATACAGGGAGTTTTCTCACTTGAAGTTCCCTATATCAATGAAATCACAAGTGTAGTCTCTGTCCCCATGAAATGTTCGAATGCCTCTAATTCAATTCAACAAACATCTATTAAATGCCTACTATGTACAAGCCTCTGTGCTGATGCTATAATTTTCTTTTTTTGAGGATCGAGGTCAGTAATTTAATTGGTGTAGAGAACTTTCATTGAGAAAATTCTATCTACTGATGTAGACTGAAAATTATTTAAATGACTTACAGCATTAGAAATTTGCTAGGGCACTAAGAGGGCACTATATGCCTAGGGTCATATAGCCATATGTGCCAGTTGGAACTATGGTCTTTTTAACTCCAAGGCCGTTCAGCCATCTAGCCAGTCAATCAATCATTCAGGCAACAAGCATTTATTAGAGTGTGTGGCATATTCAGGAGGAATAGCCTCTTTGGTGTGAGGGCTTGCCAGACCTTTTTCAAGGTTGCTTATCCACCTGTGGGTGTCCACCTGATTCATCCAACTCTCACCTGCAGCAACCTGAAGCTGTAGCATGAGCAGTGGCCACAACCTGGTAAACCATCTCCTCAGGTGGGCTAAACCAAGTTAAGGTAACTGACAGGCCTCAAACCTGTTGGCGAATTAAGGGGATGTCTACCCCAAGCAGGTGAAGAATTTCTCTGGTGGAATGGGTGGATGAGAACAATTTTTTCCAATGGCCATGAACACAGCTGGAGCAGGTGCTGTGGAGTGCTTAGATCTTTATCAGACATTAAAGACACCAAGGTCACCTACTACATCCAGGGCCATTGTGGTCATCTTGACTTTTGCTTCTCCACTGGAGTCTGATGACTCAAGAAGAGAGAATGAGGCTGATGACTTTGTGTAACTCTACCTCACTTAAATCTAATTCACCCTTAAGAAATCGCCCCCATGATGTCATTGGTCCTCTTCAAAAACAAAGGACAAACAACAATTAGGTGCTTAATATGTGCCAGGATTGTGCTAAGAGCTAGGGATACAGAGAATGACAAACACACACACACACACAAGCAGTCACTGCTCTTGAGGAACAAACATTCTAGTGGGGGTGATAACATGTTAACATTGAGACACATATAAGACATGTACAGAGTGCCTGAACGTAATCAGAAAGGGGAAAGTCCTACCCATTATGCCACAGTGCCTTTTTACTGTAACTATGCTTTAGGAAAATTCATTTGTGATTTCATTTTTACTCTTGAAAGCTAGAGCATTATATGCAAGGTCCAAAGGGGAGATTAGAGATGAGAGAAGTATAGCAAGTGATAGATAGCACAGTAGTACGTGAGTGCTGGGCAGCTGGGTGGCACAGTAGATAGAGCGCTAGCTCCGGAGTCAGAAGGACCTGAATTCAAATTTGGCCTCAGACACTTACTAGCTGTGTGACTTCAGGCAAGTCACTTCACCTTGTTTGCCTCAGTTTCCTCATTTGTAAAATGAGCTGGAGAAGGAAATGGCAAACCACTCCAGTATCTCTGCCAAGAAATCCCCAGATGGGGTCACCAAGAGTCAGACACGACTAAAACGACTCAACAACAACAACATATGAGTGTTATCTTCTGTTGGTCCTACCTCCGTGTAAAAGATAGCAGCCATCCAGAAACGTTTAGGAGGCCTTGGAACAGAAAGCATAGCCCACAAGAAGCACAGAATGGGGCGCACCAGGGTCAGAATGGAAGCTGAAATCGTGTGGTTGAGTATGATCACGAAGTAACAGAACATTTCGGACTTGGGCTCAATCGGCTTGTACAGCTCCAAAGTGAGCTTCGCCACTTGGGGGAGGCTCCTGTAGAACTTCTCTGCCTCCTCCAGCTTGTGGTCATAAAACACCCTGAAAGGAAGAACCAACCCAGTTGGAACAAAACGAGAATATCCCTAGGTAGCTGCTTGAGAATAGTCGAAACGGCACTGGACTTGGAGTCACAATTCCTGGGTTTGAACTGTGACTCCAACTCTTACTGCGTGACCCTGGCCAAGTGGCTGTACTTTTCCAAGCCTCTTCTGTGAAATAGGCATAATGCTGCCCCTGCCTGCTTCATAGGAATGTTGTAAGGAACACTGTAAAACTTGAAGCACCACATAAACTGCTTTCATTAGGAGGCAGCAGGAGAAAGAAGGCTGGATTTGCAACGAAAGGTCTTGGGTTCAAATCCTAGCTCTTCTACTTATTACATATGTAACCTTGAATTAGGCATTTCCTCTCATCTATAAAATGATGATGTTCAATTAGATGACCTCGAAGGTCCCCTTCAGTTCGAATTTTAAATCTACAATAATAACTACAGATGCAGATGTGCCCCACTTTAAGAAGACCTTCGATCTAAAACTCTTTAAAAAAAAAAAAAAGAAAGAAAAGGAAGGTGATAATCTATTGTATAAAAGTATTCCTTTAAATAGAGTTTCCTTAAGGCATCTAAAATATGTAATTTATAAAAGCTCTATTTGCTCAAAATTTATGTGGCACATATTTTCAAACAAATGATTTTTGAGGAGCAGCATAGCAGATAGACGATTGGCCTTAAAGCCAGGATCCTGAATTCCAATCCTGTCTCTGACACATTCACTCAAATGACCTTGGGCCAGTCACTTAACCTCTCATAACTCTGATGATAGAGAAAGTTTCTTCAACAGGGAGTTCTATGAACCAATGAAATCAAAGCTACAGTCCCTAACATTAATTTGTTCCGAAGACCACTTGTTTCTAGCTTCCTGGGGCCATGTATCTTACCTCTTTAACTCAAGTAGAGTGGTTTGGACTGTCCTTACTGAATAAGAGCAGATAACCTCATTCATAATGGATCATAGATAGCTCTTGCATTTTCCTCAAAAGCTCTGATAACCAACCATAATTGCAGTGTCCAGAGAATGAAGTATGTTCCCCACTTCCCAACACTGCAGTGACGGATTCAAGATGGAAAATGAGACATCCATTTTCAGACACAGCCAATGCAAGATTATATTTTGCTTGACGATGCGTATTTTTAACAAGGGTTTTGGGGTTTTTTTTGGTAATTTTGGGGGCAGCAGATGGAAAGAAGAGAAAACAAATGCTTGTTATTTAGAAAATCAAATAGGAAGGAAGGGGAAACAAGAAAGAAAGGAAGTATAGGAAAGGAAGGGAAGGGAAGGGAAGGGAAGGGAAGGGAAGGGAAGGGAAGGGAAGGGAAGGGAAGGGAAGGGAAGGGAAGGGAAGGGAAGGGAAGGGAAGGGAAGAAGAGAAGGAGAGAAGGGAAGGAAAGAAGAGAAGGAAAGAAGGGAAGGGAAGGAAAGAAGGGAAGGAAAGAAGGGAAGGGAAGGAAAGAAGGGAAGGGAAGGAAAGAAGGGAAGAGGGAAGGAAAGAAATAATTATTGCCTTTTAAAGAGTAGATCTCCAGCTGTCAACAATGTCAACAATCCTTATCATCACTTGTATAGTCATCACCCATCTCTGAGAATTTCCTAGGCCCCCCAAATATCACACATAAAAACACAAGACACCAAAACTTCTGAAAGTAAATACTTAAATTCACATTAAACAAATTTCAAAAATCATTGAATGGTTGTTAATTGATTAATGTAGGAGGAAAACTGATGGGCTAGGAGTCAGAACATTGTGTGACCTTGATCAAGTTATATATGCCCTTGGGACTTCAGTTCCTTCATCTGTAAAAAGATGGGTTTGGAGGTAACTGTCTCTAAGGGCCCTTCCAGTTCTGATATTCTATAAGTTGTAAAGCATTTCCTGGAATTTTCTTATTGACAAAATTACCTTCTGATCATTTGGTTCCTTTAAATCTTGTTGGAAAGATTACCAGCTCGAAATCAATTTGGATTATTTGTTTTGGTTTTTTCAAACTAGGGGGCAGGGTACAGCGTAAATAGAACTAAAAACAAGAAAAGGTAATTATAATGAGCAAACAACCCCAGAGAAGAGGTAAGAAAATATACTTCCCCTCCCTTCTTTACAGAGATGGGGAACTCTGGTTGTAAAATACCACCTTCATTGTATTGGATAGCATTGTATGTAATTGTATGTGAAGGACAGCATTGCTATCCAGCTTGGTTGAGGTGTTGGTTAGTTTTGTTGAGCAGATTCCTGCCCGCCCCACCCCCACTTTTTATTCTTCATCATATGGAATGGCTTTCTGGGAAGAGGAGGGGAAAGGATGTATCCAGAAATGAAAGCAATATAAAAATAAGCTAATGATATTTTTTTAAAAAACTAGGTTGCAGGGTAAATTAGGGTAAATTATTTTTATGCTTATCTGAGCCAATATTTTTTGGCTCAGGGTTCAGTGTGATGACTTCAGCAAAAGTGTGCTTTGAAAACATTATTCTGTCTTCCACTGTTTGCATAGCAAAATTTTGACCTTAATAGACTCTAAGCTTTCATCGAGGCCTTTTCTCCTGGGTACTGTGGTCTCCTCAAGTGATTGCGAGTCTTCTCCAGTTGGGGGATACCCCATTGATGATGGCAGGTCCTCAAGGTCATTCTTGGCAAAGTCCTTCCCCAATCTAGCCTGTAACTGAGTCTCTTCCCTGGGTGACTGCTGACTTAAGGCATCTTTATCTCTACATTGATTGCCTGGAGGACTCATCTCCTCTTCTGACTCATCTGGTGCATTGTCCTTATGGTGCTCAGGTAACCCCTGATCTTCGTCTCCTGGATCTCTTTCCTTTATTTTGACAGGTGTGATTTTCTGTTTCTCCCGAAACTTTAAATGGTAGTATCTCAAAATGTCCTCTTTGGTGGCCTTTTCCCCCTACAATGACATTTTACATTCTGGTTTTACAAATAAAACATGGCGACTGGGTTCTACTAACAGGAACTAGACATGCCATTTCCCACATCCATATGTTCTGAAAGGACATCCCCTATGCCATGAACATAGCAACTCCTCGTCTCCACCCTTCAGAATCTTTCTCTTCTCTTAGGGTTGAGGCCAGTTGCCGACAATGGTACAACAATAACAATAAGAATAGCGATAATTTATATAATACTTTAAGATTTGAAACGTGCTTGACGTACATTATTCCATTTGATCCTTACAGAGAGCTTGCGAGGTAGGTGCTATATTACCCTTGCTTTACAAATGAAGAAATGGTGGCAGAGAGAACTTAAGTGACTTGTCCAGGGTCACACAGCTAGTATCTGAGCCAGGATTTACACTCAGGTTTCCCTGACTCCAAGTTCAGTGCCATATACTATAGTATCCAGGTTGCCACATGAAACCTTCTCTGATTTTCCCCACCAAAAACGACCTCCCCTTTCTCTAATGTCTTAGAGTACTTCGTCTGGATCTCTCTTTTAACCCCATCACTCTCTACTTTGCATTATTATACTTATCTGAATCCTCCTGCCCCAGTAGACTGACTATAAGTTCTTTGAGAGAGGGGACTCTCATTTAGCTAGAGTAAGATGATGAGGTTGAAAGGGGGCTGGATTTGGGGTCAAAGGATCTGGGCTCTAATCTTAGCTCTGCCGCTTACTCCTGATGTCAAGGAACTGCCCCTTCTGGACCTCATTATCCTCATCTGTAAAACAAGGGGGTTGAATTAGACGACCCATATGAGGTTCCTTTGGGCTCTAAATCAATGATTTTGTTTCATTTTTGTTTTTGTGTCCCTAGCAACAATTGTAGTGGCTTTTACTAGTAAGAGCTTAATGTTTTTTTGAATCAAACTCTCTGAACACTCACAGTACATCAAAGACGTCCAAACAATTTGCTTTGGGGTGGGGGCATTCCCCTCCTTGAAGAAAAGGATACTTTAAATTAAGTGGACCAAGGGAACACCTCACTTTTCTCTCTAAGATTCATCTGAGGTTGCTGGTTGCACTTGGTGGAAGAATGGGTTTTGTTAAGCCTTTGATCTGAACATGCAGAAATCCATGCTTGGAGAGGAGTGACAATGAGCCTGGTGAGGAGCTCACAAAAGACATGAATCATTAGCCAGACTGTGTCATTTCATGTATCTGAGCTGAACGACTCAAAGAACTTGACATCATTCGAGAGTAGCCTTTTTGGCGCCCTGTGACCCTTACCTTACTGAGCCTTCTCAGTAGCATGCACCGCTCCGTCCTCAACATGATGGTTATTTCCCAACTATCTTTGTACAAGGAGCGCACTGCTGCTATGGTGTCCTCCAGCAGCACCTTCCCAAAGACCCATGAAAATTTGACCATATTGATTACTCTCTGGGTTAGAATTTCCGTGAAGGGGAGGAGAAAACCAGGAGGGAAGAACAAATCAAAACTCCAAATATTTGTATAAAAAAAAAAGCCCCTTTATATGTATTTCATAGACTCTCAGTACTGAAAGTCAAAACAAAATTGAACATATCCCAGTTAATTAGGGAAGAAAGCCTCCTGGGACACCAGGACTTTATATTTCCAGCGTGAGCTTCATGAGATAGGAAAACTGAGTCTTTTCTAAGCTTTATGTTTCCTTCAGTACTGAGCACAGGGCTCTGTACATAGTATGTGTTTAATAAATGTTTATTGAGTTGAATAAATTCTCATCACTTAGACAAAAATCATCAAAATTTCCCCAGAGCCAACCTGGCAGACCCAGGATGGACCCTGGGCAAAATGGGAAAGCAGGGATATTTGTCTTTGATATCGACTCTCCTCTTTACGCGCCTTTCGTCTCTTTCCATGTTCAACCTTAATGTCTCGTATAGACATCCAGTGTACTTACCTGGTCCATACAAGCTTCCATCTTTTTTCTCAGAGACATTGGCATCAATATCTTCATATTTCTCCAGACTTCTGTCTTTTGATTCTACTGAAAGATAGATATCACTCAGAATCATCTGTTTTATTTCTTATTATCAAAAACTTGGTTACGTTACATTATGGGGGTGTATGTATGTTGGAGAGTTGGGGTATGGAGTGTTACTAGCGGCTAGGGAATAATTTTCAACACTAGATGACCATAACATTTTTGGGATTACACTAAGGACATAGCACCCAGTCATCTAATTCTGTTTCCAGACCATGTAAAGAGTAAAACCTTTCAAATTCTTACATTAATTTATCACTTGTTCTAAAATGCCTGTCTCTGATAGATACTTTTCTAGGCAAAGATCTGATTATTACAGACTACATCCTTAATAATTTCCAAAGTCCTCAAGAGATGAAAAAATGCAACTCCTTCCCTTCTTTGCAGAGGTGGGGGCTGAGAGTATGGAATATTGTATACACTGTCATATGCGGTTGATGTGTTGGTTAGCTTTGCTGTGTTGTTTTGTTTTCCTATTTCTTCTTCATTTTCTGTTATAAAGTGTGACTCCCCAGGTAGGGATGGGGAAGGATGTATTTTAAAATGAAGGTGATAGAAAAAATAAGTTATATTAATAACATTTAAAATATTTCTAAAGTTCCTTCAGATCTATAATTCTCTGTACATTTCATAACCCAAAGCTATAATTATGGTATAAAACAGATTTGTAAAATTCACATGTCCCTGCAAATGCTTCAGGTGAACAAACTATTCTTTAGAAAAATTCCAGTCTTTATCATGGGCACCAACATAATGATAATCTCTCTTCCTTAGCCCTTATTAAAAAAAATAGCATTCCTACATGCTCATGATATAATCGTTCCTAGAGCCCAATCTATGTATTGCTAATTCACAAATCAAAAATGTCAACTGTTTAATTTCAATTGTTCTTCTTAGACCAGTGATCCATCAAAGCTATCACACGGCAATCTGTTCTGGAATGGATGGATACCTCTTTGACACTGTGGCTCCCACTCCTCCCTCTTTTCTTCTCTTCTGAATGTCATTTCATCTTGCTTCCACAGTCTGAGAGCTGATGTGGAATTATTTGCCCAGGCATCATAAGCGAGCTGGAGTGGGGTGGGGAGGAGGGAGGGAGAGAGAGAGACAGAGACAGAGACAGAGACAGACAGAGAGAGAGAGAGACAGAGAGAGAGAGAGACAGAGAGAGAGAGACAGAGACAGACAGAGAGACAGAGAGAGACAGAGAGAGAGAGAGACAGACAGAGAGAGAGAGACAGACAGAGAGAGAGAGACAGACAGAGACAGACAGAGAGAGACAGAGACAGACAGAGAGAGAGACAGAGAGAGACAGAGAGACAGAGAGAGAGAGAGACAGACAGAGAGAGACAGACAGACAGACAGAGACAGACAGAGACAGACAGAGAGAGAGACAGAGAGAGACAGAGAGAGAGAGACAGACAGACAGACAGAGAGAGACAGAGACAGACAGAGAGAGACAGAGTGAGAGAGACAGAGACAGAGAGAGACAGAGAGACAGAGAGAGAGAGACAGAGAGACGGAGAGAGAGAGACAGAGACAGAGAGAGAGAGAGACAGAGACAGAGAGAGAGAGAGAAACAGAGAGAGACAGAGAGAGAGAGAGAGAGAGAGAGAGAGAGAGAGAGAGAGAGAGAGAGAGAGAGAGATCTTTACTTTTATCTCTTTGGCAGTTTCAGCCAACATCTGTCTCATCTATACTCTCTCTTTTTTTTTTTTGAAAAGCCACAAAATCTAATCAGAAAGCTCTCTAACTACATGGTCTGGTTGTCAAGTCTTAAGTAATTTGAAAGAGACAAATTGAAAATAATAAAGTGAGATGGAAAATCGATGTCATATTTGTTCCAAGTAATTTCCTCTTAGAAAAAAAATGATCTTAAGGAACAGGTTCTGAATTTAAAATGCTTCCAGTTCCATTCAGATAGTTGCACACCATGGTAAACTATGGACAAGATTCTCTGGGTGAACCTATGACATGTTCTAAAGAAAACCCAGAAATATGAACTATAAAAGCTAAGGAAAAAATGTATGTTCCCTATACTGACTGTCAAATGAACAAGGGACAGCATGGTATGGTAGAAAGAATGATAGATCTGGAGTCAGAAGACCTTGGTTCAAATCCCAGCTCATTGTTGTCTTGGAAAAGTCACTTAAAGATATTTCTCAAGGGCTCAGTTCCCTCCTTTGAAAAATGATGGAGTTGAACTAAGTGGACTCAAAGACCTCTTTATGGCCCTATGAATTTGAAAGGAGGCACAGAAATAATTGTTTCTGAAGCTTTAAGGAGAGAACAAATTAAATGGACTATTGGTTCTTTCAAACGATCTAAGACTTTTTGATACCACTTAAGATAGAGAGGAGAGAATGTCTAGGAGTAGTTCATAATCAACAAAGCCAATTGTTCAACAAGAGGACAAGACCAGAGAAATGGTCAGTGGATATGAGAAGTGAGGGGTCAGCAGTGACTATAGAGAGAGCCATAGAAACAAAGTCAGAAGAGAAGTGAAATCACAACGGGATCAAGGAGTGAGAAGATGGCAGAGGAAGCATCAAAGTTGGACTGCTCTTGAAAAGTTTGAGAAATAGAACATGAGTTTGAGGAGAGTAGAGGGTTGAAGTAAGACTTTGGGGTTTTTTATGGGTAAAAATTCACATTTTTATGGTACTTTAAAGTTTATGAAGCATACTTCTCTCCATGTCCATGAGATGTAAATAGTATAAGTGTTATTATCCGCATTTCCCAGATCAAACCTCGAGGCCTGGAAAAGTATTGTCCCTCTCAAGATCCCATGACTAGTAAACATTGCAGCCAAGACATCCTCCTCATACCGGAACTAGAGCTCAGTGGATGACGCCATGCTGGCTCTCTTTGCCTTTTCATATAGGAAAGACCAGAGTATTTTTGTGTCTTAGTCTCTCCTTTATTTTGTATAGATCAATGCAATCCACGATTCCTGTGTTGTAGGCCAAATGGTTTATGCTAAGAGGAAAGGGCCAGTGACTTCCTTTTATGAAAAAATAGGATTTATTCCCAATTGTACCATCTTTTCCAAATATCTAGAAGGCTGCCTCAGGCTGAAAGGGCATATTCCAATTTCATGCCCTGATTACAAATAAACACACACAAAGATATGGAATTGTGGATCTTTTAAAGAGCAATTCTCTTCATATTTAGAAATTCCCCAAAATTAACACATAATGAACAATAAATCAATTAATAAACAATAAATAAAACACAATAAACACATAATGAAAGCCTACAATGAAGTCCTTTGACACATTGTTATGTTATATGTGTATATATGACATTCAGTATGTTATACTGTATAACATACTATATGTCAACTCATGTTCCCATTACACACAGTGAGATATGTGTATGTGTATATATACACACATATATGTATACATACATACATGCATACATATATATATATGTATGTATATATATGTATGTATAAATATCTGTATACACACATACACACACCATGCCAGCCTGGTATGGTACAAAGACCCCTGGATTTAAATTGATAGGACCTGGATTCAAATCCCAGTTCTACCCATGTAACCTTGGGCAAGTCACTCAACTTCACCAGGTCTCAGTTTTCTCATTTGTAAAATGAGGTGGTTAACCTAGATCTGAGATTTGAAATCAGCATGAGGAACCTTAGAGGACATCTAGTTCAACCTCTTCGTTTTACAGATAAGGAGCTAAGGTAAGTGACTTGATCATGGTGATGGGAAGTAGTAAGTAGCAGAGCCCGAAAATCAGCCTAAATCCTCCAACTCCAATTCTAGTGCTCATTCCATGGAACATCGTATCTCACCAGGACATTGTGCTTATGACACAAGTGTTGTGGGAAAGAGCGATGCGTTTAGTATCAGGGGACCTGGGTTCAAATCCTGATTTCTGATATGTCCTTGAATGAGTCATAATATCTCTGGATCTCAGTTTTCTCATCTATTAAATGTAAAGAAAGGAGGGAAGGAGGGAAGGAGGGAAGGAGGGAAGGAGGGAGGGAGGAAGGAAGGAAGGAAGGAAGGAAGGAAGGAAGGAAGGAAGGAAGGAAGAAGAGAAGGGAGGGAGGAGGGAAGAAGAGACGGAAGGAAGGAAAAAGCATTTATTAAGCACTTATATTGCTAATCTCGGGAATACAAATGCAGAAAAGAGAGAGCTCCTACCCTCCAGGAACTTACTCTTTAACAGAGAGAGACAACACCTGTATGGGAGTGGTAGCAACGAAAGGATGTTTTTGTCTGGTAAATCACAGGGATGATGAGTAGAAGAATTAGGACAGTTAATCGATAGGCCCTTTTGGAGATGGAAAAAATAATATTAACACTACCTATCTTACACTGCTGTTGCCAAAAAAGTGTTTTATGAAACTTACAGCACTATCAGGAAGTGAGTTATTATTAACAAAAATAATAAACCAGTATTGTAATGGGACTATTGCATTTGGATAATTCAGGGACATCACCCAACAGATACCTGGAAGGCAATTTTAGGCTTCAGAAATGCTTCTTTCTTTTTTTCTTCTTTTATTTCTTCTTCCTCTTCACTGTCAAAGAGGCTATAGCTCCCATCCTGAACCACTTAAAACAATTCCAAAGAACAAAAGAATATATAGCTCTATCTCTGTCCGCATCCCAGGAAGGTTTATAACAAAAGTCAAGTACTATCTGAAATCTCTCTTATTCTAGTGATGTTACAAGACATTTCATTTTTATGAGGCTAACCTCTCCTGATACAGTCTGAAGTCTCAGCTCTCCTCATCTAGACTGAGCTGCATTGGTACTGATGCATTGAATTAGTCCCTGGAGGTGTGGAGGATGTGGAGAGACTAGGGGGTGGGATGCTTTTCTTTGTCTTCTGTCATCATAAAAAGTCTGTTACCTATAACATAGAAAGTCTCCATTCATTGCCCTTTTCTTGGCACAATCAGATTGCAGATATTCTATAGGTATCAAAAAATGAAATGCTATCCATATGTACATAAGCCAGAGGCTACCAAGCCATCAACCCAAGGCATGAGTTTTTGGGTTCTTCTATAATAAAGGTGAGGGATTTGCGCTGCCACCTACACTTTCTAGCCCAGGTCTCTGTATATTATAGCATAGCACGTGCTTTAAGACAGATGGCTAGGAAAAGAGATTTAGTCTGGGACCACGGAACAGAGAAAAAAGGTAACCCATGAAGCTGGCCCACAAGGAAATAGATAACGATAAAGCTGATGATAATGAACATTTACAGAACACTTTAAGGTTTTCAAAGGATTTTACAAATATTCTCTCATTTTATCCTCACAATAACCCTTAAAGGCAAGTGCTATTATGATTCCTATTTTACAACTGAGGAAACTGAGGAAGACAGGTTAAGTGACTTGCCCAGAGTCACACAGCTAGGAAGTCACTGAGGTGGGATTTGAACTCAGGTCTTCCTGACTCCAGGCCAAGCCCTCTATCCTTTGTACCCTCTAGCTGCCAAGGCCCCTGCCTCATTAGTCCTGTGTAATAACCCATTACGCTCATTAGGATCTCAGACAACTTACTAGAAGGATGCTTCACCCAAGGTTGCCACCAGTTCTCATTTTTATTTTTCATGATGCTCCCATCACCTGCAAATAGAGTAAAACCTCACTAGATGAGATACCAGTCATTTAGAATTTGGATAATTCCTCCCCAAAGAACTAAAGCCTGCCTTTCTATTAGCCATTAAGAAAAGATTGGCTTAATTAAATGAATGGATTTATAAGGTTTTATAAAGTAACTTGATAAGATTTTTTTAGTTAATTCAAACCGCATGACAATTAGGTTCTCACTTTGGGTAAGGTACTGCCCATTCAGTGAATAGGGCTCTTTAAGAAGTTAATCAAAGGATGGCCCCTTTAATCAAAACTCAAAAAAGAGAAAAAGTCAAACTGGGAGCAGAAGACCCTCAGGGTTACTGGCCAAAAGAGAAACAGTTACTATTTAGTATTTACATTCACTCTATGCTAGGAGGCCAGGGACCTATTGTCCAATCTATGAGCTTCAGAGTGATCAACCGCCATCTGAAATGTATCTTCCTTTGGGCAGAGGAGGGTAAGAGGGAGAGAGAGAAAGAGGGAGAGAGAGGAAGCAGCCTCACAGTCCTGGTGAATATCAGGCCACTGGACCCAGATGGTTTTGGAGGAGAAAGTGAGGCTGGAGAGACCTTGCACAGCCCTCCCTCACTCAAATCAAAGTCGACTGCAAGTCATGTCATCATTTCCCTGATGTCATGGTCCTCTTCGACAAACACACAATGACAATTAAAACTCATTCTTGCCTATTCAAAAAGCCGGATCCCCTGGGTGCCTCTGTTGAGTGATACTTTGCAAAACTACTTTGGGATATTTTATATGGTTTTAAACAATGAAACTACATTATGTTAAATAATTTCTAAAAAGACACCTTCTAAATTCAGACTTGTCACTAGTATAAACTGTTCAATCTAATTAGTCTTAATTGGTGAGGTCAAATTATATACTTAATGTAATTTTTGCTTAATAAAAAGAAATGTTACTGCTTATGATCAAAGACATGAAATTTTTTTAATCCCCTAAATTGGTTCAATTCGAGAAGAATCCATGATGTGAAAAATTAACTTTAGAAACATGTTCTATTCTTTGATTTAACACATTGATTCTTTGTGGAAATGTTTTGGGAAATCTCAGGATTATAGCTATCAAAGCAGCCTTTGAATTTCTAGGAAGCCCTACTACATATAACCGGGAAAAGGAAGGGCCTCCCTCTGCTGGAGGCCCGCAGGTACAGTAGAAACTGTTTTGCATTTGTACTTGGAAGACTTGGAAGTTTGCATCCCAGCTCTGCCCCCTACTATCTGTGTGGCCTTGGGCAAAATTATTTAACCCCTCTGGGTCTCAGGCTCCTCCTCTGTAAAATGAAAGGGTTGGACCAGATGACCTCTATAGATCTTTCCAGCTCTAAAACTATTATCCTATGATTTTGCACTAACAAAGGGCCCTTTTCAGATTGGGGGGGGGGGGGGCTTGGGTCAGAATTTAACACTTCCAATGCTGTTTCAGAGACAAATCTGTAAGTACCTGAGATAAGTGGAGAAGCCGCTCTCATGTAGACCCATTGTGTGACATTTCTAGAGGCTCAAGTCTACCCCCTTTCCTACTCTCAGAGAAGAATGGCTTTATATGGCAGATGATTTAATTTCACCAACTCAGATCCTAGAAGTTCTTTAGGGTCACCTGAGATAGCTAAGTGTACCAGTCCTTACCTTGTGTTTGTCTTGCTTCTGGCTTGGGGGTATGACTCTCTTTAACCATTGAGGCACCAAGGGCCTTCTCAGTCTGCTGCATACTGTCAATTTTCTTCTGTTTCAATTTGATTTTCAACATTCTGGCAAGTTAAGACAAGTTCTAAGAACCCATCCTTCCCCCACCACCCCACCACCTCCTCTCTGCCAAATGGGCCCCATCTCCTGCCAAAACTTCTTGGTCCCCCATTTTCTTTTCAGAATTTATTCTCTCTACTGATTAGCTAAAGATGGAGGAAAGAAACTCCATAGACCCTTTGGAAGGAGTAGGCAGGCCTTAGATTAGTAGAGAGAAGAAAATAGGTTATTCCAGGGAGCCATCAAAGCAAAAGGGATTGAGGTGGGAATGTGAAATAGCAACCGTGGTGTTGGGGGTGAGGTGGGGAGAGGAGGGGAGAATTGGAAGGAGAGAGGAAGTTGGAAAGTAAAAGGAGCCAAACTATGGAATTATATGAATTATACATATTCCTAGGTTGGAAGATCACTTCTTAGCAACCTTCTCTACTGGGCAACTCATATTCAAACCTCAGATTTAACAATGCACATTCAGAAAATGGTCATTTTATTCAACTTCATTTCTTGCTCTTCCTGTTGGTCAGGTTCAACGATGTGAAGAAAGGGTGACTTAAAGGGGCAGTAGGGTGCAATGGGGCAGCTAGGTGAGGCACTGGATGGAGTTCGGGCCCTGGAGTCAGGAAGACTCCTCTTTCTGAGTTCAAATCTGGCCTCAGACACTTATTAGCTGTGTGACCCTGGGCAAGTCATTGAACCCTGTTTGCCTCAGTTTGTTCATCTGTAAAATGAGCTGGAGAAGGAAACAGCAAACCACTCCAGTATCTTTGCCAAGAAAACCCCAAAATTGGGTCACGAGGAGTCAGATGTGACTAAAGACAACTGAAAAACAACAGCATGTCACAATGGATAGAATGCTGGATTTGGTGCCAGGGACTTGGGTTCAAATCTTGACTCTGCCAGTTACCACCTTTTGGACCTCAGGCAAACCATTTTTCCTCTCCTTGCCTCAGTTTCCTCTTATATACTATAAGGAGATTGGTCTCAGTGACCTCTAAGTTTCTTTCCAGCTCTAAATATGTAATCATAAAATAGAAAAATGTACTGCCTAATAGAAATAGAGAAGGAACAATGAAGAAGGTTGACCTCATGTGGTTGGTTAATCTTTCCTATGTAGGAGCATTGTTTGATCAGCGTACTGTTTCATTATGAACACTTTTGACTTTTCCTCTTCTTCTTCTCGAAGCACCAAAAACTTTTTTAACTTCAGGTCAAACATCTCAGCTCCTCTAAGTATGCAAAAGAAACATCATGTTATCCCAGTGTATGAAATCCAGGCAGCTTGTCTGGTGCTCGCTGAGATGTATGAGACTATTTTACCTTGTGTTGGAGGAATGCGTTCATCAAGGAAGACATCCACTGAGTAGGACAAGTAAAGCTTAGGGTAGGAGAAATGCACTCTACCAAGATTCAAGAGACCCAGGTTCTAATCCCAGCTCTACCATTGACCTTGAGCAATCACTTTACTTTTCAGAGACTCAGTTTCCTTTTCCATGAAATAAAATCATTCAAAGTTGAGCCCTTTCTACTCCTCAATATGTACTCTTTGATCCAGTGGCCTTCTGGCTGTTCCACAAACTAGATACTCCATCTCTTGGCTCTAGGCATTTTCTCTGGCTGTCCTCCATACCTGGAATGCTGTCCTTCCTCTGTGCTGATTATTGACATTCCTGGCTTCCTCTAGGTCCCAACTAAAATCTCACCTCTGACAGGAAGCCTTCGCCAAACCTTCTTAATTCTAGTGTCTTCCTTCTATTAATTATCTCCTATTTATCCTGTATAGAGCTTGCTTTGTATATATTTGTTTGCATGTTGTCTTCCCCTTGTTAGATTGTAAGCTCCTTGAGGGGAGGACTGCCTTTTGCCTCTTTCTGTATCCCTAGCACTTAGCACAGCGCCTGGTACATAGCGAGCACCTAATAAATGTTTATTGAATTCATCTGAATCCCAGCTCTGGGATATGACAATCCCCAATATTCTGAGACATATTCTGAGATACGACATTTCCCACCCTGTGCTCAGTGGCATGTGGCCCATGTACCCGGATGCTAAGATCTCAGTGGCTTTGAGATCAGCCACAACATAAAGATGATAGTGACTTGTAAAGATCCTCCTCTGGATTAGCAGGAAGGTGAAACATATAGCATCCCACAGGATCCCAGCATCCTTTTCTAGAGGTTCACACCCTTCATCATCAGGAATGGCTACACAAGAAAAATCATGAATGTTTATAACTTTTCTGCAAAGACATAGTGGGAATAGTTGGTATAAAAAAAGTATTACTGTTGTCCTCTATTTCCACCCCCTCTTCCCCCATGGCTATGAGCAGGGGTGACAGTTATAGAGCTTAGGTACACCCTCTCATCATTCCTCCTTCACTCATTTTTTCCCCCTTCTCCTGCCAAAGCCTAAAGTATTAGCTAAGTGAGCAGGAGGGTGAGGTATGGAGGGTAGGAAGGGGAAGGAGAAGTGAGATCAGGATTTGGAGACATAATTAGCACTTAGGGGAAGTGATCGGAATTGGAAAAAGACAGTCCGGTCCTTCCCCACCTCCATCCCTTATCAATTGATATTAGACATTCTGTGTCTATTGCTGTGTGAACTTGAACAGCTGCTTTGCCTCTCCTGTAAAACAAGAATGAAAACACTCAACTGACAGAAGAATTGGCACAAGGCCAGAGGAGAGAAGAGAACTTTGACCTCTTTAGAAGGCAGATACAGAAAGTCAAGGTGTTCTAAAAAACCCCATTCCCAAGATCAAGTCAATTTCATCTGTCCTCAGGCAGAATTATGGCCTTTCCTTCTCTAAAGTGGGCAGGGTCCTGTGCAACTAGCTGAAGTGCTTGGACCTAACATAGTGCTTTGAGGAGCTGCCACTGGGGAGTGGTCAGAATACTGGCCAGTCACTGGACAGGTCTAATGTCACGTCCACATGACCGTGGACCTGAAAGAGCCAACTTGACTGGCACGTTCCTCCAGGGCCAGGTCAGAGAAGTATACATCTTTTTCTCTTTTGTTTTGTTTTAATTGTATGTGACATGTTAAAAAGCATATGATATGAATTACATGAAAGTAATTTAGGGAGAAATTTAATAGGAACTTAAGAGAAAAATCACACCAATCACTGTACTATAACGTGCTTGTAGGTGCATTTAATATGAGCTCTACTGCTGTGAAAAATATAGTTCATGTGGGGCTGTGGATGAAAGATTTGTACATTCCAAATACTTCTTGAATACTCCCATAAATACACATATCAAGTTTAAAAAAAATTAAGCGAAGGTGTCAAATCTATTTAGTTGCTTTTGTCTTTAAGAAGAAATTCTCATGGCAAAGTTTTCTTCTTTATTTCTTCCTCCTCCCTTCCTTCCTTCCTTCGTTCCTTCCTTCCTTCTTTCCTTGTTTCCTTTTTTCCTTTCTTTAGCCTATTATCACAGGATCACAGGGACGTAGTGAATATTCATTTACTAAGTGAGCTCATGACTTTTCTTCTAAGAAAATGGATGTATCCACAATTTGGGACGAGTTTCTAGCTTGGTTTCTCTCTTATTTAGAACATGAATTGTGTATAGTAAATCAAACTTGCATGAAGCTTTAGCTCAACTTGCTTAGTCTTTTTCCTTTGGAAAGAGGGGGTGAGTGCAGAGGGATGGGCACTGATGCCAGAGATGGGAGCAGTCGGCCAGGTACTTACACCAACAATGAGAAGAGCAGACTGAGTACTTACACAAGCTATATCCTCCTAATGTGCAGTAGATGCTAAAACTGTGAACAAACTAGCAATGGGAACTCAGTAATCTCTCCAGGTAGGCACAAGCTCCAATCTGTAGTGAGACAAGGGACAGGAGAAATACTCAGTACAGAATCACAAGATCTCAGAGTTGTAAGGTGATCTCAGGGGATCATCTATTCCATTATTAAATTTTTTTAATTTAATATATTTAGTTTTCAGCATTGATTTTCAGGGTAATCTATTCCAAAGCTAAACTGGATAGGAATCCTTAGCAGCCCACAGAGACAGTACAAGAAAAGGACTGGCTAGGAATCAGAAAACCTGGGTTCAAGACCCTACCTTATCATTTGCTACATGACCCCAGAAAGTAATTTAAGCTACGCGAGCCTCCTTTCCTCTTCTATAAAATAGAGACAACAATACTTACCTTGCCTCACAATAACCTTCTCAAGGTTATTGTGAGGATCAAGTAAAATAAGAAATATGAAGTTACAGCAATTAAGCATGATCTGTGTGCAAGGTGCTTATTCTTCAGTAGTACTGAGACCTGTGATTTCATTGATGTGGGTGCTTTAGTGCAGATCAGAGCCCCTCCATGCCTTAGTGGATGCTTTCATCTACAGAAAAACAATTGCCACCTCGTGGCCAATCTTTTGGTCATAAACCTCTCTTTTATTAGCTAGGCTGTTCCTGGACAACAGAAACACTCTCCATCACTGGAACAGCCTCAGAGCTGTTGCTGATTGGTCTAGAACTTGCTAGAGCTTGTACCCCACTCTTGCAACCTTCCAGAATCCAGGGTCACCTCCAAGCCAGGATGAGGCTTTGAAGGAATACTTTAAACATCAGATTTACAAAATCTGAACAGTGGACTCCGAGAGGCAATGTGGTCATAGAGGATAAAGATTGGGACGCAGAGCCACGGAAACTGGGTTCAAGTACTGCCTCTGGAATACACTGACTGTGTGTGACCTTTGGCAAATCACTTAATTCTCTAGAGAACTCTCTCAAACTACATGTTGCAGAGAAGGCGCTGGAAGGGGGCCGCTTTCTTATCTGGGAGTTTTCTATATCAATGAAATCACAAGTCTAGTCCCTAATAATTATCCCTAATAATAGGTTCTAGTCCTCATTTGTTAATTCATAAAAATTCCATTTTCCTCTACCATTTTTGTTCCTTCTACCATCACTCAGATTCATAGTTCTTAGTCTCAAAAGCTTCTCTAAGAAGTACGTGCTTTATGGTGACATTTTAGGCCTTCTTTAGTGTTTTGTAGGGTTAGGGCCTGTGCTTGTGATTTCATTGATTAGGGTACTCCCAGAAGGTAAAACCCTACCAATGAAAGTCAGCATGTTCTCTGAAACA
This sequence comes from Phalanger gymnotis, assembly GCA_028646595.1. Classification (NCBI taxonomy): domain Eukaryota; kingdom Metazoa; phylum Chordata; class Mammalia; order Diprotodontia; family Phalangeridae; genus Phalanger; species Phalanger gymnotis. Next base: position 143,069,424 of record CM053625.1, on the reverse strand, counting down.
TATAGTCTAATAGAGTTGTCCATTAGTACATTAAGAAGTTGAGTGGTTTGCCCAGGGTCACATAGCCAGTACATGTCAGAGACAGAATTCAAATCCAGTTCTTCCTGGTTCCAAGGCTAGCTTTTATTGACTATGCTACTGCTGCCTCCTTGGGGTTTTCTGTCTTGGTTAAATAGACAGAAAACATGATCTTTTAGGATCACTATTTGTCTTGGTAATACTTATTCGTTTTTTTAAGTCTTAAATGAGCTAAGCTAAAAAAAAAATCAAAAACAAAAAAAAAAAACAAAACAGAAACGATCCCTGGAGGCTATGTGAAGGTACAAACATATACTTAGAAGGTTCTTCATGGCAATCACTAGAGCAGTATATGTAATCAGGTAGTCCCATCGATGGAGAATAATTTTCACGGGTCTCAATAGGAGGGCCCTTGCATGGAGCATGAAGTAGAAAAAGGCTACCAGGTAGCCAGCACAGAGGATGTTGATTCGAGTTGTCCCTGTGAGGAAAACCAGGCAGAGTACAAACCAGAGGTGGTAGCTGAACACAATGACTTTCACCATATCCAGGTAGCACCTAGAAGACAGAACGGGTGAGTCAAAATCTAAGTAGATGCCTGTACTTTCATAGGGTGAGATATTATTAGCCTAATTGACCTCTAAGGTCCCTTCCAGTGTTAAGATTCCACAGGTCTTGGAATCTGAGAGTTAGAAGGGGTCCTCCTGCCTGATGGAGAAATCTCCTCTCTGAGTTCCCTTACACGTAGATATTCAGCCTCTTGTTGAACATGTCCAGGGAGAAGGCACTCACTACAAAATGAGAGGCAGTGTAATGTGGAGGGAACAGAATTGCATCCGGAGATGGAGGACCAAAGGTTCAAATCCTGCCTCTGACACTTGCTAACATATCAGTCTGGGCAAGCACTTTCTCCTATCTACACCTTAATTTCCTCATCTATAAAATGAGGAATTGAACAAAATGATTTCTAAGGTTTTTTTCATTTCTAAATCCTATGATTCCATGGCCCAACAAAAGGAAGGAATGGAGAAATATTCTTAGGAGTTAAATAAAATAATCTGGGAGCCTTAGAAAGCAATTTACTAAAAAGATGGGACTGTAAAATAGCTAATAATAATAGGTGGCATAAATATAGCACTTAAAGGTTTACAAAATACTTTATATGTTATTTCACTTGATCCTCACAGCAGCTGTGTGATATATATGCTATTATTACCCCAAATTTATGTTTGGGGAAATTGAGGCAGATGTTAAGTGACTTTCCCAGGGTCACATGGTTAGTAAACATCTGAGACAATAAAACTCAAGTCTTTCTGACTCTGGGTTTGATGTTATATCCACTGCACCACCTAGCTGTAGGACTAGATTTGAGGGGGAGGAGGGAGGGGGGGAAGTTCAGAAAGTAACCTTGACTATTCAGAGGGAATTTTATAAAAACATTAGGAATGGGATGAACCAGAGAGGGAATAAAGGGTGAGCCGTTCTTCTGTGGCTTCATTGGATTCTGGGTCTTATCTGCAGTAAATAAAGTTTGGTATTGTAGTGAATTGACTGAGGTCTTCCAGAATCAAATCCCGGGTTATCTCCATATTATCTCCTACCTGCATTCTCATAGAAGCCTTATTCTCATCTTTGAATACTTGCCACTGGAGAGAGGCAAAGAGCAGAAGCAAAAAATCATCTGTGGAGATATGTAGGAATGGAATTAGGTGGTCTGTTTCACATTTAAACAAGTATTTGTACCTTAAGTTCTACTGAATCACTATTCATGGGTCAAGTCCTTTAGGGGAATAAAACTTTATACTTAAATAGAATCATTCATAGTCCCAAATTACACTGCAAACTAATTCCCTTATCACCTCCCTTTTGGGAAAGGGAAAAAAAAACAAAGAGGCAGTTGTGATTTTCACTAAGTAGGACAGTAGTAATATTACCAAAAGGTCTGTGTAGAGTCACAACTAGGGCAGGGCAAGCAAAGGCTTTGCCCAGGGCATAGAAATTTAGAGGCTGCAGATAGTACTGTAGTCTAATCCAAGGAGCAGTTCAGAAATAGTTTAGCACCTAGTTTCAAGCAAAATAAGTTTAAAATAGGAATTTACCTGATAAGATTTACTCCCCTCTCCCCATCACTACTGGCTGCAGCAACCTATGTTAGTTCCTCCCAATCCTGAACTCACTTGCTTCCCCACCAACCTTGTTGCCAGAGAGTCTCCCTAGAAATAGCCATGTAGTATCTTGGCACATCCATTGATCTCCCCACCCTGCCTCTCATGTGTTTTGTGACACTCATCCCAGGTACGGAATCGTTGGTTATGACTCTGGGTCTTTGCAATAGAGTAGATTCCCTGCTCCAGATGTTTAACACAGAAGCACAGAAAGCCTATGATACATGGGATGTGGGCTTTGAGTTGACTATCCTATCCTCAGCACCACCACCAGGTTTAACAGTACAGTATTCAAAGTAATAGATTGTGTGTATGGTTAGGAAGTCTGCTAGGAGGGAGTCCAAAGAATCTCAGTTTTAGAACTAGAAGAGAGCTTAGAGCTCACCTAGTCCAGGTCTCTAATTTTCTGATAAGAAAACTGAGGTTCCGAGAAGGAAGTGCTTGGCTCAAGGGGGCAGAGCTGGTGAGTAACAGAATCAGGGCAAGAGCCCTCTTCTCAGACCAATGCTCTTCCCATTAAACCACATTGCCAGGGATTGTTAGGGGATGGAGAAATGGAAGAAGAGATTCATCTCTGATTCTTCTCTTTCACAAATAAGTGAACTTTAATAAATGGGCTAATCGTTTTTAGAAGGATTGAAGCCACCTATAGCAAAAAGCACAAGAATGAGCTCTTTTGGAGACAAGAAAGTTCTCACTTTCAAAATACAGCTTTGGAACATTTTAAATATGAAATATTTGTTTGTTTTCCCCCAAATTGCCCACTGGTGTCTCTTCTGTCTCACAGCTCATAGCAAAACTGCATTTGAGAAATCTGATTGAAAAGCACCAGCACAATACTTAAAAGGAAAAACCATTTCAGATTCATGATTTTAAACTATGTGAATTACCTCACATCACAAGGAGACTGCAATACCATATCCTAGCATCAGCATCTTCTCAGTGATTATTAGGGGAGAACACAGAATCACAGCATCACAGAGCATTAAAAGTGAATGGGATCTTGTTGTTCATCCTGACTCTTTGTGATCCCATGCGGGGTTTTCTTAGCAAAGATCCTGGAGTGGTTTGCCATTTCCTTCTCCAGCTCATTTTATAGATAAGGAAACTGAGGCAAACAGAATTAATTAAGTAACTTGCCCAAGGTCACACAGCTATAGTGTCTGAAGCCAGATTTTAACTCAGGTCTTCCTCCCTTCAGGCCAGGCACTCTATCTACTGTACTGCCTAGCTGTCCTTAGAATGGGACCTTAATAGATATCTAATCAATCTATAAGCATTTATTGAACACCGACTATGCTACACTGTGCTAGGAATTGGAGATTTGAATTATTTTTTTTATCCTACTTACATTTTACATTTTATACCTAGAAGCAGCTAAATGGTGTAGTGGATAGAGCATTGGGCCTGGAGTCAGGAAGACCTGAGTTCAAATCCAGCCCCAGTTACCTATATGACCCTGGGCAAATCACTTCTCTGTCTGCCTCAGTTTCATCAAATGTAAGATAGGGATAATAATAGCACCTCCTTCCCAAGGTTGTTGTAAGGATTAAGTGAGATAATATTTGTAAAGCACTTAGCACGTTATCTGGCACATGCTTCATAAATGCTTGTTTCCTTCTTTCCTTCCTTTTAGCAGCAGTGGAGATGCTGGTAAAGGAGTATGGAAAGCCTGTATCCACCACAAGATGGAGCCACATAAGATGGAAACACTTCTTTACTAGACCCTGCAAGGCCCAATTAGTCTGCACTGTCCTTTAGGACCGTGCCATGCAGAAACATTAGCCACTCACACAGCAAAAAAAGAGCATCTGGTTTCTTGGCAAAATCTGGGAGATACAACCATTTAATGAGATTCGAATGGATTACTGGTCCCATGGATCTCTATGGGTAATCTGCAGAACAAGGAGCAATTTTCATATTATTACCATTATATTTTTAATCACATTGAGTCAACGTTCTGTTAATGCATTTTTTTCTCTGATCTCTCATGGTGTATGGGGGTGGGGTGGGCAGGATATAGGATCATAGGATTTATTTACAGCTGTAAGAGACTGTAGAGATTAAAGGATGATAATGGTAGCATAGATTTAAAATCAGAAGGGATGTTAAAGGCCATCTGGACCAAACCACTCATTTTAAAGAGGAGGCCCAAAAAGATTAAAATTACTTGTCTAGGGTCACACAGGCAGTTAGTGACAGAGGCAAAATTTGAACCCAGGTCTACTAAGACAAGAGCCAAATCATCCAGGCCAGAATTTCTTAACCTTTTGTTGTGTCATGGACCCCTTTGGCAGTCTGTCAAGGCCTCTGGAGCTCTTGTTCAGAACAACATTTTTAAATGCATAAAATAAAATACGAAGAATTACACAAAGAAACTGAAGAAAATAAAGATGTGATTTTTTTTTCCCCCATCCAAGTTCTCAGACCACAGTTTTGTGGACCCCAGGTTAAGAAGACCTCTTATTTAACAGAGAGGGTTGTGGGTTCTCAAAACATGTGCCTGTGGAGTACAGGCTCTGACAGGCCCCAACAGAGGGGGAAGGCCTCGAATATTGACTCAGTGTCTGACTGTGTATGTCTCTTGTTGGATTCCCAGCCTCACTGGGGTGACAGAGGCTCCAGAAGGTGGCCCCTGGGTGGTGGTCATTCTCTCCACAGCAACTCAAAAGTTGTCGATGAAGGTCTGCAAGTTTCACACTATAGATTTTTCACAAATAGATTCAGAGCCAGAAGGAAATTTGGAGGCCATTGAATCCAGCTCCTTTATTTTACAGATGAAGTAGTTGAGGCCCAAAGAGGTTCAACTTTGAGTCACACAGCCAGTAAATGTTTGAGTCGTAATTTGAACTCAGGCCTATCCACTGGGCCTCCACTGGTGTGACACTCAAATAGAAATGGGGGCTAAACAGTATAAGAGCAACCTATGGGGGCCTATTAACATTATCTGTGTTTTGTTGTATTTTTATTCATTTTGTTAACTATTTCCCAATTATATTTTAACCTGACTCAGGGTGTATTTGGGAGTGTCTCAGTCCCAGGAACATTCCAGACTGTGTATCTGACACCTCTGTTTTAGGCCTGCTAGCTAGTAGTGATTAAAATGAGATAAGTGAAGTAATACTGACAAATTAACATTGGTAAAAGTATTATTATTGAATCTCTGCTCTAGTTTTGTCCATCTGAAGCAACATAATATAGTAGAGAAAACACTGGAAAGCCAGGGGAGCCAGCTATATGACCTGAATCCGACCTTCGACCTCCAAGCCTTAATTTTCTCCCCTGCCAACATGAGCCTGATGTCACCTACTTGAAGGTTGTACCCCACAGAGTCGTTATATTGGCTGAGGCATAAGATTTAAAACCATGCCCAGAAAAGTTGAAAGTGCTAACCAAATGCCGGGGAGTTTTGTTTCTATTAAATAATTTATTTAAAATAATAATATTGAACTCATGGAGTCTGAATGCAAATTGAAGCATACTTTCCCCCCCACTTTCTTAATTTTTCTTCCTTTTTTAGGTAACATGGTGAACATGGAAATATATTTTGCATAATTTCACATGTATAATTGATACCACATTTCTTGCCTTGACAATAGGAGGGGGAGGAGTGGGAGGGAGGGAGAGAATTTGGAGCTCAAAATTTTTTTTTAAATGCTAAAAATAAATAATTCAAAAAATCTTAAATAAAATAATACTGAATATAAAACAACTAAACTTGCTTAGTAATAACTTAGGATCACAGGATCATAGACCTAGAGATTGAGGGAACTTTTAAGGTCATTTTGTCTAGCCCCCTCATTTTACACATGAGGAAGCTGAGTCCCAAAAAAGTTAGATGACTTAGCCAAGGTTACATAGGAGACAAATGGCAGAGCTAGGATTTGAATCAGGCCCTCTAATTCTTTTTTTTTTCTTTTCTGGAGTGGGGAAGGCAGGGCAATTGGGGTTAAATGACTTGTCCCAGGTCACACAGCTAGTGTGTCAAGCATCTGAGGCCACATTTGAACTCAGGTCCTCCTGACTCCAGGGCTGGTGCTCTACTCACTGCACCACCTAGCTGCCCCATAGGGCCTCTGATTCTTAATGCACAATGCCACCTTACTTAATTTCTTACCTGGGTATATTCCATACTCACATGTCATGTGTTAGGTGATACAGCAGAAGGATGGCTAAGCTTGGAGTTATGAAGACCTGACTTCAAGTATGGCCTCAGACACTTACTAGATGAATGATGCTGGGCAAATCACTTACTCCCTCTTTGCCTCAGTTTCTTCATCAGCAAAATGGGGATAATTAGTAATAGCATTTACCTTACAGAGCTATCATGAGGATCAAATGAATAAAGTGGTTTGGAAACCTTAAAGCCCTATATAAATGTCTATTTTTGTTCTTATTATATAAACTAAATGGAAATTATTTATTTACAAGGGAGATCCAGACAAAGTGCTCTAAGAAATTTTATGAGAGGAAGAGCCCTTTCAGTGGAGAGGATCAAAGGGCTGCTTCCTGGGGAGCTAAATGCATGAGAGAGGCCATCCCAGGCACAAGGAGAGTGCAAGGTCCCTTCTCTGAGATCTGAGCTGAAGCATCTGATGAGCTCACCTTTGCAAAAAGCTGGAGGGATTCCAATGCACAGGAAGTACTGAAAAGTCATAAGACTGGCAAGAAACCCACAGTATCTTGGCCAGGCCTCAGCAATTGCTTTCCTCCTCTGAAGACACAGCAAATAAATTAACGAGCAAATGTGGACCAGGGAATAAAAATCCATGCGCTGTCCTGTGACATTGAGAACAGTAACAAAACACATCTGGAAGGCAAATATAAATTTAATTAAAAAACTGAATAAAAAAGTGAACTAATAGAAATAGGACTGTTTCAGTGCCAGAACCAAGAAGCTGTTGGGTATTTAATTTGTTTCAAATCCATTTAATAAGAACTTATTAAGGATAACATGCTAGGAACTACATCGATCAATAGATGGAGTGCTGGGTCTGGAGTCAGAAAGACCCAATTTCAAATCTGGCCTCAGACACTTATTAGCTGTGTGACCTTGGGTAAGTCACTTAACCTCTGGTTGCCTTAAAGGCAGCCAGGTGGCTCAGTGGATAGAGTGCTGGGCCTGGAGTCAGGAAGACCTGAGTTTACAGGCTCTCAGACAGTTACAAGCTGTGTAACCTTGGGCCAATCACTTAACCTCTGGTTACCCTGGAGGCAGTCAGGTGGCGCAGTAGATAATTGTTTGTCCTTCCTTCTGGAAGAAGACCATAATATTAGGAAGGAGAAGTCATGACTTACAAGTGAATTAGATTTAAGCCAGGGAGATCTGGGTTCGAGTTGGACCTCAGACACTTACTAGCTGTGTGACCCAAGGTAAGTCACTTAACCTCCATTTGCCTTATTCCACTGGAGAAGAAAAAGGCAAACCACTCCAGTATCTTTGCCAAAAAAAAAAAACCTCATGGATGGGAGAGTCCACAGGGTCATGAAGAATCAGGCATAACTGAGCGACTGAACAACAACACACTAAGTGCTGTTGGGGGGTACCATGACTGAGAAGCAGCTTAGTGAACTGAAAAGACCACTGAACCTAGGGTCAGATGGCTTACATTCAAATCTCAGCCCTCACCACTATTGGCTCTCTGATCCCAGACAAATCCCCTAACTCCTTTGAACCTGAGTTTTCTTGTATAAAATAAGACTGATTGCAGATTTCACGGCATTCTTAAATCTTATTTTATTTTTATTCTGAATTTAATGAACACCAAGAAGATCATTTCCATAGATAAAGTAGAACAGAAAAAGAGTATTGCACAGGAAACTGCAAATCTTTATTAATATAGTTTGGCTTTAAAAAAAAAGTATGTAATAAATTAAACATGTGACTTTTAAAGCTGTCCCGCTTCTCTGTGTTTCTTTCTCATAGGATTCTTGTAAGGAAAGTGCTTTGTGAATTTTAAAGAGCTAGAGAGGTTCAAGAGCTCCTTGGGGAACTTACAATCTAGTAAGGGATAGTTAACATGTATAAGACACTTTAAGGATTGCAAAGCACTTTGCAGATATCATCTCATTTGAGCCTCACGACAATTCTGGGAGGTAAGTGTTATTATCCCCTTTTTTACAGATGAGGAAACTGAGGCAGAAGCTAAGTGATTTGGAGAGATGAGAAGTTCACTTTTGGACATAGGGAATTTAAGATGTCTAAGAAACATTCAGTTTGAGACCACTAATGGGCAGCTGAAGGTTAGGAGAGACTTCTCTAGGTTTGCACAGCTCGTAAGTGTCTGAAGCAGAATTTAGACCTATGTCTTCCTGATTCTAATTCTACTACCCCTATCCACTATATCAACAGAAATGAATTTAATTTTTTGGGGTTAATGAAGAGACAATAGGAGTTAGTAGGTTAGCTCCTGCCTGAAACAGCAAATTTCTCTAAGCATAATTTATGTACTTAGGAGGCAAACTGGTATCTAGTTCTGCCACAATCCTAGTCATTCATGCCAGAGATCCAGAAGGCAGCCTTATGCAGCTGGAACATATAATTTTGGCTCTGCTGTTTAATATCTATGTGGCTCTGGGCATATCACTTAACTCTCTAGGTCTTGGTTTCTCCATCAGTAATGAGGGGGCTAAGCTAAATCAAGGGCTCTTAATGTGGCTTCTGGGAATCTGCTTTGTAAAAAAATTCGATAATTATATTTCTAAATAATTGGATCCCTTCGTAATCCTTTGTATTTTATTTTATGCATTTAAAAACATTACTCTGAGAAGGGGTCCATTAGATGGACAAAGGTGTCCAAGACACAAAAAACCTTCTGAATCCCTGTATTTGATGATTCCTAAGATGTCCTAAGATCCTAAGAATATTCCTAAAGTTTTCTCTGGTTCTTAAGCTCTATGTTAATGCTCCAGGCAAGAAGGGGGATAAGGAGAGGGCGTCTCACCTCTAGCCCGAACTTGTAGAAACCATAGTTGATGAAATATTTGACTGAGCTCAGTAACCCATCATCCAGGTGCTTTCTAGTGACACCATCAAAAATGCTGCCCAGCAGGAGTTGTTTCAGCTGATTGTGGTGCCGGTAGAATTTCTGGTGCCTGTACATGGTGGCCTCAACTGCCCATTAGTGCCAAGATGGTGAGATGATTCTGTTAAGTCAGAGTGATGGGGTGTTAGCAAGGAGGCACACCAAAACTAAACCAACGACCTGAAAGTCACCCTCAGCCTCCACAGTAGTTACAGGAATAAAATAGTTCATCTGACACCGCTTTAGCTCAAGAACATATTTTCAAATGACAATATTCATTTTTTTTAATGTTTCATGCATCTGCACACATATAACCTATATTCAATTGCTTACCATCTTAGGGATGGGAGGTTAGGGATGGAGGGAGAAAATTTGGAATTCAAAAAAAATTTTAAAAAAGAATGTTAAAATTTGTCTTTACGTGTAATTGGAAAAAATAAAATAGTATTAAAATATTCCTTTTTTGTGCCCAGTACTTGCAAGAGAAAGTGAATATTTCAAACACTGGGCTGTCAGGAGGCCAAAGAAGTTCTGAACATTTTCAGCGCTGGAAACATTCTCCAATGACTAATCTATCCATCTTATAATTGATCTAGAGAAAAATACTTAGTAAAATTATGACTACTGACGAGCCAAAAAGTTTTTAAACTAATGATCATTGATTCCCTCACTTTGCGTGATTATATTTGATAGTTCTTAAGTCAGCATCTCAGTTCAGTGCCTATGCCCAGTTTTATGTTCCACGTAACACCAAGCATGTATCTGGCTTTCAGAGTAGTAACTAGCTCAGTGCAATGAGGGCTTTGCCTCAGGGTGCCGATTTGGGTGGAGGAGGGCATTTCACCATTTGAGAAGTATGTTTCCTGCCCTACAGTAACCACCATTCTAGGAACCTATCACTCTGCCCCTGATTTCTCAGTCTGCCTTCCCCTTTGGGGCCTAGGCTCATCTAGGGAAATACCATCATCCTTTTGTGCTATCATATTCATCCTTCACCTCTCCCCTACTGAACTTGTCTCGGCCTAAGAATTCCTCATTCCAGTTATTTGGGCTCTCAATATACTGCCAGTTACTGCTGTAATGAATTTTGTTGTAAAAATAGACTGATGCATCTAAAAATAGTATTCAGTAAGAGATGCCACCACTTCAAATCAACTATAAGTATCTTTTCTTTCCTATACAATAGGAAGCCGTGTAGCATAAAAGCACTGGATTTCCGCCCCTCTCCCAGTATTAACTGGTGAATGATGAAAAACAAATGCTCTCTAAGTTTAATTGTGAGTTATAAATATCCTTCATTTTCCCCCACAGATAAAGGACATGGACATGAAAGTGTTTCTCTTATTAGATTATTTCCCCTTAACTATGCTACACATGAACCAGTCATTCCAGAGCAATTTTAAAATAGGAACTAGCTCTTTAAGATAAAGAGTGATACTTTTTGCGAGGCTCAAGGCATCCAGGGGTGTCACCCATCATCTGAAACAGATTGAAAGCAGAGCTGCAGTGCAGCCCAGATCTACTTCCTTGCCAGCCATAAATCTTACAGATATACCTTGCTTCGATTGCCTTGAAAAATCTTTGAAATGCACCTTCTCATCGGCAGACAAGGAGATGGGAATTAACAAGATCCCTCTCTGCTCTTAGGTGCGTGGGGGTCTTCAGACTGCCCGTTTTGTAAGTTTCTAGTCTGGGATCCTGAAATTAAACAGTACTCCATTGGGGCCTGAAACTTTTTACTTAGAATCCTGGCCAAGTGCCTTTTTTTTTCTAGCTTTAGCTAATAAACCTCTTTTAGCGTCTTTGGCTCCTAATCTAGTCTTAGTTTGCCTAGCTGCTGCTGAAACTGCTGATGAGGGACAAAACAGAGAGAGGGAATAAGAGGAAGTTTGTTGCATTGAAAGGAGACCTGAATTCGCCGTCAGAGCACCAGGGATCAAATATTGGTGTGGCTATTTATTGCAGGTGTGACATTGGGCATGACACTTTCCTTCTCCAGGCCTCAACTTCCTCATTGATAGTGAGAAGGGTAGATGAGATGGTAGGACAGTTAGGTGGCATCATAGTGCACAGAGCACTGGGCCCGGAGTCAGGAAGACCCATCTCCCTGAGTTCAAATTCAGCCTCAGACACTTCCTAGCTGTATGACCCTAGACAAATCACTTAACCCTGTTTGCCTCAGTTTCCTCATCTGTAAAATGAGCTGGAGAAGGAATGGCAAACCACTCCAGTATCTTGGCCAAGAAACCCCCAAGGGGAGTCACAAAGAGTGGGACATGACTGAAAGACAGCAGATGAGATTACCTTACATCTACTTTGTATTTTTCTTGTGTATATCCAATTATTTACATGTCTTCCTGATTATAACATGAGCTCCCTGAGAACAGGGGTTTCCTTTTGCCTTTCTTCCTATCAGTGTTCAGCACGGTGCCTGGGAGATAGAAGGCACTTAATGAATTGTTCTTTGACAGACTGACTTCTAAGATCAGCTTGAAGCTCTCCCCAGGTTTTCCTCCCTGATTATGTAGCACGTCCTATAAAGCTACCAGGAATGGTGGCACATACCTGCAAACCTTATTATGTCTGAGACTGGTGGATTGTTTGAGCTTGGGAACTCCAAGCTAAAGTGGGCTAAAGATGTTTACATGTCTACACTATGTCCCACATCAATGTGGTGAGCCCTGCAGTGGGAGGGAGCACCAGGCCACTTAAGGAGCGAGAAGTCTGCCCAGGTTTGGTCAGTGGTGGGAGCAAGCCTGACTGAGTGGCTGCTGAATTTCTAACCTGGCAAGATAGGTGGACTAGGGAGAGAGAGGAGAGAAGAGAAGGGAAGAGGAAGAGGGGCATGAGAGGAGGAGGAGGAGGAGGAGAAAGAAGAGGAGAAGGAGAACGAGGAAGAGGAGGAGAAAGAGGAGGAGGAGCAGGAGGAAGAGGAAGAAGGGGAAGTAGGGCGAAGAAGGGGAAGGAGAGGGGGAAGGAGGGGAAGGGGAAGGAGAAGAAGAAGAAGAAGAAGAAGAAGAAGAAGAAGAAGAAGAAGAAGGAGGAGGAGGAGGAGGAGGAGGAGGAGGAAGAGGAAGAGGAGGAGGAGGAGGAGGAGAGAAAGAAGAAGAAGGAGAAGAAGAGGATGGAGAAGAGGAAGAAGAATACCAGGGTGTTATTTTTTTAGGCATATCCACTAGACAGTTTTCACTTACCTTCAGGCAAGGTAACACTTTGGTGTCACACTTTCTTAGTCCCCCAAACCAATATGATGGATCAATAGGGGAAATATATAAGAGAGAAGCCTCCTGCAACTCCTCCAGGTTGTCAGGTAGAAGGGTTCCATTTTGATATAATCCCTAGTAGGAAACAGGGAAGATAATGACATATATTAGTTTATATCTTTATACAATACTCCAAGTATTTGAGATCATAGGATCATAGCTCCAGAGCTGGAAGGAACCTCTTAGGCCATCTAGTCCAACCCCTTCATTTTATAGGTAGGGGAACTGAATCCCAGGGTTGTTAAGTGATTTGCTCAAGGTCACTTAAGTGGTATGTGTCAGGAGATGGATTTGAACCCAGGTCCTCTGACTCCAGAGATGGTGCTCTTTTAACTGTGCCACACTATTTCCTCTTGCTCTTCTTAGTCCTTCAAAGTGGAGATAGAGGAAGAGGTGACCAGTAAAGGATATGTGGAGAGAACACTGAGCTGAGATTCAGGACACCTGGGTTCTAGTCTAACTTTGCCTCTAACTTCCCATGCAAACCTCTCATCACCTCTTTAGGCCTTGGTGAAGGCTTCCTTTGTTTCTCCAAATGAAAGTGATTTCTCCATACTTACCATGTTCTAATATGTATTGTATTTGTCTGTGTATGTATATCTTATATCACCTAAATACTCTGACACCAAGGAGGTGTGTCTAATTTATTTTAGGCTTTCCCAGTGCCTAAATGCAGTGCCTATTGAACACTTAATAAATGTTCCTTGAATATATACATAGATCTTAGTTTCCTCATCTGTAAAATAGTGGGAAACAAGGGTGGAATTCGAATAGATGATTTCCAAGTTCTAAGAGTCTGTAAGTCTATGGGCTCTCCTAACAGACTCTGCCTTTGCCGTCACTCAGGCTGTCCACCATCTAAGTCCTTAGGATTTCTTCCCAGTAATACAGTCTTAGAAAGTGGCCCCTTTTCTTATTTTCCTACTTCCTTCCCCAGGAGTCAGGTAGCAGTAGCATTACACCTTCAGGTACGTTGCTTTAAGTACACAAAAACTTCCTCACTCCTGGTGTGAGAAGTCATTCTCATGTTGCGAAAGACTAACTATATTTCCCTCCATCCTAGCCTCCCCCATTTATTCTATTATCTCATTTGACCCTGTCCCTCCTCAAAAGTGTTTGCTTCTTACTACTCCTTCCCCAATTTGCCCTCCCTTCTATCATTCCCCCTTTCCCACTACTTTCCTGTAGGGTAAGATAGATTTCCGTACCCAATTGAGTGTGTATGCTATTCCCTCCTTAGGCCAAATCCAATGAAAGTAAGCTTCACTCATTCCCTCTTACCTCCCCATTTTTCCCCTCCATTGTAAAAGCTTTTTCTTGCCTCTTTTATGTGAGATAATTTACCCCACTCTACCTCTCCCTTTCTCCTCCCAGTACATTCCTCTCTACCCCTAATTTATATTTTTTAGATATCATCCCTTCATATGCAACTCACCCTGCACCGCTCTGTCTATATATGTATTCCCTCCAACTACCCTAATACTGAGAAAGGTCTCATGAGTTACGAGAAGTCATTCTCAAGAGACAAGGCACTGAGGGGCAGGTAAGTGATAAAGTGGATAGAGCACCAAGCCTGGAGTCAGGAGGACCTGAGCTCAAATTTGATTTCAGACATGAGATGTGTTACCCTGGGTGAGTCACTTAACACTGATTGCCTGGGGGAGAGAGGGAGAGAGAGAGAGAGAGAGAGAAAGAGAGAGAGAGAGAGAGAGAGAGAGAGAGAGAGAGAGAGAGAGAGAGAGCACGCTGAGGTAGAATGCCAAGCTTGGAGTTAGGAGAGCAGAGTTCATTCGCAACCTGGCTCTAACAGTTATTATCTGTTGTTATTTGTCCATTTTCAAAGAGGACTATGACATCAGGAAGGTGATGCCATGACTTGCAAGTGA
>CM053625.1:143026106-143047018 GCA_028646595.1 Phalanger gymnotis | reverse complement strand
CCAGCAGCTTTTCCCACTAACCTTCTCTGTTGTCTTTGGTGTTTGTGGGTTGAGAAGTCTGGTAACTGCTGCAGCTCACTGATTCAGTGCTCTTGGGCACGCTCTGCCCCTGGTCAGTCTGCACTGCCCACGCTGGGCTCTGCTCTGCTCAGCTCTGCTCCCAGCTCCTTGTGTGATAGACCTTACCCAGAGACCATCCAGGTTGTCCTAGGTTAGAGCCCTGCTTCCCTATGCTACGCTGTGGGTTCTACAGTTCTAGAATTGGTTCAAAGCCATTTTTTATAGGTTTTTGGAGGGACTTGGCGGGGAGCTCACACTAGTCCCTGCTTTCCAGCCGCCATCTTGGCTCCGCCCCCCCATCTCTATTTTAAAGATGAGAACTGAAAAGAGCACAGAGAAATTAAAGAACTTCCCAAAGGTCAAGGCAGTGTGATGTAGTGAACAGAGCTCTGGACTTAGAATAAAAAAATCTGAGTTTGACATGATTTATTTAGTCTTAAAATCTTAAAATCTCTACAAATAAGCTTCCTTGGCTACAAAAAGAGAGGGCTGAATAAATGTCTTCTACAGTCCCCCCCCAGCACTCAGCCTATGAGCAGTGATCCATGTTCTAGGGCACATAGCTAGTAAGTGTCAGAGCAAGGCATTCTGACTCCAAATCCCTTGCTCTGTCCACTAATACGTAGCTGCCTGTTAAGTCCAGGTGGGGGCTCAACTCCACTTCCCTAGATCACCGTTGAATTCCGCCTACACAAGAAGAAGAGTCTCACCATGTTCTGAATCACAAAAGGCAGGTGAATCCACACCACAGCTTGGGAGCTTATATTCGTCACATTTCAAAAGTGGCACATCCTGCCAGCTCTCATTTGGGAAAACAGTCAACTGGTGGTAAAAAAAAAAGAAATAGAAGTCAGATAAGGCTAATGGATCGACAATCACCAAAGATAACTTTTAAATACTGCGTGATGCCCAGCTGCCCCACGGATTTAGGTCATATATGTCCTTGATGATATCCTAATAGGTTGCAATCTGATTTTACCCTTTCCATTCCCTCTTATTATTATTTATATAGAGGTATTCCCTCAATACCTCTTTCCATTCCCTTTTAGGTCATTTGCAATTGTCATTCTGTACATGCCCAACCTTCCAACTCTGATATTTCATTGTGTTGTAGATGTAGCCATGGGTTCTTGCAACCCACGTCAATGTACAAGCTGGGAAGATGAGTATGGGCATGATGATACCTTGTGTATTTGACATGGGAGGAGCAGCCTAGCTGAACTCAGGGTAGCTGATCACCAGGATGGCTGCTGGGAGATGAATTTTTTTTCACCTGCTCGCAAAGATTGTCAGCTAAGACATAAGGCATTTGTAGTCCGTGCAGGCAAAGGAAATATGAATGCTGGCAAAACCACAGATTTCTGACTTATTGAGCAATATTAAATTGTTCCGAGTTGGTTGGAACGAGACTAGAACTGAACTACCCTGGCAGCCAGGCTCTATCCATTTTGTTTAAATCTAATACCTAACACAATAGCCTGTTCATTACAGGTGCTTAGCAACTATATGCTGATGGTAATGATGTTAAATTTGAGGAAGAGAAAAAAAACTTTAGTCAGCTAGGAAACTCTCTTTACAATTTAGCTGGAACGAAGTGTGTGAAGGGGAGTAATTTGCAATAGATCTGGAAAGGGAAACTGGAATCGGATTGTTAAAGACTTTAAAAGCTATGAGGGATTTGCATTTTATTCTAAACTTAATAGGAAGTCATTGAAGGTTCTTGTTGTTGTTCATCCTTCGTTTTGGAAAAGGACCAATGACATCATGGGGTGATGTCTTGACTTGATCATGAATTGGATTTAAGTGAGGCAGAGTTGAGCAAAGTTGTCAGCCTCATTCTCTCTTCCAGAGTCATTGAAGTCCAGTTGCAAAACAAAAGTTAAGACATCTGGTGCTGATCCAGGGTTACAGATTTTCTTTAAAGTACTTAACAAACACAATCATTTAAAGATACAAAGTGGAAACCACAAATTTATGGAATTGGATCCCAAAATATTAAACTTAACCCATCACAAAACTGCCCCTCAATCTCCCCCGAACTCCCCCCACCATTTTCAATGTATTTACTATTGATGCACTTCCCTTTTTCATTTCTCTCACCTCTTTCCCTAGGCACTAATTCAACACCCAGCCACCACTGCCACAGGATAAATGGAAGTTCTTCCCTTTAATATAGAAGTACAATCAAGCAAAATAATTCAACACATCAGCCAGGTCTGAAATGTTAGGCACTTCTGGGGAAAAGCAATACAACAAAACAGTTTTCTGGCCAAAGGACTTCCAACTCCATAAAATGGAATGGTCATTTCAGTGCCCATAGACACTCTGGTTTTATGTTTTGCACCTAACCAGGATCTAACATTTCATTCTGCTAACTACTTTTACTGGGCAGCCTATTTGCATGGCAAGATCTTTTCTATTCTCACTTGCTATTGTCAGTATTGGTTTTCCTTCTATTACAAGCCAATGACTAATTCTTCCTACAGAATAAAAATGTTTTGTAGAAACTCATTGTGTTAGTCTATCATCTCATTAGTTTCTTTACCCTTCACTGCTTAAAAAAAAAGGTCACAATTTTTGAAAAACATAGGGAGATCCAGATAAGAATTCAAAGATCCAGACACAGAAGCTCACCTTCCCCTTCCTTGTTATTTTACTCCTCCTCCTCTTCCTCCTCCTTCTTGTATTTTTAAGCAACGCTGGCCCCTCAGGGCTTTTTGCACTACATAGCATAGTAGTCTCCCTTCTTCTAGCTGAGAATAGGGATTTGTTGGTGAACTTCAACCAAATTCTTGATGGGGTAGGGGGAAGGAGTGATGTGTTCAGACTTGTGCTTTAGGAAAATTATTTTTGGCAGATAAGTGAAGGATGGATTGGAAAGAGGTGAGACTCGAACCATGGAAACCAATTAAGAGGCTATTATAACAGTTAAGGTGAGAGATGTTGAGGGTGTGAGCTGGGGAGGGGCAGCAGTGGTGATGAGTGGAGAGGACAGGACGAATACAAGAGGTGTTGAGAAAGCAGAATCATCAGGTCTTAGCAACTGTTTGGCTAGAGAGAATGAATTTGAGAGGAAAGAGTACAGGTTGGTCCAATGTTGTCAATCTGGATGACTGGAATGATGGGGGTGGCCTTGACAGAAACTGAGAAATTTGGAAGATAGGTGTGCTTAGTAGGAAAGATAATGAGCTCTAGTTTGAACTATTGAGTTTGAGATGCCTGTGGGACATGGAGTTGGAGATGTCTATTTGATGATGAAGTATAGGAGCTCAGGAGAGAGTTTATCAGGTGAGGATTCATTCAGGAATAGGCAGAGGAAGAAGAAAGGAGTGTTAGAAATTGTACATCCCCTGTTCAGGAGTATTAAGACAGCTATTTGTTAACCTGACAACAATAGAGAGGTTTTGCTATCTTCCTGGGGCGTCTTTCCAAGACACAATAGAAACTCTCCCAAGATAAATCAAAAAGAATGACAGCTACCTACTTCTGGTGATTTACTTGGGCACAGATAAAACTTCCAGAAAGAACCTAAGAAGTATTACCAATGATTATGAAGTCTTAGGCAAGAAACTAAAGACCATAAGGGCAAAGATTATTTTGCCCATTGAAGACAAGGAATGCAAAAGAAAAAATTAATTTGGGAAGTAAATATCTGGCTAAGATGATAGTACCTGATAATATATTTGGGATTTCAGGGATTACAGTGTAGGGATGATAGATTCCTGGCTAGAGATAGAGTACGCTGAATATAGCTGGTAAGAATACATTTGTCCAGTGTCTTGCAAATGTAATTTAAAAAACTTGAAGCAAAAAAGATGGAAAATAAGAGATCAAAGAAACAGGAGAAAGACCCATATGTATAAAAGCTTTTATATGGCAAGGATCTGGAAACTAAAGGGGGACCCATAAACTGGGTACAACAACAGTACAATGCCAGGCACACAGTAGATGCTTAATAAATGTTTATTAATGGATTGACTGGCTGAACAAATTACAGTTTATGAGTGTAATGAAATACTATTGAACCACAAGAAGCAGAGAAAAAAACAAATGCAGATGCATAAGGAACTCATCGACTAACTTGGATTTAAAAGAGAAACGGACAGAAAATGGAAGCAAGGCCAGGTAACAATAAGATAAATATTAAAATATTTATTAAGTACTTACTACATGTAAGGGACTATACATACAAATACCTAAAGGCGAAATAGTCTCTGCTCTCAAAGAGCTAACCTTTAAATAGGAGGATATGCCATATATAGGGGAGTGGAGACCAGGGAAGGAAGTTTTTGTCTGGAATTTAAAGGGGTTATGAATGGAGCCATAGGTAATTTGGTTATAATGCCCTTTACATTAGCAGTGGTGGTATTGATTGGGTTACTGTCCACAGAGCAAGAGATAGAAATGAAAGGACAGAGGGACAGGGTATTAGGAAGGCAGAAAGGACAAATAGCAAATCATACGTGTGGGTGTTAGGAGCATAGAAAGCACTAAAGTGTATTATGCAAAGTGCCTGGCACATTGTAGGTATTTATTAAATTCTTGTTAATTGACTGAATGAATTATGTGCCATCTTTCTAAAGCACAGGTCTGATATCATGTCACCCCCTCTGTCCCCAAACCTTCAATGTCTTCCTGTTGCTTATAGGATAAAAGGTAAAGTGCTCAGCCAAACATTAAAAGCTCTCCGTACTTTTTATTCTACCTACCTTTTCAGACTTATTTACACTATGCCTCTGCATTCATTCTATGTTGCAGCCACACTAGATTACTGCCACTCTGCCCCTTAACTCCATGCATCCACACGGGTCATTTCCTATGGCAGTAATACATTCCTTCCTAACCTCCAGCCTTCAGTATCCTCCTCTCCCTTCAAAACTAAGCTCACTTGTCACCTCCCCTGTGAAGCTAGCTTTCCCTGATCCTCTCAGATGAAATAGTTCTTCAGAGGATTTTAGATTTTTCCTTCGTCCCCTTCATATTCCGGTTTGTATTATTCTCTGTAGTTCTACAAGATCCTCCCCAATATTGACTATGAGTTCATTGAGGTAAAAAACTGGGCCTCTTATTTTTGTATACATTACTCCTCCCCTCATCAAAGTGTCTTGAACTAAGAAGACAGTTAATAAATGTTTGCTGTTGTTTATTTAATGCCATACCCAAAACTTCCCATCAGCTGTGAAGAAGGAATTTCTTTGTCCATTTTTCTGAGGCTCCATCTGATTTTCAAATCCCCTCCTTCTTTTTGTTAAGTCAAGGTGGTAGAATAGGGGTACTGACATATATTTAAAATTCAGGGGTTTCAATACAAAGTTCAGGAAAAATACTCTGCCATACAGGCACCACTGTCTCCAGAAATGTCCTTGTGTTGCACCCAAGGTCTGCAAGAGGAGTTGTTACACATAAGTATACATGCGAATACCCTCACCCTGTCCTCACTGGCAATGGGCCATAGGATACAGTTCAGCTCCACTTCATTGTAGTCTGTTGAAGAATCTGGAGTAAACTCTTCTATCCATTCTTGTTCCTGTGAAAAGCAAAATTTTAAAATAATAACTACAAGGAGGCCAATAATATGGAGATTATGATTGAATTTTCATTCTGCATTCATTAGATTGGAAGCTCCTTGAGGGCAGGGACTGTCTTTTACATTTCTTTATCTCCTCAGTGCTTAGTGGCACATAGTAGGTACTAAATAAATACTTATTAATTGATTGATTGACTTGCTACATGACTTTGGGGAAAATCTTTTAAGCTCTCTGATTCTCAATCTATAATGTAGAGAATTTTTATAGAGCAATAGAATTACAAGGTTAAAAGGGAACTTAGCCATCACTGAGTCCAGGGGTAGAGTCTTTGTTCTAGTATACTTCCATGGCTAGAGAACCCAAGTTGGGGCTCTGAGGAGCTTAAAAGCCCTACATTAGTATAATGAGCCTAGGAAAGGAAAGCCTAGCCCCTGCAAGATGTTGAAGGTACTGGACGGAAGCAACTGGAATAAGAGTGTGGCCAAATAAGAGGTTATGATTACGGAGTTTATTTTATTGTGTGTATTTATCAAATAGCTACTGTTTGCTGGGAGGCAGTGCGTTAATGTAAAAAGAGTGTTGGTTTTGGAGTCAGAAGACTATGGTTAGAACCCTGGCTCTGCTTGTATGATCTTAAGTCACATTTGCCCTTTAGGCCTTAATTTCTCTATTTGTAAAATAAGAGGGTTATCAGGGGTAGGGAACCTGCAGCCTCGAGGCCACATGTGGCCTTCTAGGTCCTCAGATGTAGCCTTTTGACTGAGTCCTAGTTTTACAGAACAAATCTTTTTATTAAAGGGTTTTGTTCTGGGAAGTTTGGATTTGGTCAAAGAGCCACACTTAAGGACCTAGAGGGCCACATGTGGCCTTGAGGTGGCACGTTCCCCACCCCTGGACCAGGTGATCTCTAGGTCCCCTTCTAGTTCTAAGTTATATGACTTTTGCCTTTGTTCCCATCATTTAATACTTGTGTCTCAATGCTTCCAGGGGCTCCCACTGGTACCCTGGGTGCTCCTTCTTCCAGTGGTGGCATTCAAGGCCACATAGGTTTCTGATTCCTTTTCTGGGAAGCTTCAGAAATGGGACAGATAACCACCTAAATGGGTGGGTGTGGGAAATTCAGTCAGAGTCAGAGATTCACAGAGTTTTGTAACTGGAGGAAACATTAGAGATCACTAGTTCAGTTCATCCCATCCCACTCCAAGATGTGTGGAAATCTCTTCTCTAGCCGGTCACCCAACCTCTGTTTGAGCATATCCAATGGCGGGGACCTCACTACCTATTCTGGCGTTTCCTATTATTGGATAGCTTTAAAAGTAGGAAAACTCTTCCTTATAAGGCAATAAAATTTACTTACCTGTAATTTCCACCTACTAATTGTGATTGTACCTTCTGGAGCTAACAAAAATAAACCTAATCCTGGGAATATTGAAGATAGGGTTTATATTGCATATTTTTCCATCCTTCAATCTAAGCACACCCACCTCTTTCAGCTCCAAATGTTCTTATTTTCAATGAAAATAACACTTCTGGTTTTGAGATCTGTCCATAGCCATGGGATCATAGATCTCAAATTGGAGATCTCAGAGATCATCTAATCCAAACCCTTCTTTTTATGGGTGAGGAAACAGAGGCCCAGAGCTTGAAGCCATGCAAGTAGGAAGCATCAGAGGCAGTATTTGAACACAGGTCCTCTAACTCCAGAGCCAATACTAAGTGCCTACTACAGGCCAGGCACTATACTAGGTACTGAGGATATAGAGACAAAAGTGAAATGACTTTTGCCCTCAAGTAGATTCCATTCTGTGTTCCAGTCTCAAAGAGGGCTCTGCACATAGTAAATTATGAGCAAATGTTTTCATCCATTCATTCATAACACTGAAGGGACTAAGCTGTGATGGTATATGCAGCCATTCACCCATTAGTATAAATTAATCAGATTGTTTTCCTCTGTCAAAGCTGGGATTGAGGGATTGAGAAGGTGGTCTCCAGAAGTATCTACCCTTTACTTTGAACAGAGACAGACTAAACCATTCACTTACACATTTATTCATTTACATTTATCCTTGGATTTGGATTCCATTGATGTAACAGCATGATTAGTACATAATAGGATAGAAGCAGAAGGAGAGGATTTGCAAACTCAGGCCAGCTGAGCTCTGAGATGTTTCCAGGATTCTGTCCTATTAGTCTTAATGACAGCAGTCATGCCCAGTAGCCTGAAGAGAGTAGAGACAAAACCTAGCGAATGGCTTTAAGCAACAATGTTTCCTGTCAGCACCTTTATTTTACTGTCAGCGCTACCTGTGTGGATACATCTGCCCTGTGAAAGTTTCTCTGTGAAACAATTTTGCCAGATTTTTAAACACATTTTTCAAAGGATGGAGAGATTAAACCGGTAAGCCAGCAAAATTCCCAACTCTGTTTCAGACTGTAACATAGAATGTCCCCTTGAGGAGAGAGAATCTTTTCTTTCTTTCTTTTTTAATCTTCATAGCCTTAGTACCTAGGACAGTGCCTAGTACAAAATAAGCACATAGAATAGGCTCCAAAGTCAGAGGATCTGGGTTCAAATTCAACTTCTCATACTTCCTACCTGTATGATCTCAAGCAAATCCTTTAAATTCCCTGGACCTCAGTTTCCTCATCTGCACAATGCAAGGTTTGAGCTAGATGACTTCTAAAGTGCTTTCTAGCTCTGGTTCTAGGTCACAGACAGATCTGAGCCAGAATCGTTATCTTTCACATAGCAAGGCAATACCACTAGTGCATTATCTGCACAATGCTTCCTGGTGGTTTTCCAGCGGCGAAGAGAATCTCGTACTGAATCATCTGCACTTCCTCCCCCGATTCTCTCTATGATTGCCAGAACCAACTTCAATGTGATGGCTCTGGCTATGTCATAGTTAGTCAGGTGAAGGGAAAAACTAATTGGCCCACATGGAGAATGAACTCCAGATTTAGGCCTCGTTAGACCAGCTTCCAAACAATAAAAATGTCCAATACACACCCTGCAATCCTCCCTGCCCTTCCCATTAAAATTGAAGCTTCTTGAAGGCAGAGTCAGATTTGTTTTTTTATTTTTGTTTCCTCAGAACTAACCACAGGGCCTTGGATGTAATGGATTTTTCATAGATACATCTGTTGAATTGGATTATCATTCTGACTGGGCTCAAAGGCAACAAGCCTTTGATTTGAACCTTTCTCCTTAAGTGAGAGAGACAATTTAAAGCTCGGGGTGCAGCCTTGGCTTCTACCTGGCATAAATGTCTTCAGGGGGGATTAAGTCTTGAAAGTAAGGCAGCTGATAGAGATAGAGGCTCCCAATGTGGCCCGCAGCGAAGATGGCCAGGGAAACACACATGGTGCTGAAGGCCAAGGTGCCCACTTCACGATGGCAGGACCACCAGGAGCATATGCCCAGGAAGGCGACAAAGTACACAGCAGATGTCAGTGAAGGGTAGATCATCCCTAGGGAGAGAGACAGATTGGGCTTGAAGCGAAGAGTTTAAACCCTAATCCTATTCACACTCTTATTAGAAAAACAACCCACAGCAATGTGTCTGGGTGGTCATTGATACAGTCAACAGAAGCTGGGTGGCTCAATACAGGACTTTTGTAGGAGTGACATTATCCAAAATATTTAAAAGAGGCTATAAGATATAGTGGAAAGAATATCAGATTTGGAATCAGAAGACCTGGTTTGGAATCTTAGCTCTGATGATTGCTAACCTGAAATCAGGAAGACCTGAGTTCAAATGCAACCTCAGATACTTTTAGATGTATGACCCTGAGCAAATCATGTAACCTGTGCCTGTCTCAGTTTCAACTATAAAATAGGGATAATAATAGCACCTACCTCATAGGGTTCTGGTGAGGATAAAGTGATATATTTGTAAAGTGTTTAGAACAGTGCCTGGCCCATAGTAGGTGCTTCATAAATGCCTATTCCCTTCCCTTACCCTTGTTCAGGGCCAGGGACATAGAATTTGAATCCAGTTTCTCTGAATCTAAATTCAAGGCTCTTTCCACTGTACCATACTGCCTCATTTCCTCACTTGTAATAGAAGGTGGTTTGACCATATGATCCCTAAATTCACTTTAAGCCCTGATAGTTAATGATTTTGTGAGGGGAAGGGATCATGGAATGATAGATTTAGAGCTAGAAGACACTTTAGAGGATATCAACTTCCTCATTTTATAGATAAGGAGACTGAGACCTAGAGATGTAAAGTGACTTGCCCATGGTCACACAACTACTAAATGTTTGATGAAGGATTTCAACTCAGCCCTCCCTGATTTTAAGCCCAGTGTTACTTGGCTGTCTCAGAAAGTCTTCTAGTTGTAGATAAATTGACCAGGGTACACAGCCTTGGTGGCTTTTGTTAGTTTGAATTATTCTCAGAGTACGAATCAGACCCAAGAAAGCCTCTGGAGAGGGCAACTAGGTGGCGCAGTGAGTAGAGCACCGGCCCTGGAGTCAGGAGGACCTAAGTTCAAATGCAGCCTCAGACATATGACACACTTACTAGCTGTGTGACCTTGGTTAAGTGACCAAGTCACTTAACCCCAATTGCCCTGCTTTCCCCCCTGCAAAAAAGAAAAAAAAAGCCTCTGGAGCTTCTATAGGACATCACTTCAGGTTTCCTGAGAAAGCTCTAAGTTGGACTTCATGGATGATGGTTTGAGCAGCCCAAGTCCTTCCTCTTCCATGTAGACCCCCATGTTACCTGACAAGCCCAGGAGTAGGGTCACCAGGACCTTCCCAGCTATTGTTACAAGGGTGTCCAATATTGTTTTCAAGTGGGCAGTGAAGGCAGTGATTTTGCCTAAGAATTCTGTCATCTTCCCTTTGGTTCTTGCTTCAGAAACACTTTCCTTAGAGGATGTGCTACCGTCGGAATTACTGTCATCGATATCCATACTGATTTCATCTCCCTGTGAAAAGAATTCAAACTACTCTCTAGTCTCATTACACATTACTACCCTTCCCACACTCAGCAGTCCAGCCAAACTGACATGGTTGATATTCCTTATACAGGATACTTCATTGCTTTTTTTTTTGAACCTTGTACTGGCAGCTCTCTATGCTTAGAAGGTATTCTTTCTTTCCCTCTGTTTCATAGAATCCCTTAGACCTTTCAAGACTTAGTTCAAAATCCAAGCTACCAATAACCATAAAAAAGAAATGCTCTAAATCACTAATAATTAGAGAAATATAAATTAAAAGCACTTCTACTTCATACCAATTAGATTGGCAAAGGTGACAAAGAGGAAAAAAGGTGAATGCTGGAGGGGCTGAATGAAAACAGGTAATTTAACGTACTTTTAGGGAAGCTGTGAATTAGTCCAGCCCTTCTGGAAAGCAATCTGGAACTATCACCCCCAAATTATTAAGCTATGTATACCTTTTAACCAATGGATACCATTACTAAGTCTGTTTCCTAAAGAGATCAAATTAAGAGGAAAAGGACCCCTGTGTACAAAAATATTTATAATAACTTTTTGGTGGCAAAAAATTATAAACTGAGAGATGGGGGATCATCAACTGGGAGATAGATGAATGATTTATGATACATGTATATGATGGAATACTAATGAATGATAATGGGAATGGTTTCAGAGAAATATGGGAAGACTTATATGAACTGATGTAGAGTGAACTGAGAAGAACCAGGAGAACAATCGTTTGAGTAATAACAATACTGTAAGGACAAACAATTATGAAAGACTAAGGAATTTTGATCAACACAATGACCAGTCACAACTCCAAAGGACTCATGATGGAATATGCTATCCATTTCCAGATAGAAAGATGAAGGATAGAGAGACTGAAGAATATTTAGGCAAGGGTGGGGCAGGGGAAGCAGTTATGGCCAAAGTGGAAATTTGCTTTTCAGCCCTATAGATGTTTGTTATGGGGAAAAAGACTCAGCTCAAGTACCAATTTTTACACAAAATCTTTCCAGATCTCCTTGTTAGTGCCCTCTCACCATAAACTACCTCATTTGTATATATTACATGTACTTGTCTCCTATAATAAAAGGTAAACTCTGGAGGTAAGGGCCTCAAGAGTTTTATTTTTGTATCCTCAGCACCTAGCATGGTGCCTACCACAAAGTAGGCAATTCATAAATCCATCAGTCGATAAATATTTGTTAAGGACCTACTATGTACTAGGCACTGTACCAGCTGCTTGTGATACAAAGGTAAAAGACAGTTCCTTCCCTCAAGTAGCTCACATTCTAATAGGATAGACAACATGCAAATTACTACATATGAACAAGCTATATACAGGGTAAATGGGAAGTAATCAATGGAGGGAAGGCACTAGAACTATGTGGGATTGGGAAAGGTTTCCTACAGAAGGTGAGATTTTATCTGGGACTTGAAGGGCACCAAGAAAGCCAGCAGGTAGAGATGAGAAGAGAGAGCATTCTATACAATTCTATACAAAATACTATTTGAATTGTATGGAGTCATTTAGAAGAAGTATGGAGAAACATCCTGTGAAAATGTCCAGAGTCAGGTGAGAGAGTGCCATGTTCAAGGAACAGTAATAAATGCTTGTTCATCTATTGATTGAGGGAAACTAGAAGATAGCATGTCACAATCCCTTTACTCTCTTAGATAGTGAATAGAGTAAGGAGTGGGATCTATTTAAGATTCACAAGATTCTGTGACTTGCATGTCTAATGTGGTATAAAGGCTGCAACTGCCTTCCTTGCCCTCCTTCATTCTCCTTCTCTATGGGATAAAGCTGGACCTGTCCCTCGATTTCCTGGTCCAGAACCAAGAACTCCACTAGACTCCACCTTCACCAAATAAAGTCCAACTTCACTGTCAGGCCTAAGATAGCATGGAGTTTCACTCACTGCCTCTCTCCTCCTCTGTCTCCTCCTCCTCCTCTTTGCTGTGGGAGGGTGAAGGTGACTCAGGAGCAAGGGGCGTCACCAGCTTTTGGCTCCACGTGATGATGATAAGAGATGTGACCAGCATCCAAATATCTGGACCCAACAGATGCACAATATTCCAAGCATCCACCTGGCTGAATCTGTGGAGGAAAAAATATAAGTCAAGTAGAGAACTTTCCCTGAGCTATTTTGGGGAGGAGTGGGGGGAGGTAGGAAATGATGGTGTTATTTTTCCAACTCATGGATTTCATGGGAGTACACAGAATTTAGAGCTGTAAGGAACATTGGAGGTGGAGTCTACCTTATCAATTTTACAAATGCAGATATTGAGGCATGGTGTGGGGGGAGGGGAATGACCTACCCAGCATTACACAGGTACTAAATGGCAGAGCCAAAATTCAAACCTAGCTCCTCTGATTTTCAATCTAGGGCTTTTGTCACCATACCGTGATACCAGTTATCAGAAGGAATAATTTGCTAGTTTGTGGAATGTATAGATTTCTTGCTTTGTCTTTCTTTTGGCTATCTGCCTTTTGGCCCTAATCCTCAATTTGACAAGCTTAAGTCTCCTTCCCCACTGTCATCCTTCTTAGCATCTTCCCAAATGCCATTCATCCCTCAAGATCCACTTCAAGTCCCCCCTCCCCTTTCCCCAAGTACTCTAGCCCATCTCATTTCTCCTGTAGCATTCTCTGACTACACCATGTCATGTAGCCTTAGGCAATATTATCTTCTAATTGCTTCAAATATGCATGGGACTTGACTTCCCAACTAGACTGTCATCTCCTCCATGGAAGAGCTATTATCTTCTATATCTCCCAACATCACCTAGCACAGAGCTAGTATTCAAGAAATACTATTTGAATTGTATAGAATCATTTAGGGCCAGTAACTGCCTGTTACCCTCCTTTACTTATCAAACCCATTCTTACCTTAGAATCCCCAAATCCCCAAGTACCAGTTCCCAAACTGCACCTGTGAGAAGACACCAAAGAGTCTTGTTCACATATATTGGGACTTGCAATTTTCAGACCAACCAATTCACTCCTTTCTAATGACTCTGACTCTCTCTTCTTGCTAGCTTGTGCATTACTGTTAGAAGTGGGGCAGAAAGAGGCAGGATATGCTTCTTGGTCCTACTGTTGTGTTGATATTCTCTGCATGTTGCATATGCTTAATTAATCTTTATTGAAGAGAACTAAATTTTCAGTGGAGCATGAAACCATCCCTTCTCTTTTTCCTTCTTGAGAATCTATAAATGAATTAATTAAACAATATTTATTTAGTGCTCACTATGTGCCAAAAACAGGGAGTAAAAATAGAAAAGTGACACAGCCACTGCCTTCAAGGAGCTCACATTCTGACCAGAAGAGACAACATAGATGGGAGACTCTATATAGACACTCTCCCTCCCATTCCCAGGGCTCAACAGTTGGAAGACGTAGAGATCTTAGATCATAGATTTAGAGCTGAAATGGACCTTTGAAGACATTGAGTCCAACTCCCTTCATTTTATAGATGTGGAAAATGAGATACAAGAGTTGTAACCTAAATTGATCAGGTTATAGAACTGGTAAGTGCCAGATGTAGGACTTGAACCCAGATCTCTCTACCTTCAAGTCCAATATGGCCTCTTGTTGGAGTTACCAGTTGGGGCCTTCCTAATAGGGACTTTTATCCCTTGCTCTCTTCACCACTCCACTCCAGTTTCTTCTCTCGTGCAAGTTATTCTATGATTTTGGCTGCTACTCAGCCAAAGTACTGCTGGGAAGGGTCAAAGAAAAAAGAAAAGGAGGTGTGTTCACCTTAGAAAGTCTTGGGGAAAGGAAAGTGGCACATAGAGAGGAAAGAATGACAAAACTTTACTCTTCCTATTGCTGAAATTAGGGTCCACTTTTAGTTCTGATTCCTGGATTCTCTTGTGCAGCAAGAAATCAAAGTGTATCCTTTCTTACCATCAAGAAGCATGAAACCAAAAGCCATCTGAGAAGCCACTTGTATCAGGAGGAAGAGGGCACTGGTGTAACAGATTGCTCTCAGCAGATGCTTTGTACTTCCTAGAAAAGGAAGCAGGCAAAATTAAGGGTCACACTATCCTCAGGAAGACCTCAGTGCCTGCGCTTGTCAACTTGATCTCTTCTCTGTATATAGTGCATGCCCCAGGCTGTGCACACACACTACAACATGCATCTTGTACTCTCACCAGGGAAGTCAAAGCCATAATAGACAGAATAGTAGGATCTTCTAGAGGTGGGGTGGGGTGGGAGGAATGCATCAGAAGACTGGCCATGTTTCCTTTATGATAATATCTCTTATTATCAATAGACTTTAAGATTTATAACCTGCTTTCCTCACAATTACCTTGTGAGGTAGGCGGTGCAGACGTTGTCACCATCCCCATTACACATGGGGAAACCGAGGTTCAGAAAAATAAAAAAACCAGCATACAGTGTCAAAGCAAATATTTGGATCTTGATCTCCTGGGTCTGAATCCAAAGTGCTTTCTCCTGTTCCTTGGAAACTTTGTGATTCTTTTCTTCTTTATTAAGGAGGGAGCCCAGATTACATTCACTGAATCACCTCACCAACTGAGACTTAAGAGATGTCATTTTTTTAATTTATTTTTAATATGGTTAGTTTTCAGCATTGATCTTCACATGCGTTTGAATTACAGATTTTCTCCCCATTTCCACCCCCCCCACTCCAAGATGGCGTACACTCTGGTTGCTCTGTTTCCCAATCTGCCCTCCCCTCCCATCCCCCTTTCCCTTACTTTCTTCTAGGGCAAGATAAATCTCTATGCCCCATTGCCTGTGCATCCTATTTTCTAGTTGCATGAAAAAAAAAAAACTTTTTTACTTTTGAACATCTATTTTTTTTAAAACCTTGAGTTCCAAATTCTCTCCCCTCTTCCCTTCCCATCCACCCTCCCTAAAAAGTCAAGCAATTCAACATGAGCTACATTCGTATCATTATGTACAACCCTTCCACAATACTCATGTTGTGAAAGACTAACTATATTTTGCTTCTTCCTAACCTATCCCCCTTTATTGAATTTTCTCCCTTGACCCTGTCCCTTTTTGAAAGTGTTTAAGAGATGTCATTTTGAAATAGTCTTCTACTGTAATTACAGAAAATTCCTGTTTTTCAGTGTGCAGATTTAGATCAACAGAGAGATACTAGGCATGTAGAACTCCTCTGGGCCTCCTCTAACAAACATGTAAGACTAATGTGGGGTTGGTTTATATGTCAAATGGAAATGAAAGCTTGCAAAGTACTTAAAATTATTTCTTCTCCTTAGGGGATTAAGCCTTCCTCCTAAAGTTGAACTTTTTGTCATGCTATTAATTTGCTGAATACATTCTCTTTTTAGAGCCTTTTGTCTCTGATCCTTTGATCACTTTATCACAGAAAGCGCCAAAGTCAAATTTTCATCTAACCCTTCACCAAACAAATGAGATTCAAATTCAATTACGCTACATTTAGAAAATATTCTCTCTGTACATAACTCTTCTAATGCTTTCTGTATTGGATTTTTCTATGCAGACAGTTTCTCTTGTAATCTGTATCATTAATAAAGGTGCTGCTGTGGTGGTACGGAGATCTTGGCTGAAGTCCTTGCTCTGATTCTTCCTCTGTGACCCTAAAAGGGTCAATTAACCTCTCTGTGTGTAAAGCGGGGTGAATAATGCTTGCCCCTACTTACCTCAGAGGGGAGTTGGGAGGAGAGCACTCAAAGTTCTGCATAGATGTGGGTTTTATTATTTATAAAATAAAGTATTCACTACTGATCACAGGCTATTAATGATAATAGCTGACATTTCTAGAGCATTTTTTAAAGCTTACAAGGCACTTTCCTCGAGGTAGCCCTGACCGGTAGATAGCATGACTGTTATTTATCCTCTCTTACAGACATTAGTGACTTAGAGATAGTAAGCACCTTATATAAGATGACACAGTGGTGAATCAGTGGGAGGGCTAGCACCTAAACCAGATCTTCCAGACTTCCAAGTTTCTTACTGTTATAACCAGGGAGCTCTCTGAAAAGCTCAACAATTAATCTTTTGTTCAAGTCAGTGTCTATATGACCCTTCCTCACTTGTACTATTTTGCGGGAAGAGGACACAGGGTAGAACTGTGATTTCATCCATGTGGGGAACTTTCAGCGTGGAGACTCCCTCTACCAAATGCCAATTGGCAGCTTATCCTTCTCTGTCTTAGAGCTTTTTTGATCTCATGCTCATATCAGTGTTAAAAAATGAACACACAATCCAAATATGTGCATATTTACTTATTCATAAATTATGGAGAGGTACTACTGTGCTAATTGTGTATATTAGCAAAATAGAAATATAAGCAGGTGAGCTAAAGACAAAATAATATCATATCCTAGAGTCAATAGGAAGCCCCTGAAACTTACTGAGTGAGGAGTGGAAATGACATGGATCAGCCTGTGCTTTAGGAAAATCACTTTGGCAACTCTGTGGATGGGAGAAGGGAGTAGGGGGAAATGGGAAGCATGGAGAACTGTTATAAGGATATGGCAAAAATCCAAGTGAGAAGTGATGAAGACCTGAACTAAAGGTATGACTGCAGGGGTAGAAAGAAGTGGACAGATGTGAGAGATGTTATAGAGATAGAAACGGCAATGTCTGGCAACGACTTAGATATGTGGGCTGAGAGAGAGGGAGGAGTTGAAGATGAAACCAGGGTCAGGAACCTGAAAGACTGGAAGGACAGTAGTGTCCTCAACACAAACAGTGAAGTTTGGAAAAGGGGTGGGTTTGAGAGAAGAAGAACCGTAATGGGGATCTGCAATGCAGACTGCAACTTGATCATACCTTTCCATCCTGTAAAACTCACTCAAAGTGAAATGGAAATTGGGGGGAGGGGCTCTTATTCCCTGCTCCTGAGCCCAGAGCCCTCCCTACAAGGTGCCTTGCTGAAGCTAGAAAGTGACCTGGAGGACGGGGGCTGAAAAGCTTAAGAAGGGAGAAATTTCCCTACATAGATGCTGCTAAAGAAAACTATTGAGTTATAACTCCTCTGGGAGGTCATGCCTGGCTCAGAATGGGGGAGGTTGGGAGCTTCTACTGCTAAAGAAAGGAAATACTGGAGGATAAAGTCAAGTATGGTTGTGTTAGAGACTAGCCCCACCTGATTAGCTGTCACAGGGAGAGTAGCATGTGACCTATTTTCTCACCCTCAAATTGGTTGATCAGCTCTACTTTGGAGATCACTCCGTTTTAGAAAATCGCCAGCAGGCGCTAGGTTAAGCAACTTTCCCGTGGCCCCATAGCCAGTTTGTACTAGGGGAAGGACTTGAATTCAGATCCTCTTAACTCTAAGGTCTCAATCCTCTCTCTACTAGGTCAAATTGCCTCCCACTGTGGTTCTATGCCCAAGATAAAGTTGTCTGACATTCATGGTTCACAACACATTTTACATATATAATCTATTTTGTTTGCCATATCAGTCCTATGAGCAGGTATTATTGGACATCTTAGAGAGTTGGTCGAGGCTGGGAGGTTAAATGATTAGCATATGGTAGCATGACTAATGTCAGAGGAGAGATCTAATCGTAGATCTTCCTTATCATAAATGACACTCAATCCACAGCTTCTCATATGAGGTAGGTACTATTATTATCTTCATTTTACAGATAAAGAAACTGAGGCCTACAGAGGCCTAGTCCCACAACTAGCAATAAGCAGGATTTGAGCCAGTCACTGGTAAGTCCAAGGCCAACACTCTTACACTGGCTATAATTCTGACTTTCCCTTCTCTTATGAACCCTTGGCCTCAATTAAAGTATTTACAAGCTAAATTCAGAACTGAAGTTACCTATTGGCATGCTAATATTCATTGTTTTGGTTTTGGTTTTCCCTGGGGCGGGGGTACTGTATAATATTTACAAGTTGAGAACATAACATTCTATTTTCTTTATCTTACACTGAAAGCTTTTCAAGAGAGTGTTTACCTACCTTTCATTGAGACAGCTGAGGGTTTAGGAAAGAGTAGTAAAAATGTAAGGTAGATAACTGACATTCCATTGTACCTAAATGATATAGCTGTAGTATAGAGAAAAAAACCCAAGATGTCAAACTCTTAGCAGGCAATAGAACAAACACCATCTCCCGTCCCCTGCCCACACTGAACCCCTAACCCAGTACCCCAATATATTCCAGTTGTTGAAGACCCTCCCTTCCTTCAAGGCCCTACAGGTGCTGCTTCCTCCAAAAACTCTTCCATGATTCATTTTTCCCCTTCCCTTTAAGGTGAAAGGGATTTCTTCGTCTTGTCTCCCATAGCCCTCTGTATAGATTTTGTATTTACCCCACTCTTCTTAGAATCATAGTCAAAATGTCATACCCCACCAATTATATTTTAAGTGTCTTTAGACCAGAGTGCATATCTATATTTTTGTATTTCCAGCCCCCAGCATAGGGTTTTACACAGGCCAGCCAGTTGACCAATATTTGTTAAATTGAATTGGGACAGATGTGATGGAATTTCATTCACATTCATTCTTGAGGAAGGGTTTCTTCATCTTTTGGAGGCCATGGGCCCCTTCTAGGGAAGCCTATGGACCATTTCTCTGAAGAATGTTTTTAAATGCATAATACAAAATATGTAGGAATACAAAGGAAATAAAATATATTAAAACACAGCTATCAAGGCATTAAAAAAAAAAGTTTACCAGACTCCACAGTAAGAACCTTTGCTTATAGCAGAGGTTAAAGTAAAGGCTACAGGAGGGTGAATAGAAGAACTCGGTTTGAGTCCTACCTTTGATATATATAATTGTAAATGACTCAGTGCTAGTCTAGGCAATTCTCTAAGACTATGATTTATGAAAGAGCAACTGAATTGGTAGAGCAAGTTGCCTTACCTGTTAAATTCATGATAAATATCACTGAACTTTCAGTTAAGAAACCTCATAGATTTTTCTAGCTCTTTGCCCCATTTGTAATGAACTATTCAAGTAATTTTGGGCTGGCCCACTTTTTCAGTCTTTCTTTGACAATATGGCCATACTTGTCATCCACTTAGCCACACAAAATATCACTTCCAAGTGTGGCTGACAAAAGCCAGAATTTCTATCAAGCTGAAAATAATTTTCCCAATCACAGTACAGGGCTAAAAAAAAGTCTTACTTCACTAACAATGACTAATTGCAAAGTCAGGTTGGATACAATACAGCATCACTGGTGACCAGATGGCAGTAATTTGGGGAAACTGGTACATAAAGAGATTTGGAGCTGTGTGATATCCCACGGTCGCTGCTATCCTCCTTGGTTGGACTGTGTCCGTAATTGGGGACATGGTGAACTAATGAAAGAATTGTCCAGGAAAACGAACTCTGGCCACAACTATTGTGATACTTCAGACGAATTCTCTGAATAATCATCTCATATCTTTCCTTTGTATGTGAAGATACAGTCTAAAGTTGTTAGTTTATTTACAGGATCATAGTATCATAGGTGGAGAGTTAGAGGGCACCTCAGAGGTCATCTGTTCTAATCCTTTCATTTTACAAATGAGGAAACTGAGGCCCAGGAAGGTCAGTTGACTTGCTCAAGGTCACATAGATAAGCAGCAGAAGCAGTATTTGACCTGAGGTTCTCTGACTCCAGAGCAGGGCTCTATTTTTGAGGTCATGTCTACATAACAATTGGCAATGTAGCCAAAGAACCGGTAATAAACTGTACACATAACAAAATGGGACTAAATTTTTGACTGACTCTATTGCCTATGTTGATGTCCTATAGATACACCTTTCCCTCCCCCAACATCCACAAAGCATCTATCATGATACTAAGTTAGGAAAGTTCAGAAAATGTCCTAGAGACTGAGTTTAAAAAGCCTGGCTAACTTTGAATCCGAAGTCTACCTTTATTGCTCCATCTCCTAAACACGCTAGAAGGGCAACAGAATGTGCTTCCAATATCCTATAATTGTCCCATATTCCAGAAAAGGAGTTTTCTAGTTGATATTTCCAGTCTGAAGATCTCCAGTGTATCAAGGTAGCAGCTGTATCTCTAGCTAGAAATAAAGTAAAATTGCCGCATTCCACAGAGCTATGGAAGACACTGTACAGAAAGTTTTCTACCTCGACTACTTTGAGGATGAAACTCACCCACACTTTGTGATTTCCATCTCAAAAGGAAGAAGGCAATCTTACCTGCAATCAGGGAGAATGGCAGAAGAATTCTTTTTTTATTATTTTTATTTTTAGTTTGCAACACACAATTCTACACAATTTTGAGTTCTAGATTTTCTTCCTTCCCTCCCCCCCTCCCCAAGATGGCATGGAATCCCATATAACTTCCATGTATAACTTAGCATTGAATTAATTTACACACTAGTCAAGTTGTGGAGAAGAATTATGACCAATGGAATGAATCAT
>CM053625.1:143004524-143025606 GCA_028646595.1 Phalanger gymnotis | reverse complement strand
ACAGTGGTCTCAAATGTTTTATGGGAATTATCTCCCAGGGATCTTAGAATAGTGGAATTAGTATAACTGAGTCCAAATTCCACTTCAGATGTTTATTGGTTGTGCGATCTTGGTGAAATTCCATAACTTCTCAGAGTCTCAATTTCCTCATCTGTAAAATGGAGATAATGATACTTACACAACCTATTTCACGGGGTTGTTGTAAGGAGAATATTAATGGGCTGTACAAATTAAATTACCATTGCTAATTTATTTATTACTACTAATAATTCTCCTAAGAACCATGTGAGGTAGGTCTTGTGGGCATAACTCAGGGGTGGGGAACCTGCAGCCTCAAGGCCACGTGTGGCCTTCTAGATACTTGGGGGTAGTCTTTCGATTGAGTTCAAGTTTTACAGAACCAATTCCTTTTATTAAGGGGATTGGTTCTGTGAAGTTTCGATTCAGTCAAAGGGTCACACTTGAGGACCTAAAGGGCCACATGTGGCCTCGAGACTGCAGGTTCCCCACCCCTGGTGTAATTATTCCCATTTTACTGATGGGAAAATAGGAATAGAGAGATTAAATGATTTTCCTAACATCACACAACTGGAAAGCAATACAAGCCAGCTTAGGTTTTCTGACCTTAAATCCAGTGCTTTTCCCAATAGCCCAATAAAATAAGATTGTTGAGAATAGGGGCTGTATTATTCTCTGCCTTTGTCTCCCAGGTCCCTAGCACAGTGCCTGGGTCACACACAGTGTGTGATTCATAAATGTTTGTTAATTGGATTATAATAGCTAGCAAATACACCACAGTTGCCTTTCTATTTCAACAAGCATTTTTAAAGTGCCTACTAAGTGCTAACTCCTGAGAATACAAAGACCATATGAAAAATGACCTCTCAAAAAAGCATCTTGGCACCTACACAACTTGACTTCTACACCTTAACTTGTCACTTCACTAAAATTAGCACTTGGGGTCCTCGGTACTGCTTGGCTAATAGACAAACCTGGCCCCAATTCTTAAACTAAGTGATTCCCCATTCTACCAGGGATGGCCTTGTTTATGGATATCTTAGCAAGGTTGTGGCCTTGAAGATGTCATTTGAGGGATGATAGGGAATTTTCTCCCATCAAAATAAGTAACCTATTTCCCAGGAATGTTAAATTTGCTTTGCTAGAAATTTAAAGTCTGTTTGTGACCTGAAAGATAGATGCCAAGATTAAGTAGGTCTTGTGCCACAATAAATTAGAAAAAAAATGAGGGTGTAAACAAAATCCTTGTGAGAACATGCCACACATTTGTTGTTTACCTTACTGTTCTGTTTAATTAAATGCTTCTTTTTGATGTTAATGTGTCCACTGGTTTGATTTGGTGAGGATGCTGACCCAAAGCAAGTGTTGAACCTGATTGGCCCTTTAGGAAACCGTCATACACACAGTGATGTTCCCTGCAAAACCATAAGGTTTGAATATGTGGGATGAGTGAGAGTGAGGAGTCAAGAATTACACTTGACTCTGGAAATTACCTAGCCTCACCAATTTTGTGCAACCAGCCCAACTTTTCTGAAATTCTCTGTGCTTTAATGTTGAGAGACTTACACCATCCTCTGACTAAATCCTTCCTGTATATTCATGCAGTTTATACTGGAGCGGCTTTAGCTTATATCAGATTACATAAAGTAATACTATGGCCTTGTTAAGTAGTGTATAAATGCTAACTCCTCTGATTCTGGGATATCTTATCTGGAACCAGTTATCTGAAGCATCTGGATAATGACTTGCAGATGGAGGTCACTCAGCAAAATAGGAAAGCTTATTTAAGCTTCCTTGGCTAGCTGAGGCTATGCGGCATTTAAGGCATAATTGACTTTGGAAAATGGAAAATATATTTTAAAATGGAAGAGAAAATAAGGGTCTTCATTCTATAATGAGATGAGCAGACCCAGAAATTGTTTCTGGATTTTATACACATTAGAATATTTCCCAAT
The DNA here is from genome assembly GCA_028646595.1 of Phalanger gymnotis. Lineage (NCBI taxonomy): Eukaryota > Metazoa > Chordata > Mammalia > Diprotodontia > Phalangeridae > Phalanger > Phalanger gymnotis. The sequence goes on along the minus strand of CM053625.1, from coordinate 143,023,633 downwards.
TTACCTTGCCACCCCCCACCCAAACATCAATGCCTTCCCTGTAACAAAGAAATATTTAAGCAAAATCTAGCCAACAAAGCAACTATGACTGATATATTATATATATGATACACATATGCATATATACATAATATGAATAGATAGACAGACTATAGAAGCAAAAGTTTGTATTGGACAATTACAATTCAGTTCTCCAGTGCCTTGTACAGGTCCTTGCATATAGTAGGTGCTCAATAAATGCGTATTGCATTGAAAATACTGAAGCATAAGCTCAAAGGGATTTCTTTCTTCTGTCCATAAGATTAAAAAAAAATCTCAAACTCAGTCTTAATTTAAAAGCATAATTTGAGTTAAGGAGAGCTGTAAATTTTATCCATGTAAAGAGAATATTGATTTGAGTGCTGTCACTGAAATGCTGGATAAAAGTGAGACATTCCATCTTGTCGGGTAAAAATCATGAATAATCTGCATGGCCCTAAGAGTTATTTCCCAAGGGCCTGTCAAGAGTTTAAAAAAATGTATGCACCCAACCCAATATCAGGGCAAGTTGATACCACAAAAGAAGCAAAATGTTTCAAAAGACAGATTTAATTTAAAGGATTTTTCCTGCATTGACTGGATGAATTGTGGGTCTGACTCACAAAAGAGCTAAAACAGCCCTGAAACAATAAGCTAGATACTCCCCTTCCCCCCGCACATACATACATACACACACCCTCACCTCTTACACTCACACAAAAATACTGAAAAAAAAGCCCAAAAACCCACAAATCCCAAACCAAAAACTTTAATATTTCCCTTAGAATGCTTGCCTGCAGATCATACGGAAGTTGCAAATAATTGAATAACCAGAAGATGGCAGCAGCCGCTTGTAGAACACCAGAAAATGGCAGCTCAGTAGAAAAAGCAACGCAGCTGATGACATCAGAAGTTCTCAACTTATCACCCTAATAGCCCAGAAGATGCTGCCAGCTTTGGAAGCAGAGAAATATTCTGGTTGGGCTCCACTCCCAAGAGTTTGCATTTTCCAAATTACATGTGTTCCTGTCTCCATACCAGTGGCATGGGAATCTGTGGGAACCTGTGCCCCCATGAGTGTGTGTGGGGCGGAATGATTTTCTTTGTTGTTTACTTTACTGTTCTGTTTAATTAAATGCTTCTTTCTGATGTTAATGTGTCCACTGGTTTGGTTTGGTGAGGATGCTGACCCAAAGCAAGTGTTGAACCTGATTGGCCCTTTAGGAAACCATCATCTTAGAGATTTAAAAATAAAAAAAGCATTGTATTCTTCAAGTTGGTTTTACCTGCTTCATTTTAAAGCCAAATTACTGGTTCCGATTAGGATGATCATTTGTGAAAGTGGCAGGAATGACCTTTCTCACCTTACAATTAGTGTAACGTCTAGTGGAAGGCTTTGATGTGTTGAGACACAAAACATAGCCTTGAAACATGTATTGGAGGCTTTGTGGTTTTGTTATGGGACTGCTTTAGGAACAGGATCTCCTACATGTCAATGTTTGGAAAAAAGTTGAGATCCAAGCTCAAGGCTACAATATGTTCCTCTAGGATGTATAAAATGTCCTCTAGTAATCACAAGTTGACTGGGAAGCAAAAATATGCAAGGCAATAGTCTCCAAGTTCAGGAGCCTTTAAAGACTTTTAAAACCAGGTCCTACTGAGTCCATTTCTGTAATATTTCTCACACCTGTGTCCTCTTCTCTATTCCCATTGTCCCCACCTTAGTAATGGCTTCTCATTAACAGTGATATGGTCTAAGTCTTCTCACTTCTATTCTTTTCCTTCTCTAATCTATCTTTCATAGCACGACCAGAATCATCTTTTGCACAAAACTAGTCATGTCACTTCTCTGCTCAAAGTTCTTCAGTGGCGCCCACTTTTGAGTAAAGTTCAAATTCCTTAATTTAGCATTTATAGTACTCCACAATCTGATGCCACCCTACCTTCCAAGCCCTCTCTCATCCATGCTCCAACCATACTTGTCTACTCTGTAGTGCATCTTTGCTTGTACTATTCCTCATGCATGGAATGTTTTGTCCCTCACCTACAGAATTTACTCACCTATCTCTTAAAGTCTAACTCAAATGCTACCTTTTTGATGAATCCTTATCACTCAATCGATAATGACCTTCCCTTTTAGCTCTCATGTAGCATTTTCTTTTATACCTTCAAGATGAATTCAACATGTAATGTTGATTCTTGTAGTCACCTGTGTTTGAGTATTAAACAGGAATGTGCTTTTAAAAGTATTATGCAAGATGTGGAAGCCATAACAGAACACAATACTTCCTCTGAGATCTGAACAGGGCAGAATATGGTGGATGATCACCTTGAATGTTTTGGACACTACAACTTTCTCTTTAAAATTTACTTCCTAATACTAAATTTAACAAATACCAAGTAAAATGAGCATTTCCTTATATATAATAGAACATAGAATACATCTCTATTACATACATTACATATTATATACAGCTTACTTTTCTTTTAAAAATATATAATAAATTTAACGAGTAACTTTCAAAGCCTTTTTGCCAATATAATTCTTCCTGGCCTTCAAGTTGTTCTTTCCTGTGCATTAAAAAAAACCTAACTTTTATTTATTTTTTAAATTAAATGGTTTTTTTTCAATTATCAAACTTTTTTTTCCTCTCCTACCTTCACCTTCCCAATGAAAAAAAAAGAAAAAGAAAACTCTTGTAATTTGTTAAATAGTCAAACAAAACAAATTCCTATATTGGCCATGTCCAAAAACATCTCATTCTGTATATTTAATTCATTACTTCTCTGTCAGGGGGTGAGAAGCATTCTTCACTATCAATTCTCCGGAATCATGGTTGATTATTTCATTGATCAGACTTCTGTTTGTTTTTAGAATGTTGTCTTTATTGTATGTATTATTCTTCTGGTTCTGTCTACTTCACTCTGTAGCAGTTGATACAAATATTCCCAAGTTTTTCTGAAACCGTCCTTTTCATCATTTCTTATAGCACAATAATATTTCATTGCATTCATATACCAGAATGTTTTCAGGCATGGGGACACCCACAGTTTCCCACTTTTTTATCACTACATAAAGAGCTTCTATAAATATTTTTGTCTATGTAAGACTTTTTCCTCTTTGATCTCTGGAGCATAGGCCTAATAGTGGCATCGCCAGGTCAAAGAGTGTGCACAATTTAGTAACTTTTGGGGCATAGTTCCAAACTGCTTTCCAGATTCACTTGACCAAATCACACCTCTACCAACAGTACATTCATAATGTATCAATAGGTCTGATTTCTCTGTTTCTTTTTTTGTCAACTTTGCCAGTCTGAGTGTGAGATGAACATCGGAGTTGCTTTAATTCTTATTTCTCTAATGACTAATGACTTGGAGCAATATTTCATCTTGTTCTTGATGGTCTGGATTTCTTCCTTTGAGAGCTATCTAACCATATTCTTGAACCATTTATCTATTGAGAAATTGCTTTTACTCTTATAAATTTGAATCATTTCTTTATTTATTTTGGATATGAGACCTTTATCATAGAAACTTGCAGCAAAGGTGTTTTTCCCAGTTATTAATTATTTCCCTTCTAATTTTATGTGTATTGTCTGTTTTAAGTATAAAACCTTTAATTTCATGTAATCATAAATCTTTTATCTTACCATAAATTTTATCTTTTATCTTCTGTGATCATCTCTATGCCTTGTTTGGTCACAAATTTTTCTCTTATCTATAGATGCAAAATACAAAATTTTTCCTTGCTTCTCTAATTGATTTATGAAGTGACATTTTATACCTAATAACATCAGTTTGGAGCCTATTGTGGTACATAGTATGAGATGTTGTTCTATACCTAATTTCTGCCAGACTGTTTTCTATTTTTCCAAACAATTTTTGTCATATAATGAGTCTTTAATCCAGTAGCTGGGGCCTTTGGGTTTATTGAACACTAAGCTACACTGTGCTATGTTTTGGGGTTTTGTTTTGTTTTTTGCTTCTGTATATTGTGAACCTAATCTGTCCCACTGATCAAATTTTCAATTTTTTAACTGGTGTGGAATAGTTTTGATGATTACTGCTTTGTAGTATAATTTGGTCCTCTTCTCACTTTTTAAAAATTACTTCCCTTGAGATTCTTGATCTTTTGTTCCTCCAGATCAATTTTGTTATTATTTTTTATAGCTCTATAGTAACCCTACGGTAGTTCAATTAGCATGGCACTGAATAAATAAATTGACTTAGTATTATTATTTTTACTATGTTGTTATGGCTTACTCATAAGCAAATCATATTCCCATATTTATCCAATTATTTAGGCCTGTTTTGTTTTCTGTAGAAGGTGGTTTTTATTGTATTCATATAATTCCTATGGCTGTGATTTGGTAGGTGGACACCCACACATTCTGTGTATTTGTATACATACACTTTGTATATAATATTTTTATATATGCTCTATGAATAAAATTTGTTATTTTGAATGCAATATCTCTTTGTATCACTTCCTACTGAACTTCGTTGTTAATACACAAATATTATGATCATTTGCATGGGTTTATTTTTTATCCTAATACTTTGCTGAAGTTGTTGTTTCAATTAATTTTAGACGAATCTCTATGGTTTTCTAAGTAGATTTTATCTACTTTTATTTTATTGTAGATATTATTTACAAAAGACAATTTTTTTTCTCTTTGCTATCTTTTCATCTCTTTTTCTTATCTTATTATTATAGCTAGCATTGATATATGACATTAAACAATAATGGTGATAATAAACATTCTTGATTTACCTCCTGATCTCAGGACCTCTAGAATTACACTTTTATAGATAATGCCAGTCCTTTATTTTAGGTAGATACTATTTATCAAATTAAGGAAAGGACCTTTTATTCCCATAGTTTTTCATATTTTATTTAATTTGTTTTTAATCAGGAATGGGTGTTGCATTTTGTCAAAAGAATTTTTTCTGCATCTATTAATATAATCACATGATTTTGATTCTTCTTATTAGTAATATTGTTTATTTTTACCATTATCCTAATATTGAATCAATCCTGTATTTTTATAAAGTATAATATTTCAATATGTTGTAGCCCTTTTGCTAAATTTTATTTAATAGTTTTACACCAATATTTTCATTAAGGATCTTGGGTTTTTTCCTGTTTTGTCTTTCCCTGATTTTCATAGAAAGATCATTTTTATCTCCTAGAAGGAATTTTGTAAGAACTCTTATTTTTCTATTTTTGCAAATAGTTTACATAATGTTGGAATTCATTGTTCTTCGAAGGTTTGATACAATTCACTTGTGCGAGGGTTTTTTTCATTTAGAAATTCATTTACAATTTCTTTTTCTATGATTGGGTCAATTAAATTTTTCATTTCTTGTTCTATTAATTTGAGTAACATTTTTGTAAATATTCATTCATTTTATTTCAGCTATGTTTTGTTGGCACATAATTGGACAAAATAGTGTCTAGTAGTTTCTTTTATTTTCTCTTGATATGCAGTGAATTCTCCTTTTTATCTTTGACATTAGCAGTTTGATTTTCCTCTTGCTTTTTTTTTTTGGCAAGGCAATTGGGGTTAAGTGACTTGCCCAGGGTCACACAGCTACTAAGTGTCAAGTGTCTGAATTTGAAATCATGTCCTCTTGACTCCACATTGGATGATCTATCCACTGTGCCACCTAGCTGCCCAACTCTTGCTTTTTAAATCAGAATTAATTGATGGGTTATGTATTTTTAGCTTTTTTTAAAAAACGCCTAGTTTTATATATATATACATATATATATTGCTTTCAGTTTGGTTAATGTCCTCTTTGATTTTCAAGATTTTTAATTTTGTATTTAATTCTTTTTAGTTGTACACCAAATTCATTAATCTCTTCTTTCTATCTTTTGTTGATGAAAGTATCTAGAGACACACATTTTCACCTAAGGAATTCATTGACTGTACCACAAAAGTTGTCCTATTGTTTTGTCAAATCAAGTCAAATCAATAAGGATTTATTAAGCACTTATTATGTGCCAGGCACTGGGATTGAAAATGCAACAAAAACAAAGATAGTCCTTGTCACCAGGGAGCTTGCACTCTAATAACAAAAAGGAAGCTAGCTGAAAAGCAAAGGGAAGGGAGAAAGAAGGTACATGTGGGGTTCAGAGTGAGAAGAGGGTAATGGAGAAAGTCCAGAGAGTCAGGAGTAGAGTCCATAAAGGAATGAAGACGTGACCGGAAAGTTTTAGGAGAAATAGACCAATCAGAGGAAGGGTTACAGAACATCCAGGATGATATGGCCAGGGGCAAAGTGAACCTCCTCTATAAAATAAAGATGTTTTGGGTGTATCACAGCCTATTAGTATGCCCCAAGTTTTGCTAATTGTGCTTGGAATTGTATGGAATTTATACTTGCAATTATGTGTGTCTTAATCCAGTTGTATGGAATTTACATTTGAAATCAAATACACATGCATGAATCTCTCAACTCTCTGGTAGTATGCCATGAACTCTCACCAGTAGTGCACCATGACTTCTCACAGCAAAGAAAAATGATGTGATGTGAGAAAAAAATAAAACAAATACAAAAACAAATTTGGTAAACTTCAAAGATTCCACTTAGTTTGGGACTTTTCGTCAGCTGAAGGCAGTGTCTGTTTTGGGAGCCCAGAACAGACTGAACATAGACCCATGGTGCTCCAAGGAACCAGCAAAGAAATTATACTATGACTGGGGGGAACTTCTTGAGCACTTACAAATGGGAGAAAAAGACTTCTAGTAATAAGAAGAGGCTGCACTTCTGGCTCTCCTGGTCTTTCTCTACAATGCCCCCCCAAACCCTTTCACCCTGGAAGCTCACCTTCCCCCATGGACTTCACATATTGGAAGTACCCCCTGCCCCTGCATCTGGCTGGCTGGTTCCTCCCAGAACCTCCATTTTAAGGAGGAAGGCAAGGCCCACCATGTCTTCATTCCTCTTTAGGTTATATTCCAGAGACTCCAGGTCTTACTCTATAATACCGTTCCCTTTATCTTTCCCTTCTTCATCTCCCCTCTTCAGCATCCTTTTATGTGTTGTCTTCCCTCATTAGAATGTGAGCTCCTGGAAGACAGGGACTGTCTGTCTTTCTTTTCTGTATTTTTGTTTTGAGAACTCTGCATCGCACCTGGCACAAAGTAAGTACTTGCTAAACGTTTGTTGATCTGACTTTCTTTTACTTCCTTGCCCTCTACACCAAGTATTGTACTTCCTCTCCCTATTAAACTTCAGCTAAATATTTTAAATTTGTGAATCATGAGAAAGAATGTGTTCATTAAAATAAACCTCACTCAAGTCAGTCCAGCTCCTGCTGACAGAATATTGAAGAACCTGAGACTAAGTACTTTTAGCAAAGATGAATGACAGGTAGGTAATGCTCCAGCATCTCTCTGGAATCCAGGCTCCGGTGCCTAATGGAACAATTATGGGAGGCATCACTTACAGGAAAATCAAAAGGAACATTCATCCTGGTGAGTCATCTATGCAGAAAGGATTTTCTGCTACTTTGAACGTGGGCCTTGATTGAAAATTGCTAAATGTTTAATCAGAGTGTGAAAAGATTAGACTTTAAATATTTTTGTTAATAAACCTGGTGCCAGTCAGAAAGGTTGAATTGGCAGTCCCAGAGCTCAATTCCTTCTTTTTAACCATAGAACAAGCATTTATTACATTTCACAGCATTTTGGAACTGGAAAGAATTTTAGAGGTTATTTAATCCAGTCCTGTCCAGCACCACAGCAATATCCAAGCAAGGAGGGGGCAGCGACTGGTACTTGGCCACCATGAAAAGACCTTAATTGATCAGAGACATTTTTCATGAGACAAATCACTATCTTGCTAATGCGTACCACTCCCTACTGAAATGTATTTTTCTCAGATTTTGCTGAATTATCTTACTCTGGACTGTTGCTATGGATTTCTTTTCCTACCTCCTGCCTACCTCTCAGGCTTAATGATTCAGTGAACTCTGGCTTGACCAGGTGGAATGTCCCATGAACCACCTTGGATCACAGTTGGGATCAGACCCTCTTTCTCTGAAGTGTTTTCTTCTATTAGTTGCCCCCTATTAGTCATGGGCTCTATCCCATAGGTAGAGAGCTGGGATTAGAAACATCCCCTCATTTTACAGATGAAGAAACTAAAGCTTAGAAGAAATGGCTTATCAAAGGTCAAATAGCCAGAATATCAATGTTATATACTGGGAAGAGCATGGGTTTGGATCAAAAGACCCTGGTTCAAGTTCTGGTTCAATACTTAAAACCTGTGTGACTTTGGGCACATCACTATACCACTCTGGATCTCAGTTTCCCTATTTGTAAAATGAGGACTAAATGACATCTGAAGCTCCTCTTCCAGTTCTAAAACTCTATGCTTCTGTGACTAGAACCCAGTCCCTTGACTCTTAGCCCAGGTCAGTGGGCTTTCCATCATGCCACGTTGTCTCTCCTGGGACATTTACAAATCTCTTATGGTTCTTCAACCAGTCCCGGAAATAGAGCTGATGATAGGAAAGACTGAAGGAGGTGCCTTTCTGCTCACTTCCTCTGCTCCATCCTGGTCCTTGAGCTGTCCTATGCCTCATCCGTATCTGTGCTGCTTCTCATTGTTCTAGGATCCCAAATACCTGCTTTCATCCCATAGCTAAAATATTAGTATGTCAGCTGGGTGTTAGGAGGAAAGCAGCCTTATTAGCTAATACACACCAGACATTTGTAAGGCCATAGAATTAGAGCTGGAAAGGAACCTAGAAGTGATTTTGTCTAACCCTCTCGTTTTACAGATGACAAAACCGAGAGATTAAGTGACTTGCTCAGGGTCACACAGCTGATAAATATCTAAGTCAGAATTTGAACCCACAACCTCTTGACTTCCAGGCCAGTGCCTTATCCACCATAGCACCTCCCAGTCAATGACTAATGGAGTTAATCTGATCAGAGGTAGGTGTATTTTAAGACTGGTTCTGTATCTCTGACTGGTGGAAGTTCCTTCACTGAGAGGTGAAGTGAAAGTTTTCAAAAGGGTTAGATAAGGAGGAGATGGATATTTTGGACCAGAGAACCTTCCCTAAGCCACACTCAACCAAGAGAAAGGTCCTGCCCAGGACCTTATGTTAGATGGCATCATGTAACACAGTCAAACCACAGGTCACAGGAGAGTTTTGGTGTCAGCATGCTCTATTTCTACAGACAAAATCATTTAAAATCTCCTTTTATCCAGACCTCTCTTCCTCAAGGTCATATTCACTAGAGGCTGCTATACGTACGTTACCATGGTAGACAGAAAACTCTTCCAGGGCTGACACTGTGGAATTCAGGAATCCATATACTCTGTCCTCAGCCCACTTTTCCAGCCTCTGGAAAGTCCCCCCAGAACTGGGGGTGAGCAGGGTGGACAAACATTTAGGGTATAGTCCATGGAGCTCACGATGAGGGATATTTTCATATGAATTTATAAATGTATATGTGTTCTTGTAGTTAGGTAGCACAAAGAATTGAGAACTGGGCCTGAAGTCAGGAACACTTCAGATACTAGCTGTGTGACCCTGGGTAAATTGCTTCACCTCTGTCTGCCTCACCTGTAAAGGGGGGTTGGTAACAATAGCCCCTTCCTCCCAGTGTGGTGAGGATCGAATGAAATGATATTCATAAAGTGTTTAGCATAATGCTTGGCGCATAGTAGGTGCTTTATAAATCCCATTTCCCCTCCTTTCCCTTCCTGCAAGGAAATTCTACTCACCATTGGATGTAGATATGTCTCTTCTGATAAGTTGTGGGTATTGCAGGGAAAGCTCAAAGTCTCTAATGAAGAAATAACACATGACATGAAGGGGTTCACCTTTCAAATCCTAACCAGACCATAGAAATGCCTCATTCTGGCTCTACCCACCACTTGTCGACATACATGCCCTATACCAAGCTCAGCTGAACTACTAGCTGTCTCCTGAACACGAGCTTTGCCTATGTCCATGCTATTTCTCTCCCCTGGAATATCCTCCTCTATCCCCTTTCACAATCTTACTGAGTGTCCTCAGCATGGCCAATGCTAAAGGCATAGGAATATGCAGCAAGCTGCCTTTGGGCTGTGGCCATTGAAGCACTGAAGCTGGCCACAGCTGGGTTGTATTGTACTACTATTATTGGCATGTAGGTGGGGTTCATAGCAGATGGGGTTGAGGAGGAAGTGCCATGCCTGCTGCCAGTAGTTAATAAGGCTGGCCTCAATTGTAGGGTTCTTTGGCAGATTAGGTTGTTTCACTGAAGAATTCCAACCCAAGTATGCCTCAGAGGCTTGGAAAGGGCATAACTTCATTGTTTGGCATTCCCAGGAGACTTCTCTAATGTGGGCCTATCTCCATGTGTTTCCTGGTGTGCTGATCTGTGAACATACAGTCAAGGGAAATGTATATTGTGTTTATGCTTGCCCTCACTCTTGGCACCTTATGTGCACTATAGTTAGTTACTCTGGGTATTTTCCTGGTAGCTGAAGATTGATCTTTAAGTATAAGCAAAGCCATAGTTAGTTACAAGACCTTTCTTAGCTTAGGCTGCACATCTGACTGCAATTGTCTGAGCCTCCTTTATCAACCCATTAGTGAGTCTGAGAACTTCAGACATAGCACTGTTCCCTCATGATACAGATCAAACAGCACCTGTGAAGCCTTACCTAATAATTTCCAACTGGAAGTGCTCTCTCTCTCTCTCTCTCTCTCTCTCTCTCTCTCTCTCTCTCTCTCTCTCTCTCTCTCTGACTCTTTTGACCCCATGGATCATACTGTCCATGGGATTTTCTTAGCAAAGATACTGGAGTGGTTTTCCATTTCCTTCTGCATTTTATTTATTTGTAATTTTATTTATTTATTTGTAAATATTTTCCATTTCCTTCTGCATTTTATTTATTTGTAATATTTATTTATTTATTTGTAAATATCTTATCTCTCCTTCTAGTCAGGGAGTCATATCTTGTACATTTTTTAATTCCCCATAGTGCCCAGCCCAGCGCTTTCTCCATAGTAGTTGCTCAGTACATATGATGAATGAATGAATGTTTCTCTTGCGTCTATCACAGCATTGGGCATTTGGTAGATACTCAAAATAGACTTGCTAAATTGAAAGTAAGACTGGTTATATAAATGCTCTTCTACAGGCTAGGGGAAGATCCCTCCACGTTGTCCATGTTGTCTTGAGTCTAGTCTTCATTGTTCCAAATTATGGAAATTACATTTCCTCTACCAGCTAATTCTCTGGATGGTACTACAATCAGGGAGGCAGGACAGTTGAGCTGTGGAAACAGGAAGGTACCAGCGGCCATCTATGGCCCTGACTTGGGAAACGTTGCCTCTCCTGATGAAAGAGAACACATGATATAGTAGAACAGAGCTGTCCGAAGTACAGCTCATGGGAGCATTTATGCGGCCAGCCAACAAGCATAGAAGTTTACATAAGTGCTTTAGTAAATGAAGCCAAACTACCGCAGAGCTCTCACTAAAATGGCAAATCAAAATATGTTGTCTATTGTTTCAATAAAAACCTAAGGTTGGACAGCCCTGGGGTAGAACAACAACTATTCCCTAGGCAAGAAGAATTGAGTTAAAGTCTCAGCACTGACATTTCTTGCCTGTGTGAGCCTGTGCAAGTAACTAAATTTCCTTGTTCTCCTATTTCCTTGAAGGATTGCTAGAAGGAAAGATTTGGAAATATCAAAGTTTTATACTTTGAATTAATATTAATGTTAAATATTAAAATTTCCCATGTTGAATTATTAATATTAAAATTTTATACTTTGAATTATTATTAGTTTTATTACTTTGAAGCTACCCAAAGGCAAGTCTCTGGGATAGTGTCCCCAATTTTACCTTTATGCTTTGTCCATAGAGTTTAGTGTATTGGAAGGAAGGAAGGAAGGAAGGAAGGAAGGAAGGAAGGAAGGAAGGAAGGAAGAAAGGAAGGAAGGAAGGAAGGAAGGAAGGAAAGCAAAAGAGCTAGATGAGGCCTTGCTATAGCAAAGCCATGAAGCTCTAGAGGGTCTAATTGCCTGAGTGTGTTTTTTTTTTAAATCTGTGTCAGTGACTGTGTTTCCCTGTGTTGTATGTATCCCCGGGGATAGTCTTGTGCATTGGACAGTGCAGGAAACACCCTGAGGTCTTAGACCCAGAGTACACCAATAGATTAGATAGTAATAACACTGTCATGAAATCAACAGCAGATACATACACACAAATCTATATCTCTATATCAATATCATAGAACCCTATGAACTAGTGGTAATGGAATCATGACCTTAAGCAGAATTGGTGAATTCTAGAGCCAGAAGGCACTTTCATAGATAATTTAGTTCAGACCTTCTGCCTTCAGTTACATAAATGTCTAAACCATCCAGGAAAACCATGTTTCTATTCTTTTCAGGATGTTCTCCTAATGTGGAAGCTTCCCAGACTCCCACGTTAACCTGTCTAGTACTTAACATGCCAAGGGGTCAAGTTCTTCCTTATGTTAGACCACTATCCCTCCTATTTTATTTAGCTTAAGGCGGTTTTCTCCTGAAGAACAATGTGTCAGAAAAAAAAAAATAAAACACAGCAGCAACCACAACAAGCCTGTTGCTTTGACTAAAAGTTATGAATCAATGAATATTTCTTCATATGGCAAGTCATCATATGGAGGTCTATATTCTTCTTGGTCAATTAATCATGCTTGGGAAGATTCTTAGGATCATAGGATTTAGAGCCGGACGAGACTTTAGAGAACGTTTAACACTGTGTAGAGATGAAGAAACTGAGGTGCAGGCAGGAGTTAAGACACATAGATGGCAAAAGTGGGACTCCAGCCCAGGCCCTCTGACTTCAGGTCCAGTTGTCTTTCCTCTTCGATTTCTTGGTCCTCAGATTTCCTCTCCATCAGTATCTATATTGAGTAAGTTTTACATAAATGGTTTGGGAGATCTGGGGATTATTATCAGGATGGCCTTTACTGATGTGAATCCAGGATGTTCAGCTTGGGAGCATTAACTGTAGCATAAAAAGTCTGCCATAAATTCTGTCATGTCAAGGAAAGGAAGTATTTGAAGTCAAATTCATTAAAAATTGATGTGATATTTTGGGACCGTGCACTATTAAGAAGAAAAGCAGAGCCATAACTTGTGCTTGGGACAAGTATCAATCACTAATTGTGCTCTGGGGCAATCAGCATGCAGCACATCCTCACTTGTGGGAGTGTAGGTGGGTGGGGTTAGAGGAGGGAGACACCACCCTGTAGTGAGGGAACAAAGACCTTGGGACACTCCTGGTGTGAGGTTTTAGCTGAGGAGCCCACTGTGCATGGAGATGAGAAGGAATAGCGTGGGCTGGGTGAGGAACTCCTCCTAGTCTGCCATCTGGTAACAACCGATTATCCTTGTTAAATAACGAAACATTTTGCTCCTACTCTGTTGAAGGACTGCACTGTGCTGTTAGCTTCCTCTAAATTTGATGCTCTGAGACAAAGTCGACCACACCGACACTGAGAGGAGGAGGTATGGAAGAGATGGGCAAGGAGTGAATGTATGATTGGAATACAGTAGGATTTCCTGTTTTAAAAACTATGACAGATAAGAACTCTAACCAGTGCAATTATCAACACCGATTCTAGTGCAGTGATAACGAAGCATGCTACCCACAAAGAGGTACACTCAGAGTGCAGAATGAGACATATATTTTTTAGACCTGGTCAATGTAGAAGTGCACCCCTCTCGATTGTTCATATTTGTTATCAGACTTTGTTTGTTTTTTTCTTTTCTTTTCTGGGGACATAAGAAAGAAGGAAAATGGATTAATTAAATTAAAGTTCATTAATAATAAAATTTAATTTTAAAATAAAACAACTGTGATAGAAATTTAATTAGACTCAAATACAGCCTTTGTCTTTTTTTCTGACCAATATTCTTTTAAAGGGGAAAGAGAAGCAGTGTCAAAAGTCACCTCTCTGAAAGTCTTTCATTTAACTTCTTACTAAATCAGGCAAGGGAAATGGAGATGGTCTGAATTAGTCTATTCTAAAGAAATTTCTTTTCAAGCAAATCTGTTACTTGGACTCTTACAGGATAGTCTCTTTGCAAGGTACTATATCTTTGTTGTTGTTCAGTGTTTCAAACTGAAACTGTCTGACTCTTTGTGACGCCACTTGGGGTTTTCTTGTTAAAGATATGGAGTGATTTGCCATTTCCTTCTCCAGCTCATTTTGCAAATGAGGAAACTAAGGCAAACAGGATTAAATGACTTGCCCAGGTCAGGCAGTTAGTAAGTCTAAGGCCAGATTTTAACTCAGAAATATGAGTCTTTCTGACTCCAGGTCTGGCACTCTATCCACTGCACCATCTAGCTGCCCTGCTATATCTTTAGTCAAGCATTATACATATCCCTATGTCTTGACTAGTATTAATAGAGTGCCATCAAATCCTTTAAAGTATTTATTAATCACCTGCAATGGGTTAGCTACTATACTCAGGGTGCTTAGGATACAAATGCAACAAAATCACAAAGAACTTATATCCCAAAGGAGAAATAAATATATATGCATATATTATATTAAATATATTATTCAAATGTTAAATGAATATAAATATAAATTACACACTTAAATATAGTATAAATACATACTTAATATATACAAGAATATATATTAAGTATATATATTAAGTATATATAAGTATACTTATTATATATATATGTAAGTATATATAAGTATACTTATATACTTATAAGTATATATATTAAGTATATATGTATATATATTAAGTATATATAAATATATACTTAAAATACATATAATTATATATGTACAAATTTACACATAATAGAATACATGTAAGTAAATACGAAGTAGTTAAGCACAAGGTTAATTGGAGGGGAGAGTGCTAGTATTTGGAGGGATCAGGAAAGGCTTCAAGCAGATGGGCTTGAATGTGATTTGAAGGAAGAGGAAGATTCTACTGGGTGGAACATTGGGGAAAGCCAACACAAAGGCAGAAAGACGGGAGATGGAGTGCCATGTGTGAGGTATAGAAAGGATGCCTGTTTGGCTGGATCACAGAGTATGGGAGAGGGTGATATCCAATAAGGCTGAAAAGATAGGTTGGAGTCAGATTGTGAAGGGCCTTAAAAGTTATACAGAGGAGTCTGGATGTTATTCTAGAAGCAATAGGAACCAACAGAGTTCTCTGTTCACGTCAGGGTATGACATGGGTAGATCTGTGCTTAAGCAAAATCACTTTGGTGGCTGTGTGGGATCCAGACTTGAGTATGGAGATACTTGAGTCAGGGAGACCAATTTGGAAAGTATGCAACCATCTAGGTGCAAGGTGATAAGGGCCTGAATGATAGTAGTGGCTGGTTGTGAGTATAGAGAAGACACCAAGTGCAAGAGATATTATGAAGATAGAAATAGAAAATTTTAGTTATTGACTGATATGTGGGGTTAATGATAGCAAGGAGTCAAGGATAACACTAAGGCTATGAACCTAAGAGAGTGGAAGAATGGTGGCACGTTCATAGAAATAAGGACATTTGGAAGTTATTGCAAACAAAGTTATCTGCATACTATCCACAAAATGGCAGAGTAATAGGAAGCTGAATAGCCCAGCTTGCTTATAATTCCTGCAGCAAACACAAAAGAAAAAGAAAAAAGAACACCAGGGCAAGAAATGATCAAGAAATCCAAAGAGAAACTTTAGTAATCATATTCTACTGGTCTAGATCAACAAAGGTAGCCTTTAGGCACCAGGGAAAACCCAACCCAGGATCCCAAAGCAAGTAAGCTTTCTAGACTACAGAACAAGAGCCAATCAGAGAAGACTACAGCCTGTAGCTATGTGCCAGGGACAGACACATGGGAGCCCATGCTAGTGTTCAGAAAAGATATGTGGAAGCTACAGCTGCATTTTCTTCATTCCAAACTGGGATCCAAAGCCTGAGCAGGTAGGACCACTCTAGCACAGAACATCCCTGTGCCACCTGCCTCTATACTACTCAGAGTAGACCACCCCTTTGCAGTATACTAGCATGAGGCACTCCTGAGATCCTTGAAGAACACAGGGCCCATTACTCAGAACCCCCAAAATATAGCTCAGTACCAAGGAAAGCCCAACCATTCTTTGCAGAGCCTTCCCCTAACACAAAATCCTAAGTCAGGAAGTAAGGCTGGAAAAATGAGTAAATACAAGAAAACACCAATAGTAAAGAAATTATACAGAACCAAAAGAACTCAAGACCAGAAGAGAATAATGTCATATCATCTATAAGTAAAGCTTCACAGATTTGCTAAAATCTATGCTGGAATTCCCAGAAGAAGTGAAGCATGAGTTTAAAAATGATCATTTAGACAAAATGAAAGCTCTTGAGGAAGGAATAGGAAAGAAAATGAATGTTCTAGAGGAAAGATCCAGGAGAATAGGTTAGTAAAGAAGATAAAAAAATCTTACTCAAATAACAGACTCCTCAAAAATTTGGCTAGATTAGAATGAGACCAACAACTCCATGAGACAATAAGAAACATTAGAATATAAACAAAAGACTGAAAAAAATCAGAAAATATAGGGTACCTCCTATCATAAACATATGAGCTGGAAAACAGATATAGGAAAAACAGTTATAAAACTACCTGAAAATGTTAACCATTAAAAAGTCTAGACTCCATATTTCAAGAAATTATGAACAAAAAGCACCCAAGCTTTTATAAGAACAAGAGGGCAAAATGAAACTAGAATCTACCAGTCACCTCCTGAAAGAAATCCCCAAATGAAAATTCCTGGGAACAGTAGAGCCAAAACACAGAATTTCCAGTTCAAAGAATAAATATTGCAAGCAGGCAGCAAGAAGGAATTCAAGTACCAAGGAACCACAGCCAGATTCACATAAGACTTGGCAGCTACCTCTATAAAGGAGAGGAGATCTTGTAATGCAATATTCTAAAAGGAAAAAGATATATGCCTTACAACCAAGAATAGCTTTCCTAGAAAAGCTGAGTATAATCTTACAGGGAAAAATGGACCTTTATTGAATTAGAATATTTCCAAGTATTCATTATGAAAAGACAAGAATTGAGTAGGTACTTTGAATTAAAAATATAGAAGTCAGCAAGTATTTATTTTATTATAGAAACTGGACCTGTGGTTTCATTAATACAGAGAACTCCCAGATGAGGAAAATCTTTTTGCCAATTCCCTGGAAGAGATAAGAGTGGTGGAGGAAAAAAGTGGAAAAAGAAATGAGAGCAATGCAAGAAAATTATAAAAAGAGAATTAACAGGTTGGAAAAAGAAGCACAAAAAATACAGAGGAAAATAACCTTAAAAAACAGAATTAGCTAAATGGTAAAAGAGGCACAAAAATAAGTTGGGTATATAAATCTACCTTATCCTACAGGGAAATAGGAGGGGAAGTGGTCAGAAGCAAAACAGACTTTTGAGGAGGGACAATGGGGAGAGAGAGAGAGAGAGAGAGAGAGAGAGAGAGAGAGAGAGAGAGAGAGAAGGAAAAATAGGATGGAGGAAAATACATAGTTAGGAATCATAACTCTGAATGTGAATAGGATGAACTAACCTACAAAACAGAAGTGGATAGCAGAATGGATTAGAAACCAGAATCAAACATTTTTTTAAAATAAGAAACAGACTTGAAAGAGAGAGAAAGTAAAAAGGGGGCCTAGAGCAGAATCTATTATGCTTCAGCCAAGGTAAAAAAGAAAAGTAGGGGTAGTGATCATAATTTCAGACAAAGCAAAAGCAAACATAGACCTAATTAAAAGAGATAAGCAGGGAAGCTACATTTTACTAATTTTACTAAAAGGTACCACAGACAATGAAATAATATCAATACTAAACATACATGCACCAAATGGCATAGTATCAAAATTCATAAAGGAAAAGTTAAATGAGTTGCAGGAGAAAACAGTACTACTTACTAGTAGGGGATCTCAATTTTCCTCCCTCAGAACTAGATAAATCTAACCATAAAATAAAAAAAAAGAAGTTAAGGAGATGAATAGAATTTTAGAGAAGTTTAATATGATAGACTTCTGGAAAAAACTGAATGGGGGTAGAAAGGACTTAACCTTTTTCTAATCTGTAATGGCACCTTCAGAAAAATTGACCATGTATGAGGACATAAAAGCCTCACAACCAAATGCAGAAAAGTTGACATATTAAATGCATCATTTTTCAGGCCATAATGCAACAAGACTATTTTCTTTTTTTAATTAAGATTTTTTATTTTTAGTTTACAACACTCAGTTCTGCATGATTTTGAGTTCCAGATTTTCTTCCCCCCCACCTCCCCAAGATGGCTTGAAATCCGATATATCTTCTACATATAACTTTGCATTAAACTTATTTACACAATAGTCAAGTTGTAAAGACAAATTATGACCAATGGCATGAATCATGAGAAAGAAGAAACAAAGCCAAAAAAAAACAAACAAACAAAAACAAAAGAGAGAGGGAAAAAAAGGAGAGCAAATAGTTTGCCTCAATCTGCATTCAGACTCCATAGTTCTTTCTCTGGATGTAGATCGCTCTCTCCATCATGAGTCCTTTGGAGTTGTCTTTGAACATTGTATCGCTGAGAAGAGCCAAGTCTATCACAGTTAGTCATCACAGAATCAATATATCTGACAGGATTGTGTATAATGTTCTCCTAGTTCTGCTCTGCTCACTCAGCATTATATCATCCAGGTTATTATGAAGTCCATATCTTCCCCATTTCTTATAGCACAATAGTATTCCATTACCTTCATATACCACAACTTGTTCAGCCATTCCCCAATTGATGGGCATCCCCTTGATTTCCAATTTTTTGCTACTACAAAAAGAGCCGCTATAAATATTTTTTGTACATATGGGTCCTTTTCCCACTTGTGTGATCTCTTTGGGATACAGCCCTAAAAGTGGTGTTGCTGGGTCAAGGGGTATGAACATTCTTATAGCCTTTTGGGCATAGTTCCAAATTGCTCTTTAGAATGGCTGGATCAGTTCACAACTCTACCAGCAATGTAACAATGCTCCAATTTTCCCACATCCTCTCCAGCATTTATCATTTTCCTGTTTTGT
>CM053625.1:142971616-143004024 GCA_028646595.1 Phalanger gymnotis | reverse complement strand
TTGGCCTCCTCTTCCTTGGAGCTCTTTGCTGCAGCAGTGGTGGTGCGTGACTCTGGGCCAGCCCTTGTTCTGAGCTCCTGGGCTGAACCTAGATGTTGGTAACTATGAATCTGTATTGGGTCTGTCCATTGATGTTTGTAATTTGTTTGTAATTTTCTCTGAAGTTCAGGGTGCTGGCTTTTCCCCCTGAACTAAGTGAATGATATTTGTATGCTGAATTAAAGTAAGCTTGTCAACTCCATCACCTTGCTTTCCTTAGTTAAGCAGATCAAAAGAACCTGTGCCACTGGCAGCTTTCTGGGTGCTGGCTGTGGGTGGATCTCACACTCCCACAGAAGCTGCTAGCTGGATTGTGGAAACACCTACCTCCTGGAGGAGAAGGCTGAAGGGACTCA
This sequence comes from Phalanger gymnotis, assembly GCA_028646595.1. Taxonomy (NCBI): domain Eukaryota; kingdom Metazoa; phylum Chordata; class Mammalia; order Diprotodontia; family Phalangeridae; genus Phalanger; species Phalanger gymnotis. Next base: position 143,003,629 of record CM053625.1, on the reverse strand, counting down.
GAGAGCACCTCTCCAGCCCCCAGGTTCTAAAGGAGAATGAATTGTTCCTAAAGGAAACAAAAGCAAGGGATGGATTTAAGATGAAGGAGAGACTGTCAGGATGATGGATGCAGGGTACAGCATAGTAGGGAAAAAGAAGGAAAAGAATGGCTTGTACAGTTAGAATTTCAAAACAGATGTGAGATTCTTCCTAAATAGATGAGAGCTGGGTAATTTAAGAAGGAAGAAGCTACTTGTCCTCTAAAGAATGATATAGCAGAGCCACAGAAGCTTTCAGACGAAGGACCACATAGTAGGGGGCAGGGAAGGTGTGGTTGATGATTCCCTGTTCAGGGATATTGAGGCAGCTATCTGTTAACAGTCTATGGTGAGGTCTGCTGTGTTCCAGGGGCACATATCCAAGACACAACAGAGAACTTCTCAAGGCTTATCAAAACAGATGATAACTACCCACTTCTGGTGATTCACTTGGGCACAAATAACACTTCCAGAAGGAACATTAAAAAAAAATATTGCCAATGATTATGAAGTCTACAGCAAAAAACTGAAGATGATAAAAGCACAGGTTGTGTTTTCCTTGATGTTGCCCATTGAAAGCAACGGATGCAGAAGAGAAAAATTAATTTGGGAAGTGAACAGCTGCTTAGGAATTTGATTTGGATTTCTAGACCAGAACTTACAATGTAGGGATGACAAGTTCTTGGCTAGAGATGGAGTATACCTAACGGAAGCTGTCCAACTATTTTGTAATTTGAATTAAAAGCCTTTAAAGTAAAAAGGATGGGGGAGGAAGAAAACTATCTATGTACATCTCTCAAGTTGGATACTATAATAAAGTAGCCATAAAAAAGGATAGAAGAATAGCAGCTGAGACACCTGGAAATTCACATGAGATGAAAGCAAAAAAAAAAAAAAAAGACAGTAATAAGACCCATGGTTTCAAATGCCTATACACAAATGCCTAAAGTTTAGGCAACAAAGAAGGGGAACTAGCAGTCCCAAACAAGGGAGCAAATTTGACATTATGGATATCAGTGAGACTTGGTAGAATGAAACCCATAACTTGACCATGACTCTGGATGACTATACCTTATTCAAAGAAACAGGGTAGTTCAAAGGTGGTGGTGGTAGTGATTTATCTCTTCATGACCCCTTTTCTTGGCATAGATCCTGGATTAGCTTTTTATTTCCTTCTCCAGCTCATTTTACAGATGAGGAAGCTGAGGCAAACAGAGTTAAATGATTTGCCCAGGGGTAGGGAAACAGTATATATTAAAAAGGAATATTTATATGAGGAAATCCAGGAACGAAGGAAAGGTAGCATAAGAGGAGGATTTCTATAAAAGTCAAAGAAGAGGGATATAAAAACGATTTTGCCATTGGACAGAAAGAGACGATAGATGAGAAGTTTGGGTAGCAGACTGAAAGCCTGGCACTCTGGTAAGATGTAGTTGTGATAAGGGATTTCAGTTATCCAGGCATCTGCTGGAAATTTCTCTTTCCATCAAAAGCATAGCAACTAACAGCTTCTTGCCGTAGTGATAATTTCAGCCTTCAAAAAGTGGAGGAGCCAAAAAGGAGAAATTCTATTCTCAATCAGATTCTTAATAATATAGAGATGGTTATTGCAATGGAAGTTATCAAAATCCTTGGATGAAACGAACATTCTGGTCTAACTTTGTAATAGGTGAGGAGTTATTTGGACATAACGTGGCATGCACTCAAGATTTGGGGAAAACATTTCAGGATCCCATGGAGTAAAATGCTCTAGGGGAAGTCATACTAGGAGGAATAGGAGATGCTTAAGAATGTAGTTCTAAAGGCACAAATGGAAACAATTACAGCAAAGAGGAAAAGTTAGATTTGTATGAGGAGAATTGACATTGATAAGAGGAGTGTAACCAGGACAAGGGAAGGGACTTGAGTCCATTACATATAAGGACAGATGTTACAAAGAGGCTGTTGCCAGGAGGTCTTCAAGCATGATCTGGATGAGCTCTTGTTCGGTATAGCAAACGGTTCTTTCATGGACTAGATGGACACTGAAGTTCTTTCTAACCCAAATTCCGTGATTTGATGAGTCTGTGATTATATCCAATAGTAGAAAGTAAGTTCCTTGAAGGCAGGCTGCCTTTCATTTTTCAATCATTGTATCCATAGCACCCATTATAATACTTTGCAAAGTAGATGCTCAACAAATATTTGTTGAACTGAAAAATTCAAAGCAACCTTAACTTATTTTTTGGGGAGGGAGGAGGTGAGGCAATTGGTGTTAAATGACTTGCCCAAGACCACACAGCTAGTAAGTATGAAGTGTCTGAGGCTAGATTCGAACTTATGTCCTCCTGACTTCCCCCGTCAAAAAAAAAAAACAAAAAACTAAAGACGATAACACAAAATATAGTCAGTTGGGGCATGGGGATGGGAAGGGGGATGGTGGATACCATGTATATCACTCCATGAGGGGAGACACTCCAGGATAACACTGTTCAAGAGACTCTCCTGAAGAAATTAGGCATTTAGTAGCTTCCTATTTAAACTAATTATTTTTGTTAACTAGGTACTAAGATCAGTTGTCCTGACATTTGATATCCAAGAAATTTGATTACTGGGAATTGGGAGGAGTTTAGAGTGGTAACCATTATAACCACCATAGGATAGCCCCACCATGTAGGCTAGGCTGGGTTTTTTTTTCCCTTAATCGTCTCAAGAGACTAAAGCTACAGACCATTCCCATGGCTTCCTTGTCCCATGAATATAAAAAGACTAGGGCATGTGGAGGTCCAGCTCTTCCTCAAAGTTTTTAACCCACAGACCAGCAGCATGACCAACATTATTAGTGCAAGGAAGCTATGCTTAGCTGAATCAATGCTATATCCTTCTTTAAGTATCCTTCCCCTGCAATGGCTAAGTAAATCTTTTACTAACTTAGATGGAGACTAATCATTTCATTTCATTCTAATCTCAAATGATGAAAGTAAGGTTCCAACATTACCAGCCCTTGAGAAAACTGGAAGACAGGGTGGAAGAGGGAGTAACAGGGATAGGGTAAAAAGAGAGACTGAGAAGGAAAACAGTGAGTAAAAATAAGATAGAAGGAAATTCACAAATAGTCATTATAACTTTGAATGTGAATGGGATGTTTATAGCAGCTTTCTGTGGTAGCAAAGTATTAGAAATTGCAGGGATGCCCATCAATTGGGGTATAGCTGAACAAGTTGTGGTATATGATTGTGATGAATACTACTGTGCTATAAGAAATGATGAGCTTAATGATCTTAGAAAAATATGGAAAGACCTGCACAAAATAATGAAGAGGAAAATATGGCAATTTTCTTTTAAGAATGACTGAGCAAATAAGTCATTCTGTTTTGGTGAGGTAATTGGGGTTAAGTGACTTGCCCAGGTAACACAGCTAGTAAGTGTCAAGTGTCTGAAGCTGGATTTGAACTTAGGTCATCCTGACTTCAGGACCAGTGCTCTATCAACTGTACTACCTAGCTGCCCCAGTCATTTTGACTATTTTAAATATCTAAATTAACTATAAAAGACTTATGTGCAGAAAGATACTATCTGCATCCAGAGAAAAAACTGATAAATAGAAGTATATATAGAATAATTTCACATATGTGTGTGTGTATAATGGTAGCCATCTCTAGGATGGAGGAGAGGAAAGAAAAAAGGAAAAGAAATTACATAATAACTTTATTATGTATTTAAAAGGAACAGCAAATTGTACACAATAGATTGCTGTTTCATGTGCAATCATATTTTTATTACCCTATGTTACAGAAATGCTTCTTTTGTCCCATAATTTTAAAATATATATATTTTTAAATCTCTAACCTGAATAGACAGGCTCAGTTGGGTCTTGCTTACTACAGGTCCCAATTTCTGACAGCTGGTCATGAGTTCAGGAAGAGATTCCCACCCATTCCCATGCTAGTTCTTAGTTCTCTCTCCCCTGGTAAATGCTTTAAAGTAGCCCTTGAGCTACTGCTGTTGGCACTGAGGAGTATAGCTTTCTAGGCATCCTTCCCCATCCCTAGGTTGGGCCAGAACTTAGGTCCTGCCAGCCTCAGCCTCTACCCAAGTAACTCCACAAGACAATCAAGCTATTCTTCTAATAAGACCCTCTTCTATCTCTAATTTCACCATCCTGCTACTGAAACTGAGTCACTTTTGTTTTCTCATATGTAAAATGTATATATAATGATAGCACTTGCTTCACAGAGTTGTTGTGAGCACCATAACATAAATGAGATAACAAACATGGAACTACTATGTAAATGTTGGGAAGAAGAAGGAGAAGAAGGAGAAGAAGAAAAGGAGGAGGAGAAGAAGAACAAGAACAAGAAGAACAAGAACAAGAAGAAGAAGAAGAAGAACAAGAACAAGAACAAGAAGAAGTCAGCAGCAGTAGTGGTGGTGGTGGTGGTGATAGTGAGTAAAGCACCAGTGATCAGTTCTGCATTTTTCTTAAACAGAATTTTGTATTCTTACAATCAAAAAGCCATTAGATTACATTTTTGCATACAAATAACATTTGAGTTTAAACTACAAAGGACTGCTGCCTTTGCATAAAGAGACTTCTGCAGTTGCTTTCTAACAATACTGGGGCATGTGAGGGAGAACTCTGAAGTTAAGAGAGTAGGGACTAGATGTCTTCAGTGAAGGATAATTAGGAGGACAGCTTCAAAGTCTCCTTGCTGCTCCACCAGAAAACGTGTCACTTCGAGGTCAAGAAGAGAAAGAGCTGAATGTTGGCCTCTGTTCTCTTCTTCCTGCATTTTCCTTTTTCTCACAAGTAGTGAAAAGGTCCCTTTTACCCCCTTGGAGGCAACACAGTGACAGCCAACAGCACTCTGTGAACTCCAGGAAAGGCCCCATTCTAAATATAGCTTCCTTCTTGTTCTAGTAATCTCTTCTGAAGCCACAGGTCAGCCAAAAAGGTCCTCTCAGATTCACCTGGCTGCTTTGTATTGCACTCCTCCTGCTCCTTCCTAATTCTCGGAGCCTTGTAACTCACCCTACCTTAATGTTTCTTTCTTGACAGCAGAGCCATTTAAAGAATTCTATGGCTTTGAAAAACTTAGAATTAGGACCTAAAATTCTATTGGTAAAGAATGAAAAATAACCAAGTACCGAAATAAGAAATTACTGATTAGAGTCAGTATTTCCATGCAGGGAAGGCAGGTCTCATTGGAGATTTATTATGGTCAGATCTTATTTGAATACGCTAGGTTTGGAGATTTAGGTGAGACCCCTTAGGCTCTCCTCCTTTGTACCTAAGAGCTGACCCAACTCATTTTTGTGATGTCACTATCTCTTTATAGGGTTAAACTTACAAGTTCAGCACTCAAGAGGCTGATTGCTTCCTCAGCCTATTTTCCTTTATCTGTCATTATGGTATGTTGCCACTGTGTGGGCCTTGGGGCTTTGGTTGTGATGCCATAACAATCAATTTGATTCCCAGTAGTTGTGGTTTATTGAGATAGAGAAAGATTAACATGATTTCAAGGCAAGTCAACAAGTACTTATTAATTAATACCTATTATGTGCCAGCAAGTGCTGAGGATACAAAGGAAAGGAAAAAAAAAAGACAACATGCAAACACTATGTACAAACAAGATAGATACAGAAAACTTGGAGCTCAACCTAGAAGAAAGTTATTAACATTAAGGTGGATCAGAAAAGGCTTCTTTCAGTATGTAGGATTTTTTTCTTAACTTTATTTTTCTTGGTGTTGGTGGTGGTGTAGTTGTTTTGTGTTTTCCTTTGCAACATGGCCAATATGGAAATATATTTTGCATGACTGCACAAGAATAACCAATATCAAATTGCCTGCCTTCTCAATGAGGGAGGAAGGGAGAGAATTTGGAACTCAAAATTGAAAGAAAACGAATGTTAAAATTGTTTTAATGTGTAATTGAAATAAATAAAAATAAATTTAAAGGGACACTATTTCAAAGGTTACCTCTGAAAAATTAAAAACACTAATTGTCCAAAGTCAATCCACCTATTTGAGACTAGGCCGAATTCAGTAGCATCTGCTCACAAAGTATGTACTGGTGGGCCACCACTATGACCTATATTATGTAAAAAAGTAATTCCAAATATAACATGTGGTTATATTCATCTCTTTACCTATAAATTAAGCCAACACTACTGTTTCGGATATATAACATGAACTTAATAAATATGTGTTGTTTGCCTGATTGATTTAAAAAAAAACCACATATAAAATAGCCTAAGTACTTTTCTCACTAACTTCTAAATGCAGTCTGTCTCATAACCACCTGTATATCTTATAATGGGAATTTCTTTTGGGATACAGGCTGCATTAGAAGGCCACTAAGATCCTTCCCAGCTGAAGAAATTTTATAATTCCGTAATTCATACAGATGCCAATTACAGGGTAGGTAGGTGATACAGTGGCCAGAGCCAGGCCTGGGGTCAGGAAGACCTGAGTTCAAATTTGATTCATGATACTTACTAGCTGTATGATCCTGGGCAAGGCAGTTAACTTCTGTTTGCCTCAGTTTTCTCATCTGTAAAATGGAGATGATAATAATAGCACCTACTTCCCAGAGTTGTTGTGAGATCAAATGAGATAATATTAATTAGAAAGTGTTTAGCAAGTGCCTAGTGCATAGTAAGTACTATATAAAAGTTAACTATTTCAGTGGTGGGATTCAGCAGGTTCCCGCTGGTTCAGTAGAACTGGCACCTAATTTTAGGTTGAGTTCCCCAAAAACTGGTTGTTAGTGGGGGTGAGGCCTGTGCCCCCCGCCATGTCAGCGTGGCCGCCTCAACTCGGTTCCATGGAGAGCCAGTTGTTAATTCATTTGAATCCTACCACTGAATTATATGAATCTCTAATCTTGCATACCTTAGACAATTACGCTTGTACATCACCCTGCTTCTTCTAACTTTAAAACAAAAGTCTTTCCAGAATTTTGTATGTCTAAGACTTCTGCCAATTTAGTATCAAAATTTCTAATAGGAAGTTTTACTCACAGTTTTCTCCGTTGCAGCTCAACCAACATCATATAGTGCAGGGGTAGGGAGTGGATAGCCCTGGACTTGAAAGTGGGAAGACCTATGTTCAAATCAGACCTTGGACATTTACTAGCTTATCATTATAATTTTCAATGGGTAAATTATTATATTATATTATTATTATTAATGGGCAGATTACTTCATGTTGCTGTCTCAATTTCTCAATCAATAAAATGGGAATAATAATCCAACTTTTTTTTTAGAAGTATGGATTAGTAAAGGGACAGTCTTGCCATTCTTTTTGGCTCCTCTGCTTTCTTCTTCCTGCTCAACTTGATTCCCCAAGTCTGAGTATAAAGTCCATTTTTATTACAGCAGCTTACTGAAGTGTCAGAGTGGTCATTGTCCACTTCAACATAATTCCTTCTGACTCAGCTACCTTTGAGCCACAGGCCATATGACAACTCAGAGAGCTTATAATCTTTATGTGGAAATCTATACTAACATCCTGAACCCTATAATACAGTAGTTTGTTGTTGTTGTTCAGTCACTTTCAGTTGTATCTAACTCTTCGTGACCCTATTTGTGGTTTTCTTGGCTAAGAAACTGGCGTGGTTTGCCATTTCCTTCTCTAGCTCATTTTTGTAGATCAAGATAATTTCCAATTAGGATATTTATCTCTACTTGTTTATTTTTTCTTTACAAAATACTATATATATATTATATACTGTTTTATATTATACCATATACCATGCCATATCATACCATACCATACTACTTTTATAACTATACTGTATAGTAGAAAGCATATTGGGCACGGAATTAGGAAATCTGGATTCCCTCCAACTCAGTGTAGCAAGATCGAATTGGCCTATAGGGGCCATCCCATGCAGCATGTTCAGAGTTGCAATTCATGGTTTTGGTCTATCATGTGGGAACTTTAGGACCTGCTTCCAACTATGTGTGACTTAGGGCTAAAGGGCTTGCACTTTGACATAACAAAGAGTGCCCTTATTGGCTCCAGAGACAGAAGAGCCAATGACTCAGTGAATGTATTCAAAGGGGCAACCTACCCCCTCAGCTTCTCTCTTCCTTTTTGTCTGTGGATCCCATAAGGTTTATTTCCAGCTGCTTCCTGAGAGGAGAGTAAGAATAGAGACAAATTGTCCTTTTCTCCCTTCCCTGGACTCCATTTGGCCACAAACACATAGCATCTAAAGGATATATCCCGACTAAGAAAGCCTGAGCCTGAGATTGGGCTGCCTCTTTTGTATTTGTATTTTCCTCATCTTAAGTGAATGAGCACTTCTACTGAGATGAGTGTGTTCAAGACATTTAAAGGTTCCATCAGGTCTGAGCTGAATGGGAGCAGAGCAGGAATCCCTATCAACTACTTAGCACTCTTGAGGAAGACAGCAACCAAGAAGAGGATGGCCTGGCTGTTTTCCGGAAGACTTGTACTGCCAGTTATTTGGAAAGTAGAGAGCCAAGGTGACATGTGAAATGCCTAATGAGAAGTCCTATAACGTGCCTCAGATTTTGATGAAGGTTTAAATATTGACCACCCAGCAAATTTTAACAATAGTTAAAAGATGTTGCTAAATCCTATTTAAGTCATTCTGCGAATGCATCCTTTTTTATGTTTAGCATTTCTTATGTGAATGGAGGGAAAAATTACCTGTTTAACTGTTGATTCATATGGTACATTGACCATCTTTTTCCTTTTTCTTTTTGGGGAAATCTCAAATATGAGCCATAACAAAAAATAAAATCATCCCCAGGCTTCTTGGATGAGAGTTTAAGTGATGAAAGAGTGTGGGAACAGGGAGCCTAGCCTTATTTTCATTTGAAGCCGGGCTCTCCAGCACTGAACCCACTCCAAAACACGTGCCTGGGCAGACAACAGGCAGGGTACAGTACTCAAGCCTCTGGGAGTCCAGTAGTAGTTTCTCAAGGTGAGATCAATATATCATCCCCTTTCTTCATGCCTCCACATAGGCTATCTCCCAAGTCTAGGAGGCATTGCTTCCACCTACATTTCTGTTTTTATTCAAGGGTTAGTTTGAGTACTACTTCCTCTCATTCCTCAAATTACCTTTCCCTCCTTCTCTGTGTACACGTGGTATCACGCAATTAGAATATGAAGGCAAGGGCTGTTTAGTTTTTCTTTGTATCCCCAGCACCTAGTGTAGTGCCATCAATATTTTGGTGGGAAAGAGGGACCATATCTATGACTTTACTGATATAGGAAAAGAAATTCCCTCTACCCATGCAGACTGGCACCTACTCTATGGCTTCTATTTTAGAAAGTTGCCTGGTGCAATAAGAGGTTAAATGACTTGCCCGGAGTCACAATGCCATTATGTGCCTGATGTAGGACTTGAACTCAGAGCTTGATAACTGAAAATGGCTCTCTAGTCACTACACCACGTTGCCTTTCTTCCATGAATGTAGTAAGGTGCTTAATAAATATTTGTTAAATTTAATTAGTTCTGGCTTTTTCATTAACTAGCTGTGTAACTTAGGGCGTTTGCTTTTCCCTCAGTAGAACAATCTATAAAGTTCCATCCAGCTCTAACATTCCCTCAACCTGTTGAGGAAGTTAATTGCTCCTGCCCAGCTTCAAGAGTCATACTTCCATGATTGTCTACGGAGGCAGGCAATAAAAGGATCTTCCTCCCTCCCAGCCACCCCCTATTCAAACAATAGCTCTTCTGCTCTCGATTTCTGAAATGAATTTCCATAAACGATGGCAGCTATGAAATGATCGGGAATTGAGGTAGCCTAAGTCATGGAAGAGAAATAAAAGAGGTTTACAGAGATCGGAGACATCCTTTAAAGAGATAACTTTCATGTTCATTGAAGGATAGGCAGGACCAAGGTAGAATGGTGACACCTTGAATGTAAAGAAGCAATAATTATTAGTTGTTTTCTTGGGATGGATTGGAGAAAGAATCTTCCGTGTGTGTGTGTGTGTGTGTGTGTGTGTGTGTGTGTGTGTGTGTGTGTTTAATTATCCTCTCCCTGTCTTAATGTAAGATTATAAGCTTTTTGAGCTCAGGAACTGGATAGACTCTCATAGCATTATAAAGATGTTTATTGGATTGTAATACAATCTTAAAGTTTGAGAGCCTCGACTGTCCAACCGTTTAGGAGGGTGTGTAAAATATTTCTTCAAAACAACAACAACAAAACCTAAACCAGGCAAGGGCCATAGCAAGCTCCAGCTGCTCAAAGGAATAGAGACCTGTTAGGTAGGTACCATCTCCACTATATTTGCTGTGTAGACTTCCCCTACTTAACTTCTCTCTGACTCAGTTTCTTTAAGAGAGAAATCGGAAGGAAAACACCTGACCCTCCCTCTCGGGGCGGGGGTGGTGGGGGGGCGGAGGTGGGGGAGGTGGAGAAAAGGGCAACATTTGGTTAAAAATCAGCACTCAGGGAGTGGGGCACACGAAAGGGGCTCTCTCCAAGACTCAGGATTCTTCCCCAAGGAGAAATCGATCACTGATCTGGCCGGATTGCTTTGAATGTGGCCCTATAAATAATAGTTACAAAAAAAATCTGACTCACCAGTTAAATGCACGGATTTCATTATGGCCAAGCAGTGGCCTAGTCTGAGGGCACTGATTCCTTTGTCTTTTCTCTAGTCCCAGCGGAAGGGAAGGGACGGCCACCAGCCATGAGTGTGAATAATGTGAGATGCTTAAAAATTCAAAACAGTCAAGTGTCATTTTCTCTGGGTTGCTAATGGCCCTAAGGGGAGGGCAAGGCCACCTGTGGGTCTCAGGCTTAAGGATACTGCCTGCTCCTCTTGCCGCTGCCCCAAGCAGTGGTTTGGAGTCGCAGAGCCAAAGCCTCCCGGGGGCAGGGTTGGGCCGGACCAAGAGGAGGAGGTTTGGGAGGCTGCAGGCCAGGCCAGAGCTGCAGCCGCCGCCACTTCCCCACCCGTTCGGAAGAAATACGGTAAACATGTCCTGATCACGTGGGGTGTGAAGTGGCTGTCGCTTTCTGGCTCCTGGGCTGGTGGAGAGAGAGGCGATCAATCCGGAAAGAGAGGCGTCAGAACCCCCTACGACGGCCACCCCCGCCCTAGTTCCCCCTCTCTCCTCTGCAGTCTGCACTCTCCGCCAGAGAAGGGGCGGAACGTCTTCAGGTCCCGCCGGCTCCCCGCCGATTACGAAGCCGGGGCAGACTGGGTAACCCAGGCAGAGCAGGCAGCACCCGGAGCTGAGCGCATGGACTCGTCTGGCCGGAGTGACCGGAGGGGGCGGGAGGGGGGCCGGGGGGCCGGGCGAGAGGGGAAGGGGAGGGGCGGGGAGCTAAGCCCGCAGCCTGCTCTCCTTGCCCGGGCGTGTGCTAGTGAGCAAGGGAACGAAAGGGCTAGGGAGAGAGTGTGTGTGTGGTGTGTGTGTGCGCGCGCGGTGTGTGTGTCCTCCCGGGGAGTGTGCGCTCACTCGCTCGGTCGCGGGAGAGCCGCGCGTCCCTCTCCCAGAGCCATGGGGATGTGCTACAGCCTCCGAGCCCGAATCCTGGGCGCCCATCACCCCTCCATCTCCTACAGCGGCCGGGGCCCCGCAGTCGCGCTGGAAACTGGCGACCTCCCTGGGGGACAGCAGCCGGATTCGGGCGACCCTCAGTCGAGGAGCCGGCTGCGGGAGCTGGAGCTGGCCCGGCTGAAGGCAGAGAGAAAGCGAAGCAAAGGCATCGACAAGAGCCTGAAGGCGGAGAAGCGCGAATACAGGCAGACCCACCGGCTGCTGCTGCTGGGTGAGGCAACTGGCTTTGTCCCGGGGGTCGGGGGCGCAGGGTGTACTGCCAGGGGTGCTCGGATAAGGGAGAGCAGTCTGGACTGCTCAGTGCTCGCCGGTGGAGCCGGGGGTGGAGGTGGAGGGGAGAGCATGCCCAGTGCTGGGGGCCGCAAGTACCAGTCCAGGCCCCTGACAGCCCTGAGACGATGTGTTTCTGGGTCCCCAAGCCTAGCCCCAAGAAGAGTGAGGAGGAAGATTACTGTGGCTTGTGGGGTGAGGTGGCGGGGGAAGGAGGAAGACTGGCTTGTCTTGTGATTGGGGTGAGAGTAACAGGGAACCCTTACCCCAAGTGCTGTCGTGGGGCGGGGTCCTGATGGGGGCTGGGTTGAGGCAGCCCGCACTCCGAGCTGTGTCCTAGGAGGGGGTGGGGCGTGGGATGTGGCGGGGGATGGTTGGTGGTGGTGGCAGTGGTGTTGGTAGTGGTGGTAGTAGTGCTGGTGGAAAGAGATGGGTGGGGGCGGGGGATAGGGCGGAGATCTTTCGGCCCCAGCTGGGGCAGAGCGCTACAATGAGCCCCAGTGTTGGAAATAGCCAGTCGAGATGGGCTGAGCCGGAAAGGGGAGGGGGAGAGGTTTGGAGAAGGACGTGTGGATGTTAGGGGGGATGTTAAGGGCAGCTGCTGGGTTGGCCCCTGAGGAGCGGCGTTGGAAGGGTGGAGGTTTGAGGTAGCATCTGTGAATGAAAACCCGCCGCCTGTTTGACATCGATTGGTGGTGGAAAACCTTCAGAGTGTGTCCTTTCCTGCACCCATGGAGCCCCAGACTGATGTGGGCCCGGAACTGAGGGTACAGGGAGAACCACCCACATACCAGCTAAATCATCCAGCTAAGGAAACGGGGCCTGGGGTTGTTCAGGTTGAGTGTTTGATTACTAGAAGTAGACTTTCAATCATTTTTCTATCCCATGCGAAACTTTCAGTCTCCACATTCGTTACACTGGATATCCCAAGCGCACCGCAGCTTGAAGCTTTAAAGTCAAGGAGTATTAAGTGTCAGGACTTCTCATCCTGGATGCCAAGGCTTGCATTAGAGAGTAGGTTTTGGCCTGGTTGGTGGACAGGGGAAAAAAAAGGCAGTTTTCCCAAGAACATACTTCGTTGCCTCTATCTCCCACTTCTTTGTTCCTTTGCTTCTCATCATCATCCCCATCTTCTTGCAAATGCTCAGGTAGCTTGGTTCCTTGGTTTAAACGTTTAACATGGTTCTGAGTCGGAGGAAAGATCAGAAGGCAGCCGATTCTCTAGATTCCCAACTCTGCAGCCTGATTTAAGTGGGAGGTTTGGGGAGGGGGATGTAGGAGGAGGTTGCCGTGCTGGGCTGTTATGTCAGGCGCTAAATAGCTCCACCACTACTTATGGCATTTCAGTAGAAGCCACAGAACTAGATTCCTTGTGATTCTGTGATTCTAAATAGGTGGGAGTGGCCCTACATCTGTTAATGCTTTTTAAAATGCTGGATAGCTTAAGTTTGCTATGTATATACAGCAAAAGAATAGTTGGTCTTGTGACCAGGAATGAGAGTGGATAGACTAGTTTTCCACATACATTTTATAAAAATTGTTGTGCATATTCTCAGCCATTCTGTTTGCTTTTTCCCCTGGGAGAGGGGTCGTTTTCATTTGTAGAGTAAGATGTAATGATAGGGGTATGGGAGGGGGTAATTAAGTCAAATCAAGTGAAATTGGATCTTGTTCCTGGAGTGTATCTCAGTAGTGTGACAGTGTATGTGACTTGTGGAACATGTAAAGCATGCGAATTACAACATATGACGTGTATTTTCCAAGTGGTTTGGGAAAAGGACAAAGGATAGCAAAGGTAAAACCTTCAGTGGCTGTGAAAAGGAGCTTCCTATTCATTAGGAATTGGAGGCTCTCAGAATTGTCCATAAAGAATGACATTTTCCCTTAAAAATCCAGGTCTCAGGCTAGAAGGGTTCCCTTTCTCCCTATCTCCCTCAATCCTGCTTCTTTTTTTAATCTAACCATCCAGATTTATGGCTGAGTTATAACAGCTTTTACTTCAGCAATAAGCAGTTCTGAGATGAAAATTTCTGAGGTGAAGCAATGCCATCTCAGTTCCTGGTGATGTATTCCTTGTTTTTTAAGAACTCCCAAGGGTTTGCTTTCTTAATTCCAACCATCATTCTCTCCACTACACCACACTTTGTTGTTGTTGTTGTTAGTTGGTGATGTTGTGACCCCATTTGGGGTTTTCTTGGAAAAGATACTAGAGTGGTTTGCCATTTCCTTCTCTAGCTCATTTTACAGATGAGGAAACTGAGACAAATGGGATTAAGCGACCTGCCCAGGATCATACAGCTAGTAAGTTTCTGAGGCTACATTTGAACTCTGTTCTTCCGGACTCCAGGCTTAGTACTTTATCCATGGCATCACCTACGCTGCCCCTCTACTATGTTATGGCTGTTCTTGATAACATTATAAACAATACAGTATATAACTGTAATGATATTTTAGCTATGCTGTGGATCACAACATATCAGGGTGTGATAACATTATTTATTTTGAAAGGCAATCCTAATACATTGTGGTATGTTAGGAAATATACATTCATATGGGAATGAAGTAGAACTAAAACTGTACTGAACCAACAGACCCTGGAAAACGATACCATCCTAATCACCATTTTTCAAACAGCAGCTGTTTTCATGTACATGGAATTTCAATATTCAGAGCAGAGTTCAGGGAGGCAGCAGAGGGGAGTAATGTGAACACTGTGAACTGAGGGAGGAAACCGAGTCTCTAATCCGGATTTTTTCACTAACTAGCTGTACAACCTGTCTGGATCTTTTTTTCTTCATCTAGAGAGTGACAAGATTAGATTGGCTCGCTAAGGTTCTTTCTAGTTGGGATATTCTGTCTCTGTGGTTTAAAGTATTTTTCCAGTGCTTTTATTCTATGTTTTAAAATCCCTTCCAACCCTATGGTTCTATGACAGTTCTGCAACCTATTAGGGAAAGAAAAGGCATGTCATATACCCGAACCAGAATTTTACACCAGAGGTGTCAAACATGCCTCTGAGGGCATGTGGCCTACCACACTCAGAAATACAGCCTGAACCAGATTAAAATACAATTGAGAAATATTTAGCAAAATAAATAAAATTACAATACAAAACAGATAATGTTAATTTGTGGTTTTCTAAGTCAGTATACAACCCTCAGGGATCCATTTTTCTTTGAGTTTAACACCACTGTTTGACATACAAGAGCTAGGCTAAGATAAAGCCCTCTGAAATTGTTCCCCCTTTTCCTTTGTAAAAAGAAATTGACCTAATGTAGAAATCTTTGTGGAGAAAATGGATTTTCATTAAGTAGGGGTGCTAGTTCAGCTATTAATATGGGCAAGTGAAGTATTGTGTTGTTATAGTGTGGTGTGTCCTCAGACTTTTTGTAGCTGTGGAAACTTTTGCTTCATTTTCAAAATTTTTATTGATGTTTCATTTTTATATCATCTTCACTTCTAAATATATCTCTCCCTTCTTCCGTATCAAAAGAGCTGTTCTGTGTAACAAAGAATAAAAAAAACAAGATGGGGAGGGAAGAGCAGCAGTTCAGCAAAACTAACCAGTATGTCAGCTGAGCCTGACAGTATATGCAATGGAATTCTTTCCTTTTAGACAAACCTTCAGGAAAATCTTTATAGTCAAATCTTTTAAAATCATCTTGTTAAATAGCCAATAATAAGAGTGATTGACAGCATATTGGAGTAGATCGAGTGCTAGCCTTGGATAGATCTAAGTTCAAGGTCTGTCTCTGCTGAATACTAGCTACATGACCATAGGTAAGTCACTTAAATTATAGAGACAGCGTAAGGGGCAGAGTGGATAGAGCACTGGACCTGGATTCAGGAGACCTGAGTTCAAATGTGGCCCCTCAGATACTTACTAGCTGTGTGATCCTGGGCAAGTCCTTTAACTTCTGTTTGTTTCAGTTTCTTCCTTGGTAAAATAGGGATAATAATAGCACTTACCTCCCAAGGCTATTGTGAGGATCAAAAGACGTTTGTAAAGTTCCTTGCCAACCTTCAATTGCTATATAAATGCTAGCTATTATTAACTTCTTAGTGCAAGTAGCAGCTTTCTAAAACTATAATTTACAGTTGCTAATTGGCATCAGTGGAAGGACCTCCCATACAGGTTGTTTTCTATGAAATTACTGGACCAGATAGAAAAAAAAAGTAAAAATGGTACTAAGTCCTCCCAATTCTTTCAGCTGATATTCTGATAGAATGGTTTACTGTTTCCTTTCCTGTCATCCTCCCTCTGAATATTCTTGAGCTTGTTAAGGTCTTTCTTAAGATGTGTTTCATAGAATCGAACACAATACTCTAAGGGTGATCATACCATAGCCAACTGCCTGATGTCTGTATATCTGATGTCCTCTACCATAGGGCCTATGCTATTGAAGATACCAGAGAAAGCATGGCGAGATCAGGGACTGACTGCCCCATCGCACTATAGTTCCATTATAACACTCTCCTATCTTTGGATTGACCCTGAGGTTTCTCAGCTTGAAATTATTTCACTTATTTATCATATTCTTTGGATAAGGTTTTGCTATACTGGTTGCATCTCCTTCCCTAATTGCTGATTGGGGTTTGGTGACTAGGTCTTGACCAGCCATTTTAACAAAAAGTTAATATATGGAATTATGGGTTTACCTCCTCCACCCCAATTTCTTCCATTCCCTTTTGAGAGAATGAAATTGTAATCACATAAAAGGCTTCAAGAAATCTTGAAGTGTGGCTGTCACTGGTCTGATTGTGGATACTATGCTTCTATTAATGCAGTATGAGATCATGATATGTCATGGTATATTGCCCTCACATACTGCGCTCCCACTTCCCTAGAACCTCCAGGTTTTTTTCATTCATTTTGTTATCTGGCTACATCTCCTCTTCCTCTAGTTATGTAATTGTTACTATTTTAATCCAAGTATCAGACTTTGTATTTATCCCTATAAAATTTCATCTTATTGGATCCCATTTATATTTTTTATAGCCTATTGTTATTTATAGATCCTATTTCTGTCACCCCAAAATTAGCTATCTCCCCCAGCTAATCATTCCATTGAATCCCTTCACTCCTTCACTCCTTCAGATACTGGAAGACAGTTCTCATCTCTCTTCATTTAAGTCACTGATAGAAAATAGTGAATGGAATAAGGCCAAAGAGAGGTGCCTGTGACTCTTCCATCCATTAAATATTATTTTCTGGGTCAAGCCATTCAAGTAGCTCTGAATCTACTTGTATTATCATCTAGCCCAAATCTCTCTAACTTGTTCACAAGGTTATTGTAAAAAGCTTCATCATATGTATTGCTGAAATCCAGAGATAGCACCATAGATTTAGAAGGAATCTTAGACATCATCTAATTAGGACCTTGTTTTACAAATGAGGAAACCGTGGCTTAGAGAGGCTAAAGGATTTACCCAAATTCACACAGGTATTAAGTGGTAGAACCGGGATTCAGACTCAGGTCCTCTGAGTGCAAATCCAGGATTCTTTCTACTTTACCATGCTATATACTGATTTTACCTGACATTAAAAAAAATGGTGCAAAAAGTATTGAAAGTATTAAAAAATACTCCCAAGAGCATTTGTAGCAATAAATTGTTATCCTTCCAGTTAAAATACATTATATTAAGATAGACCAACAATCAACTGATTTTATATATATATATATGTATATATATATATATACATATATATGTATACACACATATATATACATATATATGCGTTAGTGGGTGATTTTAAACAACTACTATGTAGTGGGTGCTAAGTGATTTACAAATATTATCTCACTAGATCTCCCCAACAACCTTGTGAGTAGGTGGTGTTGTTATCACCATTTTACAGTAGAGGAAAGAGGCAGACAGAGGTTAAGTGACTTGCTTGTGTAGTTCTTGTCTGAGGCTATATTTGAAATCAGGTCTTCCTCACCCCAGACCCAGCATTCTATCCATTGCACTACCTACCTACCTCTCATCAAACTGAGGAGACTGAAGAAGACTTGCATTTAGCTGATGAGCATTTTGCATACCCCATTAGCCAATAGCACCATTGCTAGCATTAAGTTATACAGTATGCCCATCAAAATAGTAATACCTTTTGTACTAATGCATCATTAGAGGACATTTTATCTCCAGCACGCTTAAAACAGAAGCAATAGACCTGGATCAGTAGTTACTGCTTAATTGGTCAGAGAGAAAGGGGAAACAACTAAATTGCTGCATTTAAAATTTGATGGTTTACCTTCATGGCTCAATTTTTATCAACAACAACAAAAAGTCATTCATAGATTCCTGCTGTCAAGAAAGAGACAGTGAAGAGTCTTCACTTTGGATACAGGCAGATGTAATGAAAGGAACATCTGATTGGCATCAGAAGACTTGGGTTTAAGTCATGGGAGTACTTCTTGCCTGGTGGTGATTATCTTCAATTTATCTTGCATATTTCTTGTCTATTATTGTTTGCATGTCATCTTCCCCATTAGACAGTGAGCTCTTTGGGAGCAGGGGCTTTTATTTTATTTTATTTTTGCCTTTCTTTGTATCCCCTCTACTTAGCACAGAACCTGGCACACAATAAGTACTTAATAAATGCTTGTTGAATGACTTACTGACTGACCCTGCACATATCACACCTTTTTGAGTCTTAGTTTCATTTTCTATAGCAAGATAGAAATCATACAGGTTCTGGCTACTTCACAGGGATGTTGTGAAGAAAGTTCTTCATCTAGTCATGTCATCATGTTAGTCCTTCATCTAGTTGGGTTGCACTGACTTTGCAGATTTCATGGGTTTTGTTTTTTTTCCAGAGATGAGATAACTTACCCAAGATTACACAGTTAATAAGAGTCAGAAACTTGTCAAGAACTGGTCTGTTGACTTAGTACTCTGCTGCCTCCTGATGCTGACAAAAGCATAAACACATCTTAATCATATGGGGTGACATTAAGATAAGCAAAGTTCTTAAGAGGAGAAGAGAAATTGACCAGATGATAAATGGTTAATCTTGGGCTTTTCCTGTATTATTTCAAAGCATTTCCCTCAGTTCAGTTCTACAAACATCAAGCGCCAATCATAGGGAAGTGGTGAAGAAGAAACTGAACCAGCTTTGGAATCAGAAGATGACAGTTCTAGGACTGGTTCTGCTTCTTACTATCTGTGTGAACCTGGACAAGTCATTTAAGCCATGCAGATTCAGTTTCCTTATGTATAAAATGAGAATGTTGTATTATGTGCATGTAACCTCTTCCCTGTGAAGGGGACACAGAGATGAAAAAGACCTGATTTCCCTCCCTTAAACAGGTTACTGACTACATTAAGGTCTCATCAAACTTGTATTCTTCAAATGCTACTGTTTTGTATTCTATTTCATTATTTCTAATGACAAGAGCCCTGGATTTGAGTCAGGGATCCTGTTTGCAAGTCCTAACCATGACATTATCTTGATGTGTGACCTTGACAAGTAAATGACTTCTTCTCTTTGGACCTCATTTTTCTCAACTTTAAAAATTGAGGGGTCACCTAGATCACCTCTAAGCTCCCTTTCAATTCTAACATGGTCCTAAGTATAAAAGAGGTAAGGGAAATTTAGTCCCCACACTCTTTCTCTTTTACCTTTGTAAACATGTGTATTCTCCTCACTACATACATCCTTCTTCAACTTCCTAACTGCCTAGGTTCCTAATGAATCGTGAAATTAACATACCATTTGTTTATTTCCTTGTTTGAATTCCAACATCACGGATCAGATCATATCAACACAACTCTTAGCCCAGTGTTGGACTCCTTCTCCTGGCTCTTTTCCAACAGGGCATGAAACATCCTTCAAGTTAGTTATAATATGTGGTATGGTACTGGTCACTAGTCTCTGGAGATGCTATGGGCTCTAGCCAAAGGGGTTACTGCCATTATTATTTCTTATTCAATTTTCATGACATTACTGTTTCCTGGTTCTCTTCCTACCTTTCTGACTCCTTTTTGGTCTCCTTTTTGAGATCATTTTCCTTGTCTTACTCTCGTAGAAAGGGCATCATGCGTGGGTATACCTCCAGATCTCTGCCCTAAGTCTTCTTCTCTTTTCTCTCTGAACTCTCAATGTTGGTGATAGCACACGCTTCCATGATTTCAACTATTATTACCTCTATGCATAAGAGTCTCTGGTCCAGCTCTAGTCTTCTACTTGTACTCAAGGGCCATATGATCAAATATCTATTGGACATCTGCAACTTGGTATCATGAAGGCATCTCAAATGAAACATGTTGAGAACAGTATTTAGTGTCTTTGTCCGCCAAAGCCTCCCATCTTCCTAACTTCTCCATTTTTGTTGAGGGTACCACCATTGTCCCAAATTGGAAACCCCAGTGTCATCTTCAACTCTTCACCCTCCCTTGCTCCCTCACATCTGATCAGTCACCAGGTTTTATCGATTCTACCTCCAAATTATATCTTGCGTTCATTCTCTTCTCTCTATTTACATAGCCACCAAACTAGATGAAGCTTCATCATCTCTCACCTGGACTATTAAAATGGCCTCTTTATTGGACTTCTGCCTCCATGGATCCATCCTTTACACAATAACAATTTGACTGTAGAATGTTCTACACTGTCACCTGTGCCTGAGAGAATCTTTGGCTTTCCTCAAGATGCAGGATACTTGTCTTGATCCCTGTAGTTGCAAGTCCTTCTCCCTTCTTTGGAAGTAAATTGGTAAATATTTTCCCTTTAAATGCCTATGTACACCCAGGATCTGAGTTCAAATCACCTCTGACACTTACTACCTGTGTGACTTTGGGCAAATATTTAATTTACCTTGGTCTATTGAATTCCTCACCCATAAAATAAGGGTATTGGAGCAGATAACCTATTAGCTCTTTTCCAACTCCAAACTTATGTTTTTATGTTCCTACATTCTTAGGTTGTTTCCTCTTAATGGAACATAAGATCCTTGAGGACAGGGACTGCCTAATACAGTGTCTAACACGTAGTAGATATTTAGTAAATGCTTGTTGTTTGTTTGGATACTGGTTGTATCAGACCGGACTGAAAGATTTGGTTGGTCTATATTCACCACATCCTGTCTGTATGTCCAGAACAACGGGAAAACAGCAGTCTTAATAATTCCTACTCTCAGGTGCTCACTTTAGATTTAGGAAGATCTCTATGTGACCATGAACAAGCCTCATCACATCTCTGAATTTCCATTTTCTCGTTGATAAAATGGGAATATTAATTCCTGCCCTATCAGCCATATGGTTATTGTGAAACTCAAATAAGATAATGTGTATCAAATGTTTTGAGAACTTAAAAGCACTGCACAAATGTCAGTTAAAATATTGCTACATTTCATAGAGTTAAACAAACGTAATCATTTTGTTCAGATCCAACGCTATGTCATATTGTCTTCTATCTCAGGCTTTACTTAGATAGATGGTTATGTTTCTTTCCAAAGAAAATAGGAAAGAGCACTCATTCATTATTTTGTGGCTCCATATGAGAGGTCAATAACTGAAATGGAGCCTTCGTGAAAATGGGAAGTCAGACTGGAAGGATATCTAAGAAGAATGTCAGCCATATCTCTGAAAATGCCTGTTGTGTGGAGGCTAGTCCTTTGTCAAGAGTAAAGTTAAATGTTGGTGAGGGATTTTAGAAGCATCAACCAAAAGGAGCATCATTCTGTCCTCAATTTTGTTTTCCTCTCAAGGCTCTAGATAATTAGTTGTTTTTCTTTGGGGGGGTTACTTTTACTTTAATTTTTAAAAATCTATTTATTTATTTTGTATAGCACTTTCACTTCTGAATATATCTCCCCTCTCTCATCCAGTGAGCTATTTCTTGTAGTCAGTCAGTCAACAGTCATTTATTAAATGCTTACCATGTACCAGGGCAGTGAGGTAGCCTAGTGGATAGTGCCAGGCCTGGAGTCAGGAAAACTCATTTTCCTGAGTTCCAGTCTGGGCTCAGACACCTATTAGCTCTGTGACCCTGGGCAAATCACTTAACCTTGTTTGCCTCAATTTCCTCATCTGTAAAATGAGCCGGAGAAGGAAATGGCAAACCACTCCAGCATCTTTGCCAAGAGAACCCCAAATGGGGTCACAAAGAGTCACACAAGACTGAAAAATGAGTCAACGACAACACTACTAGTCCTTATGTCAAGCACTGGGGATACAAAGAAAGAACAAGATAGTCTCCAACCTCCAAGAGCTCATATTCTAATAGAGGAAACAACATGCAAATGTACAGAGTAGGTAGAACATAATCTCAGAAGAAAAGGCACCAGCTGCTGAGAGGATTGGGAAAAAATATTTTTCAGAAGGTGGAATTTGAGCTGAGGCTTGCAGGAAGCTAGGGAAACTAGGAATAAAAGAGGAGTAAAAAAAAAGCACTCTTTAGCAAACTGATGAATACATCAGCCTCTTCTGACAGTATGTATGCACAGAGTTTCACAGCCATAGCTCACCATCTCTCTTTCTATCTAAGAGGGAAGCAGGTACATTATTTCATCTCTTCTCTAGGGCTAAGCTCAGACATTATAATCACAAAGCATTCACTTTCGTTTTTGTTATTGTTGTTTGCAGTTACATTGGTGGAGTCACTGGGTATGTAGTTTTTCTGGTTCTGATTACTTCACTCTTTGTCACTACACATAAGTCTTCTGGGGGTAATTTTTCAATAATTTTCTTAAGTAGTTTCAAAAGCACATTTCTTATGACAAGTTTCCACTTAGGAAATTGAGATGAGCTCTTAGCGGGCCTAGAGATTTACATGTTCCCAGCAGTGCATGAAACAAGCAGAATTTCATTTTATCTTTCCTGCTTGGGCTTGGCCATTTCTAGGAAGCATTAGATGCAGAGTGTTAATGGGATTCTGACTGATCACTTTCAGCCACCTGTAGCCTGTCCTTCAGCATAAGCCAGCCTTGGATTGGTTCATTCCTTTCATGAGGCACTGGCCGTGTGTCTCAAACTGACACATTGCAGAGGCATTGAAGAGAGACACATTGTAGACAGCTTTATGAAATATCTTTAGCACAGCAATCTGTAAAGGATACGTTCTCATTTACACAGTCCTCCTCCTCACAAGGAAAATCTGTCTTGCAGCTACCTTTCTTACTTATTAATGTAAATTTGATTTCATTTTCTTTTGTCAAGTTAAAACATGTGTGCCAACTTTGAAGAGTTTCTAATGAATAGCCCCTTTAATCTGAGATAGCAGATGCAAAATTAGAGACAAGAAACAAGAAACCTAACACAATGGGAAAAGCCCAGGCTTAAGGGTCAAAGAACCAGGATTCAAATCTCACCCCATACATTTACTACCTTGGTCACCTTGGACAGCTTCCAGGGCCTCAGTTTCTTCATTAGCAAAATGAAAAGTTTGGACTGTGTTGCTTCTGAGATCCCTTCCAGCTCTTGTTTTATGACCTATAGGTTTAGTTTTTTAAAACAATTTTTATTACAAACTTAAGATCCATTCCCACCCAGAAGAAAAATAAACGCTTCCCCCAAAAAAGAAATCGCAAATAAAACTATCAACCCTAAATTATTTACAGGTGGACAAAAAGAAAGTATGACAGTATTATTTTGCACCTGTATCCCTTATCCAATCCTTTTTTTCACCTGCAGCTTCATTTAATTTTGCTATTATTCCCTTTTTATTTATTTTTTCTGTTAACAATTATTTTATTATTTAATATTGTAGTTTTCAATATTGATTTCCACAAGATTTTGAGTTACAAATTTTCTCCCCATTTCTACCCTACCCCCCACTCCAAGATGGCTTATATTCTGATTGCCCCATTCCCCAGTCAGCCCTCCCTTCTATCACCCCACTCCCCCCCATTCCCTTATCCCTTACTTTCTTGTAGGGCAGGATAGATTTCTATGCCCTACTCCCTACATATCTTATTTCTCAGTTGCATGCAAAAACAACTTTTTTTTTTGAGCATCTGCTTTTAAAACTTTGAGTTCCAAATTCTTTCCCCTCTTCCCTTCCCACCCACCCTCCCTAAGAAGGCAAGCAATTCAACATAGGCCACATGCGTATCATTATGTAAAACACTTCCACAATACTCATGTTTTGAAAGACTAACTATATTTCCCTCCATCCTCCATCCTCCATCCTATCCTGTGCTGTCCCCCTTTATTCATTTTTCTCCCTCGACCCTGTCTCTTTTCAAAAGTGTTTGCTTTTGATTTGTTATTCCCTTTTTATTTAATATATGATATGGCCTGATTCTGCTTTCTTTACCCTGCATCACTTCATTTGTCTTACCACATTTCTTTGTATTGTTCATGTTTACCAATTTTTATGATGCAATAATATTCCATTTGCAAGAATAATTTTCTCTTCATATCTGCTTAACTTAGATCAGCCAGAGCAGTAGATAAGAGATATCTTTATGGGCAAGCAGAAAGGAAGTTGCATTCATGGTATATATATATAGCAAGCTAGAGAGAAATGATGAGATTTATACAAACTTTCTTTGTCTTTGAAAGGTGTCACATATTGTGTGTTACCTCTGGGTTACATTCCTTAGTCCTCCTTTATCCCTTTCATTTCCTAGATCCTTTAAGTCAGTACCACACAACCTTGACTAAGCCATATGACCAGGCTGGGAATTATTCTATGGTTTTTATATATGTACAAGGAATAGATGAATGAATGAATTTTAAAAAAAACCATTTCTTAAGTGCCTTTTCTGTGACAGGCACTATGCTAAGCACCGGGGATACAAATACAAAATTGAGACAGTCTCTGAATTCAAGGAGCTCACATTTTAATGGGGGAAGATAAGACATAGGAGAATGATGGCTAAAGAAATGTGTTTTGTTCTGAGAAGTCACTGAGATGTTGAATGGAATAGTCAATTAACATAACCTTTCCAAGAACAGTAATAGTGTTGATTTAATGATATTTCCCAGAGCAATATGGCTGATATGAAGAAGCATGGGGAGTTCAGAGCTCAGCAGCTTAACACCTCCCAGGGCATTGAGATAGTGGAAGGGAGGAAGATGTCCAGGGAAAGGCCACATTGTTGCAGGGAGTTCCAAGGAATCAACAACCACTAAAATATTCAAAGGTAGATGGTGTAAGCCTAGCAGGAAAGAAGGGAGCATATTCTGAGTAATGAGAGCCTGACAGCAGGGTAAAGTAGCCAGCTGGTCCATGCATTAATTATTTTTCATCATAAAATCTGATATAAATGTTTCCTATGGTCTCTTTCCTATTGAGTTGCAGGATATTTGAACCACAGACTATCACCCAGGGCATGATAAAAATAATAGCCCCTGTACTTAATATACACAATATCTTAACCTAATGATGAAATAATGCTTTCTATCTTAGGATCACTGAGGCCTTGCTTTAGAGATCTGTGGTTTCATCCATGTGGATATTTCCTCCTTTAGGGCAGATGACAGCCCTTCCAAACTTTAATAGACATTATTTCTCTCCATTGCCAGGCTTGCACCTGAAGCTTTTCTGGCTTGGTAGGGACTACTAGAGCATATACTTTTCTACCTTAGCATGGGAAAATCCAAGGTCACCAATATACTATGATGCTCCTTGAGAGCAGAGATTGTTTCATTTTTTTGTATTTGAATATCCAGCACTTAGCACAGTACCTAAAACATATTAAGCACCTACGTGCTTAATAAGTGTGTCCCTGCAGTTGAAAGTTGTCCTTAATAACTCAAGTACATCATACTTGTTATACATTCAAGAAATTTGCATTTTTCAGAAACTTTAAGATATTTATTTTATGTTTATTGACCCATATCTTTACTTTATTATTACATTCTGTATACAGTAGTTCTGTCATCTGTCAACGATAAACAAAAAACTCCATTGTCATCAGCATATCTGATTACCGAGTAAGTGTTCCAACTGTGTTTCATGAAAATATAGCACTGTTTTTGCAGTTGAGAGACTTGAGTTTGAATCCTAACTCTGACAACTTACTAGATGTATGACCTTGGTCAATTCATTTAATTTCTCTCTGCCTCAGTTCCTCAACTGTAAAGTGAGTTTAATGCTGCTCGTATTGCCTACCTCACAAAATTTTAAATAATAAATAAATAAAATAAAAATGCATGCTATTGTGATTAAAGTTTAGAACTCTCTCTCCTCCCTCACTCCTTCCTTTTGTCCTCATCTCTCTCTCTCTCTCTCTCTCTCTCTCTCTCTCTCTCTCTCTCTCTGTCACACACACACACACACACACACACACACACACACACACACACACACACACTGATCCTATGAAAGGCGAGTGGCTTCCCCTCTCTGGACCTCAGTCTCTTCATCTGTAAGATAAGAGGACTGTACTAGAGGTGATTTAAATTTCCTCTCAGTTCTAGTAATTCATAAATGACTGTCTGAGGTCATTTTTAGCTCTACATCCTATCATCTTATGATCGTAGTGATATTTGAGGTGATTAGTTCTTGTGGGAGGAGATCGTCTGATTCATACTTTATTCTCAGCCATTAGGCACATCATGTCAAACTGATGTGTGCTTTGTTTATATGACAAATTGAATCCTTTAATGAATTTATAATCTAAAACCACACATTTATAGCCATACAGAAATCTAAATTTTACTGGCTTCAGGTGTCCGTTGTTCTTTTCGGGTCCATTCAGGGATGCCTCATTTTTCAGTGTCTTCTTCAGCCTCATTTCTTCTTAGCTAGTTCATTGTTTGTCATCAGACTTAGACCATAGCTGAAGCAATATAACATGTCTCTGATTCTTTAAAATAAGATGATATATGGGCCGAAATTAGAAGGGGAAGAGATTAAATTCAAGATTTTTTGGCCGATACTTTTGGTTTGTAATAAAAAACATCCCATAAGTTATTTTGACATAAGGAACCTCAGGAATATAGACGCCCTGGGTTCTTTATGAGAGATGGAAAGAGGGATATTTCATCTATCTTACTGCCCTTCAGACTCCCTTTGACTTGTACCCAAATGAGTTGACTTTTTATGTTTCTGAGTGCATAGAGTACCCACTCAAAATTTTTAAGACTCAGTTCTCATTCTTAATGTAGTAGGCTTTCCTTAGATGTAGGTGCTTAGAAAAAAACAAAACTGGCAGCAAAACACGGAGCCTAGTTCTCAATGCCTGTTACCCTCCAGGATGAAAGTTTGGAACTTAGGAACCACCCTCAGGGTTATATATCTAGTATATCTCAGAGGATTATTGCCTTAGATCTGACATGCTGCTCAACATTCTGAATTTAAGTGGACCTTTGATCACATTAGTCTGAGTACCCTCTCCACCGGCAAAGATCACAACCTATCCATGTTCTTTCATAAATTTTACATGGAAGACCCAACTGTCCTTTCAGGGGCCTTTCTCTGATTCTTTCAATACAGTTATCCCTTCCCCATTGAGGGAGTTAGGAGTGCAGTGCCCCCAAGATCTGGAAAATTTGCATAAAATTTTTTGGCATTCCCTTATGCCAGAGAAGAAGTCTGAATTTTTTCTTTTTCTTTTAGGGGGTGTTTACAGTACCTTGATTTAAAATTTGGCTTAAGAATTTTTCTGGGTCATCTCTTGGCCTTCTGCAAAACTCCCCAACCTGCGATATATTGAAACTGCAATGAGGAAAGTTGTGATGTGGAAGGAATAACTGTTATTTCAAAAATCTTCTGGGGGCAGCTAGGTGTTGCAGTGAGTAGAGCACCAGCCCTGGAGTCAGGAGGACCTGAGTTCAAATCCAGCCTTAGGCACTTGACACACTTACTAGCTGTGGGAAAGTCACTTAACCCCAATTGCCCTGCCTTCTCCCCTCCAAAAAAAAATCTTCTGAGTACCAAAATTAAGTAAAGCATTTGAATGAACTCGAAACTTGAGTTTAAATCTCACCTCTGGCATGTGCTGGCAGTGCGATCTTGAGGAAGTCACTTAACTTCCCTGTGCCCTAGGCAATGCTGTAAGACTTCATTTGTAGCAAGGTACCACTCTGCATTAGTGGAGGGCGTTTCCTTACCCACGAGTTCTTTATGCCAATGAAATCACAATTCTAGTCCTTCCTCTTACCCAACAGGGAGTTGTGTTCAACCTAAGTGCTTGCCAGTATCCTATTTGATGTTTTATGCAAAGTCCCAGTGGAAAGGGATTCCACATAGGTGGTGAGGTTTTCCAGGTGAACCTGTTTGCTGATTGCAGCGAGCCCTAGAATGCTATGATGCTTCCACATTGACATCCATCAGCATTCAAAAGAAGCTGGTCTAAGCTCTAAGCAGTTCAGCCAAGGAAAAGCAAGCAAATGAAGCGTTAATTTGACTCAGATTGTAAGTCTGTCAACATTTTGAAAATATGGCGGAAAATAAATTCACCCATTCAGACCAGTTAAGGGGTAGGCCTGCCTGAATTGTAGACTATCTCCTAAAAATGTGTTTTTGAAATTCTTCAAGGACATATAGTAATGTACGTCACGTCCTCCAACTGGCTGCCAACGAATTGTTATTAGGACATTGCATTAGCGAATAGACAGGGCTCATTTGTAGCCAACCCATTACTGTTATCTAAGTACATCTTTGAAAGTAATTTGATCATATGAGTTAAATTATTTCCAAATGATTTTACTTACCATTAATTTGTTTAGCTAGGCCTTTCTTCCTAGGTAATGAGTTAAGTGAGGTGTACGTCACCCCATTCTCTGCAGTGCCAATTATCACAAATTTTGAATTAATAAGAGCAAAGCTAATCAGCATTTATGTCTATAGGATTGTAGTTAGAAGGTATAGATATCAAATCCTGATTATGTTAGATGGAGGTCACTTATTTTTAATTTGTTTTTTATTTTAAAAAAGTTTTCTCTAGAAGACTGCCTGTATAGCGTTTTATTGACAGCGTCCAAATGAAAGTGCTCTTTTCCACTTAAATCGTACTATAGCTCTGATCCAAACACTTGTTGCAGAAAACTCTATTGAAATAAGAAAGCATGAAGTATCCCAAGATGACTCTGAAGAGTAATTCTTATTTCAGAGTAGAAAAATAATGAGCTGACCTTGGACTGAAATTAACCAAGTCAGTCTCATAACTCTTCGATGAATCAGGTTAAATCAGAGTCAAATGTGTTTAAAGTCCTGGTTTTCTAGAGTTAGAAGAGACCTTAGAGACCCTCTACTACATCTCTCCTGTTCCCTGTACCCCCGTAAATCATAGATGTAGCGCTAAAAAGAATCTCTGTCGCCATCTGGGCCAACCCCCTTTCTTTTATGCAAATGAGTAAACAGAATGAAAAAGCATATATGAAGCACTTACTATGTGCCAGGCACTGTGTTAGGCACAGAGGATACAAATACAAGAGAGCAAGGAAATTCTTACCATGAAGGAGCTTCCACTCTAAGAAGGAAAGATAATGCATTCAGGAGAGCTAGGAGAGAAGTGGTTGGTATGTTCATTTTGGAGCACGGCTGAGAAGTGACTGGAGCTACAAGATCAGGGCAATATAGGGTGAAAGCGATTACCCATCGGAGCCCAGAGTGTTTCCAGGGGCAGAGTCCAAGGCTCTGGTGGGAGGGGAATAAAAAAGATGAGGATGATGGCCCAGAACAATTAATTTACTTGCTCAGGGTCATAGAAGTAGTAAAGGCCAAAAACTGATTTGAAACCAGACCCTCTGACTCCAAAGCCAGTTCCTTTTGCATTATGCAAAAGTCCCTACATTTTATGGATGAGGAAAATGAGACCCAGGTAAGGGAGTGAATTTCCCAAAGTTACTGGCAGAGCTGAGATTGCATCTCAGTTCAAAAATCCTAGGGCAGCTAGGTGGCACAGTGAGTAAAACACCAACCCTGGAGTCAGGAGGACCTGAGTTCAAATTCGGCCTCAGACACTTGACATACTTACTACCTGTGTGACCTTGGGCAAATCACTTAACCCTAATTGCGTTGTCTTTCCCCCTAAACAAGCAAAAACCCCTTGTTCCCAGTCTAGTAAACCTTCCATTACATCTAGGTTTTACTCCTAAAATCATTGCCACTTAAACCACTTTGTCTAGAATCATATTCTTTCCTTCTGTCTTCTATGCAAAATTAACTCATCTCCTTGGAAACCTGAAAAACCGTGAAGAACAAAACTCTGCAAATCTGTTTGTGGACCCTACTTATATACCCTGCCCCATTTTTCATATGTTCTGTACAATACTTCCAGCAGTATGGAGTCACTCTTCAGTAGCATTGCTAATTGTGCACATCTGCACAAAATAAGACACATACAAGCAAGCATATTCTATTTGGGCTCTGGAACTGGTTGTTATTTCCCATTGATTCTGTGCCCTTGGTGCACCTGTAGCTGCCCAAAACAAACCCACATGCCCTTTACAAATTGACATTTCAATGCAAGGAGACACACTTGAGGCAGACTTCTGAATGCCCATGTACAGCTCCTCAGAAAAGTAAATGAAGCATTTGGGAAACAGGACAGCTGCAACAAAGGCAGTTGCACCAGAAAACATGGCCAGGATTTTTTTTTCTGCATCCAAACTTTCTCATACCACAAAGATGGTGGGTGGGCATCCCTGCTTAGGACAGTTGCGTCATCTCTTTGGCCAGGTACATTCTTAACATTGTGCTTTCCTGGCATCTGGTCCAGACCCTCATCCCTGGCTTTAGCTGGTTTTCCTTGGATAACAGACCGGCTTGTGACTTAAGGAGCTGCTATAGCTGCAAAGATGCATATTATCAACCACTTCGTTGCCCCAGATAGCTAAAGGTAGATAAGCCAGACTCTAGAAAGTATTCACTTTTAGTAAATGCTGGAGAAATTTCTAGAAGCCTAAGCCAAGAGGAAAAATTTATTTTTTCAAAATTAATTGTAGCATATTTTCTTCCCCCTATTCTTCATATATATTTTTTCAGTTTATAGATACAGTTGGGATTTAATTCTTTTAAAATTCCATTTTCAAGTATTTTTTTTTTGAAAGAGGCAATCACATGTATCTAAGTGTAAAACCATTAGGATTACTCATGGAGGGGAGTCGGGGGGGTAAGGAATAGCATAGTAGTCTAATAAGTTATGCTTTTGACCACATGTAGTTAAAAACACCATTTGAAATATAAACTTCCTCCTCTGAAGACTAGCTTCATGTAGCAAATCAAATAGCCCAGGAGTCAGTTTTGCTGAACTCCCCTCTAAGTATACCTCGATGCTGCAGAGTCTTGGAAATGATACAGGCCATGTTTTTGGAATGTTGATTTTGACTTTTTGCCTGGGACCAAGTGCAACATCTTTCCAAGGAAATGCTTAGAAGACTCACAGTGCAACCCAAAAGCTGAGACCAGACCTTAGTTTTTGAAAAGAAAAAAAAATAAAATAAAAATACTGGACTGTTAGAAAACTTCCAGCCATTTGTAATTAAATCCACTTTTTTATGCACAATAAACATACACTTAGGAAAAAAGATCACTTTACATGATATTTATGTGGTTTTATGTCTTTTTTGTTGCTAAAAAGTGAATATGTCGGCGATTTTCATTTGGCAACCCGAATGGGCAGGGTCAGTTTTAAGATGGACAGACATGAAAGTGGCCCCATTTTAAAAACAGTGACCTCAGGAATATACACTACCAGGAAGGAAGTGAAGGGAGGGAATAAGTATTTATTAAGGGCCTACTATGTGCTAGACACTGTACTAAGCATTCTACAAATATTCCATTTGATCCTTACAACAACCCTGAGAGGTAGTTGCTGTTATTATCCTCATTTACAGTGGACAAAACTGAGACTAGACCAAATTGAAGTAACTTCCTTAGGGTCACACAGCTAGGCAGAATTTGAACTCAGATTTTCATGACTTCATGACTCTATCCACTGCACCATCTAGTCACCATTAAATATCCAGACATGTCTTTCTGAAGAATTCAGCTTGGGTCATTTTGTGTCCTGAAATTACAATAACTCTTTATTGTCTTCATTGCTATGGGCAGCAGCTTGGGTTGGTGGAGGAGCACCATAATTAAAGTAAGAGGACCACTATAGAGTCCCAGCTCCTGCTACTTATTAGCTGGGTGACTGTATCAGTAAGATAATAATAACAATATAGATGATAATTGTCAAAATGCCTATGTAGTTCTGTATTGCAAAATATATGAGACTCTCCACACAGAAGGTAGAAGAAGTAAACCATTTATTCAGATACCAGAGAACTATATCCC
>CM053625.1:142873057-142971516 GCA_028646595.1 Phalanger gymnotis | reverse complement strand
TTTCAGGAAGCTCCTCCCACCATATGTGACTTAGGCTTCCTGTGATGTAAGCAGGTCACATGGCCTATTAATGGGTGGGAAAGATCTTCAAATCTAAATTGCTATTACAGTGACTAAGACAAGTCACTGTCACCTTACTTCTGACCCTCAGATTCTCCACCTGTAAAATGCAGATGGTAAATATTTATAACATGTAGCTAAAAGAATTGTGAAGAAAGCAATGAGAAAACCTTAGAACACTATGGAAATGGTAGAGGTAAATGGAGTGTTTGCCCAGAATTCTGAAAAGAGGAATCTGTGGGATTTTTTTTTCCATTTTAAAAAATATTTTTAGTGGGAGGAAGGCAGTAGCTGTGTCTCTTTGATATTTGCCTAGTGCACTAAAATTATAGGATAGTGGGGTTAGGTGCTGGACCTAGACATCAGGAGGCTTGATTCTGCTGCTGGTCAGCTCTGTGTGAGCTTGGGCAATCACTTGTTCTTTCTGTGTTTCAGTTTCTTCATTTGTGAAGTGGGAGTACAGTTTAGATTAGTCTTTAACAATAAGATTACTTCAACTTTAACAACATTTTAACTTTGCTCTATTGAATATATAGAAAATAAAGAAAAATAAAAGTGATAGGCGATCTATGGATATAGATCCATAGGAGATCTATGGATATTTTCAGGGGATGCATTGACTTGGATGGGAAAATTTACCTACTTATTTTCATTGTCTTCTGAAATTGAACACTTCCTTCAACTATTTAAAAACTTGATTCCTAGTAGGGATCCAGAGGCTTCACCAAATTCCAAATAGGTTTCTTGAAACAACAAAAAAAAAGAGTTAAGAAACCTTGGACTACATGGTCTCTAAGGTCCCTTCAAGCTCTAAAATTCTGTAATTGTATGAATTTTCTGGACTTGCATCGAGGTCACTCCACCCTGTGAAAGCTTAGCCAGAAACATCTGTGGAAATGGTTTTTATCGTTAGGGCTAAGCCAATAATAATACGAAGTAATGCAGGGAACTTACTTAGTGTGTTGGTGCAAAAAAAAAAATGTCCCAAAAACACAGGTGACCTCTGGTGACCCTGTTAGACTGGACTTCAGTGGCATTAGGAAAGGTTTAGGATCCTTCTGAAGTCAGGAAGGGGGCTTTGGCTGTCTGTGAGAGGAAAGAGCAGAGGTATCCAGGAAGACTGGAAAGAGGGCCCTGGGTGTGGAGTCAGAAGACATGGCTTTTATTCCTGGCTCTGACCCTTACTAGTTATATGTGGTTATGGAGAAGGCATTCAGCCTCTCTGAGCCTCAGTTTCATCCTCTGTAAAAAAAAAGATAGTATCAGTAGATGATAGTTAATGAAAATAGGTGATACTCAATTTGTTAACATTTATTAAGTTCCTACTGTGTGATAAGAATTGTGTTAGGCACTGGGGATGCAAAAAACTACTTCCTGAACTTTAGGAACTCCTAAAGAGGGAGACATATTCATATAAGTAATGGTGAACACAGGACTTTTACACCATTTTACTCCACAAAAAAGTCCCTCCAGTCTTTTACACCAATGAGGTAAAGGCCTTTTCTTTCTAGATTTTGTTTGTTATCTCTCTGGCCTCCCTTTGACTTTCAAGAACATCAGGATTTGTGTTCTGAAAAGTTGAGCAAGTCTGATTCAGTGTTTTCTTTCAAATATTCCAGAGGGACCCAAATCCTAATGCTTGGTGAGCAAAAAAGGAACAGTTGTGGAATATGAGAGAGGAAGGACAACCATATGTGTTCAAGTCAGTTAATTCAGCCAAGTGTTGTTAAGTGTCTACCGTTCTAGGCTCTAGCCTGCATGCCTTACACCTAAGACCAACTACATAGCCCTTGCCCATTGTGAGTTTATAATCTACAAAGAGATAAAAAATTTTTTAAAAAGTTTTTTCTGTCTTCTCTTTTTTACATCATTGTAGTTATCCCAGTATCCCTCCCATTTCCTCGCCCTGCTAGCCATCCTATATAACAAACAGTATTTTAAAAGGCAAAATAACTAATGGAAATCTACTTTTGATTAGATATAAAACCCCCAATATGGAGAGTGTCTTAAACCTTCCATTGTGGGTGAAATATCACACTCAAGATGAAGGTGACCTTTATAGTAACCAACATGTCTTCTATGGAACTTAGGTCTTTTCAGATGCAAAAATAAGTAAATTTATTTCCATCCCTCCTTAAATAAAATAAAGGCAAAATAAAAAGGAAAAAGAGGGGAAAAATCAATGCACCAATCAATACATTGAAAAAGTTCAAAACACATGTAGAATGTGACATTTGCAGACCTTCCACCTCCATGAAGGGGTAGGTTGGGGGTGTCTTCTCATATTTCTTCGGTTGAGCCATGCTTGATCTTTGTGATTTTGTTAATTCATTTGGGGGGGGGGGGGTTTGTGTGTATTGTTCTTTCTATTTGCATTGTTGTAGTTATTGTGTATATTGTTTTCTTGGCTCTGCTTATATCATTCTTCATCAGGTCATGTAGATCTTTCCATGCTTCTCTGTATTCATCACATACATCATTTATTGCAGCACAGTAATACTCCATGGAACAATGTGGAACATCTGATTGGTTTAAGATTGGAAAAGGAGTACTATAAGGATGTGTATTGTCACCTTATTTATTTAACTTATACGCAGAGTACATCATGTAAAATGCCAAGCTGGATGAATCAAAAGCTGGAATTAAAGTTACTGGGAGAGACATCAATAATCTCAGACATGGAGATGATACAACTTTGATGGCAGAAAGTAAGGAGGAATTAAGAAGCCTCTTGATAAGGGTAAAAGAGGAAAATGTGGCTTGAAGCTTAATATAAAAAACATAAGATCCTGACTGACTAGTCCCATTACTTCCTGACAAACAGAGAGAGAAGAAATGGAAGCAGTGTTAGATTTTATATTGTTGGGCTCAAAGATCACAACAGATAGTGACTGTAGCCATGAAATGAAAAGCTTGCTCTTTGGAAGGAAATATATGGTAAATCTGGACAGTATATTAAAAAGCAGAGCTATCACCTTGCCAGCAATCTATAGTCAGTCTATATATATATATTTATTTATTATATAATATCATATATATATATATACATATATATAGGCTATATAATCAAAGCTATGGTTTTCCACTAGCAATGTATGGCTATGAGAGTTGGAGCATAAGGAAAGCTGAGCACTACAAAATTGACGCTTTCAAATTGTGATGCTAGAGAAGACTTTTGAGAGTCTCTTGGACCGAAGGAGATCAAATCAGTCAGTACTTAAAACAGGCCTGCACAACTTGCAGCCTGAGGGCTGCTCTTGGCTTATAGATGTTTTCCTCTACATTTTTCACGAGCCACCCAAAATCTTTTGGTGGGATGCAGGTTGTGCAGGCCTGACTTAAAAGAAATTAATTCAAGCTATTCACCAGAAGATCAAATACTGAAAGTGAAGCTTAAATATATTGGCCACATAAAGAGAAGACAGGACTCATTGGAAAAGATCCTGATGTTGGGAAATATTGAAGGCAAAAAGAAAAGAGGATGGCAGAGCTTCAGATGGATAGATAGTATCATGGAAACAATGAACATGAACTTGGACAGACTTTGAGAGATAGTGGAGGATAGAAAGGCCTGGCATGCTCTGGTCCACAGGGTCACAAAGAGTTGGACTCTACTAAATGACTGAACAAAATACCAAAATATTCCATTATATCCATGCACAGTTTGTTAGCCATTCCCCAATTGATAGGCATCTATTTTGTTTCTAATTCCTTTCTATCATAGAAAGTAATGCTATAAATATTTTTTATGTATATAGAGACTTTCAGAGATAGAGATTTCATTTCAGTTTTCTGCCCCTTCAGTTCAATTCAACACTTATTAAGCATCTTCTGTTTGCAAAATACTACACTGGATACCCCCAAAGAGGTCAAAGAAAGGGATAAAGGACTCATATATACGAAACTATTCAAAGCAGCACTTTTTGTTGTAGTTAAAAAAAAAAAAGGAAACTCCGGACGTACTATCACTTGGGAAATGACTGAATAAATTATGGTATGTGAATATAATGGAATATTATCACACCATAAGAAAGCATAAAAGTGATGGATTCAGAGAAACCTGGGAAGACTTATATGAATCGATGAAGAGTGAAGTATACAGAACCAAGAAAACACCTCATACGGTGACCACAACATTGTGGGGGAAAACTCTACCATAGCTTTGAAAGAACATTGTAATGACTAACCACAGCTCTAGTAGACTAATAATGAAGCATGCTTCCAGCCTTTTGACAGAGAGGTGAAGGACTAGACATGCAGAATGAGGCATACATCTTCAAATATGATCAATATGAGGATTTTTTTTTGTTTGACTATGCTTATTTTTATGAAAGGGCCTTTTTGAGGGGAGATAGAAGAGGTTAGTGATAATGATGACAAAAAAGAGGAGAAAAGAATATCAATGAAACTTTTTTTTAATGTGTAGAAGAGAACAAAAG
Source organism: Phalanger gymnotis (assembly GCA_028646595.1). Lineage (NCBI taxonomy): Eukaryota > Metazoa > Chordata > Mammalia > Diprotodontia > Phalangeridae > Phalanger > Phalanger gymnotis. The sequence goes on along the minus strand of CM053625.1, from coordinate 142,967,017 downwards.
TTCAGAGAGCAACACAGATAACTAGGACAGCCTGGAGAACAGCATGTTGGATTTATCCACTATAACAAAAAAAAAAAAAAAGCTCAACACAATAGATTCATGGGTTCACATTCAATGTTTTTTTTCTGTTCTTTTTGTACGGAAACATTCATATTTATTATTATTTGTCAGAGTCATAAGAAGAACAATTTTTGAAGGTACTTTGCTCGTCATTGGGGATACAAAAATAAAAAGTGCGAGTAGACAAATTATGTGTACAAATTATAGCACAAGTCAGAATATGACAAACACATAAAATGTGAGACTGGGGAAAGAACATTTCTAGCTGGAAGAATCAGGATAGACTTCATGGACAAAGTAGCAGTTGAACAGGTCCTTGAAGGAAAAGAAATCTTTAGACAGGCAAAGATGTGGTAGACATGGGGCACAATGGGCATAAATGCATAGAGGTGAGAAAGGACAAGTTAAGTTCAGGAATCCAACTTAGCTGGATTATAGAGCACCTAAAAAGGAATCCTAGGAAGTTGGGTTGTAGGGTCATATGGATTGTAGGTGGCACAGTATGTGGATAGAGCACCGGGCCTGCAGTCAGGAAGACCTGAGTTCAAATTTGACCTCAGATACTTATGAGCTGAGTGATGCTGGACAAGTCCCTCAACCCTGTTTCCCTCAGTTTCCTCATCTGTAAAATGAGCTGGAGAAGAAAACGGCAAACCACTCTAGTATCTTTGCCAAGAAAACCCCAAATGGGGTCACAAAATGTTAGACGCAACTGAATGACAATAGTATGAGGTTTTGTAGAGTTATATAGTTATAAAGTGTGGAAGGATGACCCAGCTGACCCAGAAAGGAAAATTCCTTACCTGAAGTAATAATGAAGCCTTGTACATGTTTATGTATGTAAAACATACTGCACATGTTTTTTCTACAAGTGGTTCGATGATTCTCTGACAACATCTTGTTTATCCTCACAGCATCTTGGAGTATTAAGGGACAGCAAGGATGACTATTTCTATTTTACAGATGGGAAGAATGAGGCATGGGGAAGCAAAATGACCAGAGATGTGATTGGCTAAATTGGGACTGGAGCCCAGGTTTCCTGATTGTCGGTCCAGGGTTTCCTCCACTAGACTTACTACTTAGAGCTGAGGGAGAAAAATGACTCAAGTTTAGAGTAAGGATTCTGTCTTCACTGTGCCAAGACATGCTGGAAACATGCTTAGTCACTTGTTTATTTGGGTAAATCAGTCAGCATTGTTTTAAAAAAAAATTTAGGGCTCATGAGACCTTTTGTTGTTGTTCAGTTGTGTCCAACTGTTCATGACCCTATTGGGGTTTTCTTGCCAAAGATACTGGAGTGGTTTGTTATTTCCTTCTCCAGCTCATTTTACAGATGAGGAACTGAGGCAGGCAGAGGTTGAGCGACTTACCCAGGGTCACACAACTAACAAGTATCTGAAACCAGATTTGTACCCAGGAAGATGAGTCTTCCTGACCCCAGGCTCAGCATTCTATCCACTGCAACATCTAGCTGCCTTATAAGACCTTGTACAAAAATATTTAGAGCAACTCTTTTTGTGGTGGCTAAGAATTGGGAATCAAAAGGATGCGCATCAATTGGGGAATGGCTAAATAAGCTGTGGTATATGATTGTGATGGAATATTATTGTACTGTAAGAAATGACAAGCATGATGATTTCAGAAAAACCTAGAAAGACTTACATGAACTGATGCAAGGCAAAGTGAGCAGAACCAGTTAGTTACATAGTAACACAGTATTGTTCAATGAAGAATTGTGAATGACTTAGCTATTCTCAGCATTACAATGATCCACGGCAATCCCAAAGGACTAATGAAGCATACTATGTGGCTCCAGAGAAAGAACTGATATTGTTTCAATACAGACTAAGCATGCTATTTTTCATTTTCTTTCTTTCATTATTTTTCTTTTATTCGAATCTTCATATACAAAATGACTAATGTGGAAATGTTTCACATAATTGCACTTGTATGACCTATATCTGATTGCTTACCATTGCAGGGAGCAGGGAGGGAGAGGAGGGAGAAAGAAGGGATAGAATTTGGAACTCAAAACTTTAAATAAAAATGTTAAAAAATTGAAAAAAATTTTCCTGTGGCTTTTCCTCCCTCCTTAATTCATCATTTTGATGCTCTGTGAAGAAGGGCCCTTGTTAAAACTACTACAGAGGCAAAATTAAGAGTTGGAAGAGACCTCAGAGGTCAACTAGTATTCCTTGTATCTGACTAGAACTCTCCTTTATAACATCTTCAAGTAATCATCCAGCTTCTACTTGAAGCTCTCTTAGTGATGGGGAGCTCATTACCTTCTGATACATCTCATTCTACTTTTGGAGAGCTCTGATTTTGAGGAAGATATATCTAAAGAGGCAGTGTTAAATAGTAGAAAGCACACTGATCTTGGAAATTGAAGAGTCATGTTTGAATCTTCCATTTACTACCTGTAGGACTTGAATAAGTCCCCTTCCCTTTTTGGGCTTCAATTTCCTCATCTGTAAAATGAAGTGGTTGGAACACATCATACATCTTCCAACTCTAAAATCTCAATCACTACTCAAAAAAAATCCAGGAGTTCCTTATTACCTAGAGGATCAAATTTAAAATAACTCTTAGTATTTAAAGACCTTTACAACCTGGTCCCCTCTTACCTTTCTGGTGTTCGGACACTTTACTTTCTCTCCTTCACATACTCTGTGATCCAGCTGCCCTAGTCCAATTACTGCTACTCTCCCACAATACTCCTGCCTCTGTTCTCTGCCTTTTCAATGGTTGTGTTCCACACCCGAAATATTCTCCCTCCTCACTTCTGCCTCCTGCAAGAGGCCTTTCTTTGTCCCCTTCCCCTCTCCCTACTGCCAATGCTTTCCCTCAGAGATTTCCTTTCATCTATACATCTTCTATGTATATAGCTGTCCCTCAGGTTGTCTCCCCTATTAGAATGTATGCTCCTTGAGGGAATGGATTTGTTTTGGTCCTTTTTTTGCACCCCGAGTGACTTAGTATGGTGCCTGGTACTTGGAAAACATATCCTAAGTGACGATTGACTAAAATCCTGTGATCTGGGGTGGGGTACGGGGGAGGGAGTGGGAGAGGAGAAAAGGAAAGGAATCATTGAGGGTTGTCTTCAGACAAAACAGTTTACCCCGGGTGCAATTCTAGCCCCTTGTGCCTCATTTTCCTACCGTGAATCCAGCGTAGTATTCGAGAGATTGTTTTTGAGGAAAGGCTAGGGGATCTTTGAACAAAGTCTTATGATTAATTCCATTTAAATAAATACACATTCACCCTACACATTTCCCTCCTCCTCGTGGCCTTTTCTTTTTAGAAACACTGAGGGATTGAATGTGAAACCATGTAAACTGCACATAAAAGTGCTCGCTTTGAGGAGAAACAATCTCTGCTCTTTGTATTTTTTTTAGACGTTGACCATTTTCTTTGCTCTGCCAGAAATCTGCCAGCCAGTAAACTTCAGGGGATTTTACAGAGGCTCTGGCTATTTTTCTCTCCACATCTCCCTATTTATAGCTCTAAATGTTGGCAGAAACTATGTTAATACAGCACAACAATCCAGAATTTGTCTTACTCTGCTGCTTCCAGGATATATGTTAAAGGCATGAAATACAGCATTGGCTTGAGTTGGCAGCACCTTTCAGAGGTTAGTGGTGCTCCTTCTCCACAAGAGGGCGTCATGTAGCTCACCAAAGCCAAGCCCCATACAGGAAATCGACGCCTTTGAATTCTCTCTCTCAAATGCTGGAAAGCTGAATGCAAAATAAGTTTTTGGGTTCCTCCCCTTACTCCCACTCCAAAGGCAATTAAAGGTTAGATTTCATTCTGGTCCTGACCCCTTTGGGACTTGTTTTAGGATGTCATCTTCCTTGTCCCTTGGAGTTGTTTTTGTTTTTCTGAACCTTTTTTGTTTTAGAGACTTAGACGCAGCCAGAATCATTGAATCCAAGTCGGAAGAACTCTCAGAGACCATCCGGCCCTACCCCTTTCTGAGTATGAATGCCCCATCCAATATTCTCAACAAGCGGTCATTGCGCTTCCACTTGAGGACCACCGATAATGAATTCATTGCCTTCTAAAAAGACCTCATTCCATATTTAGTTAATTCTAATTATTGGGAAGTTTTTTCCCTCACATCATGACTAAATCTTTCTTCTCCTTCCACCTGCTTCTTCTAGTTATGCCCTCTGGGGTTAAGCGCAACAGTTCCAATCCCTGATCCATTGGGAAGCCCTTGAAAACAGCCATGTCCCCCTTAAATTTCCTCTCTAGGTAAATATCTTTAGCACTTTTAGCTGATCCACGTATGACATGGCCTCCAGCCTTCTCATCATTCTGGTCACAACAGTTTGTTGTTAATGTCCTTACTAAAACGCAGTGCCCAGAGATAAATTTTTTTTTTATTGTTTTTCAGTCGTGTCCAACTCTTCATGACCCCATTTGGGGTTTTCTTAGCAGATACTGGAGTGGTTTGCCATTTCCTTCTCCAGCTCATTTTACAGATGAGGAAACTGAGGCAAACAGGGTTAAGGGACTTGCCTAGGATCACACAGTTTTTAAGTGTCTGAGGCCCAATTTGAATCCAAGAAGAGAGATCTTCCTGGCTCCAGGCCTGGCACTCTGTCTGCTGTGCCACCAGAACTAAATACAGTACTCCAAAGCTGAATGCTGTCCTCCAAATGTGGAAATCAGTGGATTTTATCTGTATTATCACATCCCTTATTTCAGGTATTCTTTTGCCATTAATGTAACTCACAATCCCCTTAGCTTTTAGGGCTGCCACGCTATACTGCTGGCTCATGTTGAGTTTGTAATCTCCTAAAGCCCACAGATCTTTTTCACATCAGTTGTTGTCTAGCCCCACTGCTTCATCCTGTACTTGCGAAGTTGATTTTTTTGAACCCCGATATAGGACTTTATACTTATCCCAGTTAAATTTCATCTTATTAGATTTGGCTGACACTTTTAGTTTTGGATGCTGACTCTGTTGGCTGTGTGTTAGCTATCCCCCCTGTTTTTGTCTTCTGCAGGTTTGACAAGCATGCCATTCATTCTTTCGCCCTCGATACTGAGTTAAAAAAGTGTTGAACTCTTTTTGCTGGGAAACTGGTTGCTCCTGCAGCTGCCCATAAAACTTGGACTAGAGATGCTTCTCTCTCTCTTTGAACTCAGAGCTCTTACCTGGGATGTTCTCTGACCTATTCCCTTCATTCCTTTTTAGAACCTGCCTCACTTTTTTTTTAACCCTTTAACTTGAATCCAGGCTCTTGAAGGGAGAGGGAATGGAAGTCTGTATTCTTTTTCATCTTAAAAGCTGAAAGTGGTTTTCAAGGGCCCATATAGACCCACTAGAGGATAAAACCAACTCCCTTAACCTTGTCCTCCTCATTTTAATTGCTCAACCCTGTTATCAGTCTAATTGTTGTGTTCATTTATGTGGCACTTTGCATTTCCAAAGTGCTTTCTAAGCATCAATTAGTTATTGTACCAGCCTTCTGCCTGTTAGATTGTTCTTTCTACCCGGGGCTACTGCTTAGTTCCCAGAGGATCTATGAGTAGCGGCCCAAGAGAGAGAGCTCGGCCCAAGAGAGAGAGCTCTGCCCAAGAGAGAGAGCTCGGAGGCCTCCGTTAACCACCGAGGATGGAGATCTCCACAATGTAAACCGAACACCAACCTTGTAACCTCAAATTCTGTATGCATTTATTTTTCTTAGAATTACATAATCAGAGAATGTCAGAGCTGGAAGATCAAACCTAATCCTCTCATTTTACAGAAGAAGAAATCGAAGCCTTCAATAGACAAGCGACTTAACATTATTCTTTCCCCTAGACTATGTACCTCAAAACTGCTCTGAAGGATTCTCTTCTGAGGTGATTTAACGAGTAGATATTTAGTCTGGTATATTTTTATTTTATCAAAGTATAATAATCATGTATGTTTTGTAGCACTTTATAATTTTCAAAGATCTTGCAAATACATTGTTGAATATATTGTCACTATACTATGGGTAATAGGAAGCTACTGAAGGTATTCAAGGCCCTCCATAATCTCATACTACCTTACCTTTCCAGACTGATCCTACAATACTCTTTTCTATCTGCTCTGCACTTCAGCAAAATTGGATCACTCAATGTCTCTCTACATGCCCCAAACATTTTTTTTTACTTTCGTGTCTTTTTAAATACTGTCCCTTTGAGCAGAACCAGGAGAACATTGTACACGATTACAGACACACAGTATCTGTAAGGACTGACTTTGATAGACTTGGCTCTTATCAGTGCATGGTTCAAAGACAGCTCCAAAAGACTCATGATGGAAAAAGCTGTCCACATCCAGAGAAAGAATTATGGAGTCTGAATGCAGATGGAGGCAAACTATTTGCTCTTTTTTTTCTCTTTTTTTTGGTTGCGTTTCTTTTTTTTCATGATTCGTTCCATTGGTTATAATTCTTCTTTACAACTGGATTATTACGTAAATAAGTTCATTACAAAGGTATATGTAGAACCTATATCAGATTACATGCTGTCTTGGGGGGAAGGGGAAGAGAAGGAGGGAGAGAAAATTTGGAACTCAAAAACATGTGGAACTAAATGTTGTAAACTAAAAATAAAAAATAAATAAATTAAAAAAATAAATAATGTCCCTTTGCAAAGAATAAACTCCCTTGGAGCTCTAAATCCCGTGATCTTCCTGTGCCCCCACCTTGTCTGACCTACACTGCCTATTGAATTCCTACTCAAGTTTTAAAGCCCGCTTTGCATCTCACTCCTCCTAGAAAACCTTCCTAAATACCCTCTTTCATGTGTCTTACTAAAGTAAGACACCCTTTCACTGACACCCCTTTTATGAACTTATGTTATTTTGTATTACAACTATATATAAAATATACATAAATTATAACATAACATATTTTTTTGGTCAGGGCAATTGGGGTCAAGTGACTTGCCCAAGGTCACGCAGCTAGTACATGTGTCAAGTGTCTGAGGCCAGATTTGAACTCAGGTCCTCCTGACTCCAGGACTGGTGCTCTACTCACTGCGCCACCTAGCTGCCCCAATATTTTTAAAACTATAATATAAAATATGCCCTTTCTCCCCTCTAAAATGAAAGCTCAGAGGTAACAGGAATTGTGTCTTAGAGAAACTTATATATCTCTTCTGATGGGGCTGCTAGGTGGCACAGTGGATAGAGTACCATACCTGGAGTCAGGATGACTCATCTTCCTGGGTTCAAATCCAACCTTAATGCTGTGTGACTCTGGGCAAAATCCCTTAAACCCGTTTGCCTCAATTTCTTCATTTGTAAAATGAGCTGGAGAAGGAAATTGCAAATCACTCCAGTTTACCAAGAGAACCCCAGATGGGGTCACAAAGAGTCGTACAACAAATCTTTTCTGACACCTGGCACAGTGCTTTCTCTGCAATGGTTGGTTGTCTTTCATTCTTGAAGAGGACCAAAATAACATCACTATGCTAGAGTCAAGTTTCACTGTGTCCAACGGTGGCTGATCAGACCAATATGAGTTTGGAGTTTCTCTGCAATAGGTAACTAGTGATTGTTGAATAGAACAGAATGTCATTGGACTTCTTTCTTTTTTAAATAAAATAACCTAGATTTTTCATTTTCAAACTTATAGTGAAATTCAAAAAAAAATAACCTCATTTTGGGTCTCAGAGTACCAAAAGATAAACTAAATTTCAATTAAGTTCAATTAACATTTATTATGCACTTACTATATGCCAGATGCTATGCTAGATACTGTGAATACAAAGATGCAAAATGATATATCTAATACTTGCCCTTGAGGTGCTTAAAGTCTAATTATCATGATCTTTAAAGTTTACAAAGTGCTCTACATACACTATCTCATTTGAACCCCATAATAATCCTGTGAAAGTGGGTAGCAGAATTATTATCCCATATCTGGTTTCAGTTTCTGAACATAGGTCTCCATATTCCATGCCCAATGCTCTGTCCTCAGAGACACTGTGTCCTTATGAGTGATAAGACATATACAATCTGTCTGAGTCTAAGTAGCATAGGGATTCCTTGGAACTCTGCGAATTGATTCCTTGAGAGTTTGTCACACTATTATGTAAATTTTTCAAAATAAACTTTCCTCCCCAAGAATATATCTGTGTCAAGCCTTTGGGAGTGTTCAGATGATTATAGTGGTAGTAGGTGTTCAAAGTCTCAGTCCTGAGGGAAGATGTCTGGGGAGATTATAACTTAGCGGAATCTGTTGAGAGAATAAGGAGCTTTTGCCACATGAAAGATTTGATCTGGATGTGACCCTAGCTTCCTTGCTATTTCAGTTTGTCTACAGATCATACTGACACAAAGTCCCTTGCACATGGCTGGCATTTGTGGGTCCAGCGTTCCTCTAGTTTTCTTTCAATTAACGGGGACGATAACTAGTCCCGTTTCCGGAGGGCTTTCAGGTTAACAAAGCCCCTTCATTATGACAACCTCATGAAAGGCAACTAGTATTAGCCTTGTTTGGCAGATCAGGAAACTGGCTCAGAGTCATTTACCCAGCAAAGATCAGAATCAAGATTCAAAAGCCTGTCTCCTTGATTCTAATTCCAGATTTCTTTCTGTTACACCCCAATGCCTTGCTGTATGTTATTCATCTACCCGAGTGAAAAAGAAGTCTTTTCCCAACAGATCTTGTCTGTGGACTACAGTTTTATTCTTAGGTATACACTCAGCAGCACCAATTTATACTGATGATAAAGAGATGTCTTCACAAGGTGACTGGTTCTAATTCGTTCCTCGTGTTTGGCCTCTCATCCAAAAGTTCCTGCTCCTGCAAAGGGCCATGAGTTAGAAATGTGTGGCTAATTGACCTGAGGTAAATTTGTATTGCTTTGAGCTTCGGTGAAATGACAAATTTGGGGCCTGTGAAAACATAATTGCTGTTCTAACAGCCAGGAGAAGGCGTTTGCCATAAATAGGTTTGTAAGAACGGCCTTTTGTGATATTTAAGGGACTTTGTTTGTTTGGGAGAAAAATGTTTTGGGTTGCTGAGAAATAATTCTAGAGTGTGGTGGGTGAAATGATTTTTCTTATAAGACTTCATGACAAATTCAGGAAAGTAACCAGTTCATCCTGACCACAAAATTCAGAGAAAAACATGTTGCCAGTCTTTCTCAGTCTCAGTCTCTTCCTCTGTGATATGAGCAGGGTTAGATTCTATGGTCTTTAAGATCTCTGTCTCTACATTCTATGATATTCTAAAATCTTGTTCTCTTGACTTTTGGTTTATCTCAGTAGGGCTGTGCCTATATGGGCAAAAGGAAATGGAGAACTGAGCAATTACCCAGGAATTATAATAATAGCTAGCATTTATATAGCACTTTGAGGTTTGCAAAGAACTTTACATACATTATCTCATTTGATTTTCACAAAAATCCTGTAAGGCAGGTGCTGTATTATTGTTTCCATTTTTACAAATGAGGAAACTGAGGCTGAGAGAGATTAGGTGGCTTGCCTTGCATCAGTTAGTGTCTGAGGCAGGATTTCAGCTGAGCTCCCTAATAACAAATCTACTACTTGTCCTCTATATCACCTAGGTATAAGAAACTAAATTAAGTAGAGAAGACACGCTACTTCTTCCCTCCGTCCCTCCCTCCCCCAACCACAAGTTCTTTCCTGAATCTTCAAGCTTTTATGTAATAGCTCCCTAATTTGAGTCTACCTGAAGGGGAAGTACAGCCTTGTGAGTGAGAATAATTTTTTTTCCCTCAACATCACCTTTTGGCTTCCAGAAATTTCACTATTCACGACCTGTTGAAGATTTAACACTTGCAAGAGTGGCAGAAATGTGAATAATTTGCTCCTGTCATGTCGTGCCCATTTGCAGAATAAAAGGGTATTAACTTTTCTATCCATAGCTAGGGACTATGCTGATAAATAGTGGAGCCAAAGCTGAACAGCTCTGATCTGACAGCGGCAGGGACACCACTAAGGGGCTTACAGTACAGAAGACAAAAGGAGGTCCACTAGACTCATAGAGTCATAGAATGACAGAAATGAAAGCTCTTTCCTTTTTCAGAAAGTCAATGTGATATCATAGAATATTTGACTTGGAGTCAGAGAGATCTGGGTTCAAGTCCTGCTTCTGATCTCAGCCTCAACCAATCTAATCAATAATAATAGCTGGTATTATATACAGTACTTTAGGCTTAGATTTTCACAACAACCTTGGGAGATAGCTGCTTTTACTATTCCTATATTGCTCATGAGGAAGCTGCTTTTCAGAAAGGTTAAACTATTTACCCTGGGTCAGCCCAGGACTATTCCATAGGAAGCATTTTTTTTGTAAGCTAAAAGTATGACAGAAAAGTAAGGTTTTGCTGTCACAGATGACAGGAAATAACTTGGCTAGGGTCACAGAGCTAATTATTGAAGAAACTTACACTAGTTTTTCTGAGCTACCTTACTATAACTAATCATAACTAACAGTGTCAGGTGGAGTGTTGGTATTTAGTAGAGGGAGAGAGTACCATGATAGCACATAGTTAAATGACTCGATGGATAGAGAGTTTGGCCAGTAGTAGAGAAGACCTGAGTTCAAATCCAGCCTCAGATGCTTGCCAACTGTGTGAACCTGGGCAAGTCATTTAACCTCTCTTGGCCTTTGTTTCATCATCTGTAAAATGGGAATAATGATAGCACCTACCTCCCAGCTGTCCTGAAGATAAAATGAGATAATATCCATAACATGCTTTGCAAACCTTAAAGTGTTATATAAATGCTAGTTATCAAAAGAATGGAAGGGCCACTTTTTTTTTCCCTGCAGGGGGAAATTTCATCAGCATTCTAAGGGTTGCCACACCAGCTGAAAAAGAAGCAAAGTAAATCAGTGCCTGCATAAAATTATTGTGAGGACTGATAATTAAACTGCAGAGAAACAAGAAGTATCTGCCTGGGACAAAACAAACAGCATTGTCTAGACGTTCGACCGGCAAAACAGCTTGGCTGCTTGCAAATTTTCAGTGCCAGCCTGAGGCTGAAAATGTATACAGTGAAAAGTAATGATTGAGTTTCCTTCAGTCACAGGATGGGCCTCATTCTTGAAAGCTTGCCAGTTGCAGTATCAAACAAGGCTTTTTGACATGAGTTGACATGAGGCTTCAGTTGCTTCTAGTGAAAACTAAGCGTGGAACCCCATCCCACAAGGCTATCCTAAGCTCTTACTTGGTGCTTGAGGGGCGATAATTGCTACTTGCCAACTGGATTCTCTTATTTTCTTTTTGTGCCTACCAAAATGTCCCTTGCATGGTGTCTTAGGAAAGGTTATTCTCCATTGGTGACTCTAGGAAAGCCATAAAACTTTTATTCCTCAGGTAACTGAAAATTAAGGTTGGATATGTAGGGATTGGGAAAGCATGAACATTTGAAGGGAGATGTCTAGATGCCTGGCAGTTTGCCTTGAGTTGGCCATTATAGCTTCTGACCCCAATACTCTCTCTCCAACCCTTATTGTGGACACAGTCTGTATTTTGAAGACAGAACTTTCCGGTCCTTAATGGATGAGGAATGGGCCTTTCATTTTACTAGTATATCGTCTGTTCATTACTCTGAGATCTACTAGATTATAAACTCCTTGAAGGCAAGGAGCATATTTTGTTCACCTTTGTACCTCTGTAAAAGTACTTAGTGCCTGATGTGGCATCTCATCGTTCATTCATTCACTCAACAGATATTAATTAAGTGCTAATTATGTGCAAGAGACTGAGTGTATAAAAGTGAGTGAAGCATAATCACTGCCCTTAGGGAGCTATTAGGAACAAGAAGGACTGTGTCATTTGCTATCCTCATTTCCAGTATCTATCACAGTGCCTGACACACAGTAGGCAGTTCATAAATGCTTGCTAAATTGAACTGAATCATATAACTATAACAGAAGAATTTAGAATATTATGAGCACAAACAGCATTCTGTGAGAGACTCAGGGAGGAAGAGTGAATGTTTAATGAATGCCTGAATGAATAAATTTTGAGGTTGGACATAAAGTCAGATTTTTTTTTTTTGCAAATTGGATGACTGAAAGCCATCCAGCTAACTGTTACCCATGTTTGTCTACAGACATGGACTTATGATTCTGGCATTGCTTGGATAGTTAATGGAATGAATTCAGATTTCTCTGGGTTCTGACGTACACAGAACTGAGAAATGTGTGTAAATAAGAAAACCAGAGCTCCATACCTCTTGGTAAAAAGAGATGGGAATAGCAATGATGCAACAAAGTTAAGGTTCATATCTATTGTGAATTCCTCCATCTTTTTTATAGTATCTTTCCTTATTTCATGAACTCTGATTACATTTAGGATTTACCATAATTTCTGAAACTGAATTTCTCAACCCCTTGACCCCATTCTAATAAAGACAAATTTTATTTTTCTGAGTGATGTGAACTCCTCTTAGCAAAATAAAGTTCTTTTCCCAAGGTTCCCAGTGTCTCTGGTATAATGAGATCAGACTAGGCCAGCCCCCAGGGGACTATTGAACTGAAATAAGGATTGCTTACAATTTTATTTTATTTTTTATTTTTTTTAATGAAGATGACTATAGAGAGTAGTGTTGTTGGAAATCCTAGATTAAAAAAGTTTCCAGTTGGAAGAGACTTTAGAGATCCTTGTTTAATCCCTTCATTGCAAAAGGCTCCGAGTCCAACTGAGGGGATATGATTGTCCAAGGTTGCAACTAGTAAGTGGGAAAGCCAGGATTCCACATCAGGTTCTTTGATTACAAATTCAATGTTCTTCCCCTATAGCATTGTTTTTTAAAAAAACAATATTATGTACCCACTTCCTTTTTCTGCCAGAGTTCTTTCATCTGTATAGTACCAACTTGAATGAGTCAAATGGGAAATGGGCTAGCCTAGGGCATTGGCATGTGCAGTCATTGGCAAGGAATTCCCTCGGCACCAGCTCTTGCTCATTCACTAGCCCTAGCCCATGAAAACTTTATATCTTACTCGAATACCTGGAAAAGTGGGATGTTGTCCAGTTGGCTTCGAAAAAGTAATCATAGCTCCTGTCTTTGTAAATTACTTCAGCCTGCTCTCCTGGCTTCTTTGTCACAGTGCAGATGTTACTGATTGCTTCATCACAATAGATTTCATTTCTCCTGTTGGAAATGCTAACACCCTGGAAGTGCCCTCCTTCATCCTCTCAGTTTAAGAGAATTTCAGGGTATAACCACTGAAAAATTAAGAAAGGGAAAAGAAAGAAACCTGAATTAGAGGTGTTAGAATTGGATGGACTTAGAGATCATTTTATACAACCTCTTTGTTTTGCAGAAGAGAAAAACTAAGGCCCACAGCAGGGTGGGGTGGGGAACGACGACACACTTGCCCAAATTCACATAGCATGTAAGTAAGTGACAGAGCTGGCATTCAAACTCAGGGTATTTGAATCTAAGTCCTATTTTCTTTTTAGTATACCACACTTTTGCAGGGGCTAACCCTAGGCAGAGTGATTAAGTTGGGAAAGTTTTACTTTGGCTCATTCTCACTTACCTTACCCTACCCATAGAAGAAAGAGCCTTTGGCTAATAATAATAATAATAATAATTAGGGTTCTAGTCTTACCTCCACCACTAACTCATTTATAAGCAACTTTGAACGGGTCACTTCCCTTCTCTGGCCTTCAGTTCCCTTATTTAAGGGAGGAGGTAAGGGAGGAGTTCCACCCAATCTCAGTTAATCAGAGAAGGCCTAGAAAGCGCAACTGAATCAATCAAAAGTATAAACTAGGTTCTAACAGTCCTTAATCAACTTGAGATAAATATATTGCCTTGATCACTGGATAAAAACAAATGACACCACCTAGGAAATATCTTCTGATTGGCCAAACAAATCTGATACATCTTTGGACTATGTATAAAAATAAGTTAGTCTGAAGCCAGTTGGTTCGATAGTGGTTGAATCCAGAGGTGAGACTCCTGAGAGGGAGAGACCTTTGTGGGGATGGATGTGGGAACAAGTGATGACTTTGTGAACATTGAAAAGTCAGAAGATCTTGCCTTCCTATAGGGTAGCAGTGTCCCTGGAGTAGTAGTGACGGATGACAGGGCCTGCATTGGGAACTAAGAGATGCACTAAGGGCAAGCAAGACACATCAAGCAAGGAAAGAAAACTTCTGGGAGTGTGACCCCTCATGGCAGAGAGAAGTGTTTAGTATTTACAAAGGCACTGATTCTTAGAGCTCAGAAGATAGCTATACCTAAAGGAAACTCCATGAGGCTCCTTCCAAGGGAGAAAAGGACTCTCAGTAAGCAGGGGCTGTGAGTTGCCAACTTTACAATGTGTATTTTACATGTGTACTTTAGTATAATTTTACTATAAATTTGAGCTCACCTGTATATGCAAGGTTTGGGAGTTAAGAGGTGTGCATGGATTGTTTTTGTACATCTGCTTAGTAAATTTGTTATCCTCATTCAGTCTTGTCCCACTCTTTATGGTCCTATTTGGGGTTTTCTTGGTAAAGATACTGGAATGGTTTGCCATTTCCTTCTCCAGCTCATTTTGCAGATGAGGAGACGGAGGCAAACCAAGTTAAGTGACTTGCCCAGAGTCACACTGCTAGTAGGTGTCTAAGTCCAGATTAGAACTCACCAAGATGACTCTTCCTGACTCCAGGCCTGGGGTGCTACACCACCTAGCTGCTTAGCAAATATCCTTTCTAAAAGCTAATGAAGTTGGGCTAGTAATGAAGGGGAAGAAAGCATACAGTGGGGCTCATGAGGATCAGTCCTGGAGACCTCAGTGGCCCTCGGGTTTATTATCCCTATGATTCTAAGGAAGAGTAGTAGCTATTGCTCTTGGTTGGCCACATACTGTAAGTGGTAGTGCAATTTGGGAGAGTATGTCCAAAGGGGGTGCTAAATAAAAAAATTAGTGTTGGCCTAGATCACAAGGTCAGAGACTGAGAGTTGTAAGGGCCATTAGAGATCATCTAATTCAGTGATTCTTAAAATGTGGTCCAGGAGGGTTCTCTAGGAACATTCAGGGGATCCACATGATCAAAACTATTTTCTTAATAATACTAAGATGTTTTCATTTCTAATATGGTAAATATCAATGGATATAAACCACATAAACACAAGCTCTATGGAGAGTCCTCAGTAATTTTTAAGAGTATAAAGTTTGAGAACTCCTTTAGTTGATCCGCTCACTGTTTCCATTTTAAAATTTTTCTTTTTTAAAATTCTGAACAAATTGTGGCATATGAATCCAACTCCTTCACTTTAAAGACGAGAAGACAGACTATGTGAAATTAAGTGAGTTGTACAGTTTTAGA
Organism: Phalanger gymnotis; assembly: GCA_028646595.1. Taxonomy (NCBI): domain Eukaryota; kingdom Metazoa; phylum Chordata; class Mammalia; order Diprotodontia; family Phalangeridae; genus Phalanger; species Phalanger gymnotis. The sequence continues at coordinate 142,951,657 of CM053625.1, read as the reverse complement.
CATGCCAAGTGACAGATGTATGATTTGAAGGAGACTGTCTTCAAATCCAGCTCTTCTGTAAATACGTGTCCCATTGGTTAGTAAGAATTTAAGGTGTTACACCCATCCCTCCTCCTTCCAGAGGGTATTTGCATGTTGATAGAAGAACTATGGAAGTCTTAAAAACCTTCAGTATAAAAATGAATATATCCAGTTGTAGTTGTGGAACAGTTGTTGGGGAGAGATAATTTGGGGTCTTTTTCAATCTCAGATGACACAGAATAGGAAGTTACTCCTAAAACCAATCAGTATGTAGGTTCTCAGTTATTGAAAACCAGTGGGCTGGGTTTTCCTTTTGTTCAGCAATCCAACTCGAGGACACTGAATTCTTAGGTTGTTTTTATTCAGTCTGCTCTCCACTTGGGAGCCTTAATGGGGCTCAGTCCTTGGCATCTGGCCACGTTCACGTGAGTAGCGGAGTCAGACCACAACCATACTGGGGAACATGACTCACCCTTGCTCAGGTCAATAATTATAAGCTCTTTCTCTGTGTGTGTGTGTGTTTCTGTGATGCCCATCACCATAGCACACAGAATAGTCAGGAAGTGTAAAAGGTTTAGGACCTGTAAAGATTGGCTTGCTTGCTTGCTTGCTTAAAAAAAAAGAAGAAGAAAAGAGGAGGTTGTTATTCATCCTTCATGCTCAAAGAGCATGACCAGATGACATCATAATTTTGGAGTCAAGGTACAGTGTGTTCAACTGTGGCTTATCAGTCCAATATGAGCTCAGAAGACTACCACAGGACAGGCACAAATAGTCCATTTGAACATCCAGGGGATGGAGATGTCTCTAGATTTGAGCATCTCATATTTCCTTTGTGCTACTGTGGTTCTGCTTTGCTCATAGATCATAGCACCTTCTTTGATAAGGGCATACCATGCTGGGTGATCCTGTACCAGTGTCTCCTATGTCTCCCAATCAATACTAAAGTTCTTCAGAGAGATCTTGAAAGTGTCCTTGTATTGCCTCTTCTAACCACCATATGAGTGCTTGTCTTTTGTGAGTTCTCTGTAAAATAGTCTTTTAGGTAAATGTATATGTGGCATTTGGACTATGTGGCCAACCCAATGGAGTTGCATGCTCTGCAGCAGATTTTGAATGCTTGGCAGTTCAGCTTGAGAAAGGCCCTCAGTGTCTGGTACCTTCTTTTACCAGGTAATCATCAGAGTCTTCCAAAGACAATTCAAATGGAAGTAGCAGAGGCCTGCAAAAGCTACCTATTGTTGGCATGTTACATAAGCATGCTCCTAATTGTCTTGTGGTTACTGTTTTAGGAATATGTTTATACTTGGACGTTTTACACTTTATCTCTGAGCCAACCCATGGCAAATTAATAGCTAATTATTCAAATGAAAAAAGCTGGGCACCATCTTGAAATGTGGAGACTTGTATCCTCATATAAGTTATCAATCCTACTCATTAATGTCATCCTGAAACTTTAAGGTCACAGTGTCTTGCACACAGAAAGCAGATTCATAAATCATTTAAGAACTAAAGTGAATTAAAGGGACTATCACAAAATACATGCAATTTAGGAAAAGGAAATCCCAGTCTCCTCTTTGATTTGTTTTGCTGTTTTGCAGTGATGTTATGGGTTGACTTTTTTTAAAAAGACATATAACAGTTAATAGGAAGGACTTCAGTGATATTTTTAGCAAATAAGACTTGTGGCTCAGTAACTGATAGCATAGAAACAGCCCTGCACTGGGCAAGCCCTGTGGCCAGACGTGAATGTTCTCAGACACTGCTCTGTAAGGACGCTGGCTTTGAATAGGCTATTTTATTATGTGCACGAGTTATAGCTCTATTTCTAACAAACAAAATCTGTTCATTGAAAACATTAAATTAAAAGTTATGCTTCCCCTTTGAGTAGAAAAGCCTATTGAATTTTGTCTTCATAAATCCAGTGCTGAACAAAAACCTTTAAGTCGTCTCTAAATTTACTCCTTTCACCCATAGATACATCTTTAGAAACTGCATCTCCAAACAGGACTAAATTGTTTTCTGTACTTTCCCAGAATCCTCTCCCTCCTGAGTAGGTCACTCATTCTTGTAAATGGTAGCTGGTGTCAAATGTGACTGTTTAATGTCAGCAAACTCTGCTTGATTGCTTATCCCGGTAACTGGAACCAAGGGATAAGTAGTTATGTTGTTAAATAGCAACTAATCCACAGATTCAACCCAAACATAATGGAAATCATGGAGACATTATTGTTGGGACTTAAAAAGAAAAAGAAAAATTAAATCAAAGGAAGCAGCACCTCAGAGCCGGTGGATTTATTTGGGATGTAAAAAACATGGTTTTCCCAAAGTTAAGATCCTAATATAAACTCTCATTAAAGGCTAAAGCTTTCATACACCAGGCATGCTTCAAGAAGAGGTCGATATGAAATGAAGAGGAAAAAAGAAAAGCCAGCATTAGATGATTGACATAATTTGATGTTTTTTTTTCAAAATTCTTAACTTTCATTTTTCTTAAAGTTCTACTGATGCCTCCCCTCTATCTCCCCGCCCCCAGCCATATGCCTGTATACTCTCTTTCCTATCAATGCTTCTCTTTTAACAAAGGAAAACAGAAAACCAAAACAAACCAATAAGGCAGTGGCCTTAGCACTTGCAATATTGTGTATCCATAGTCCCTCATCACTCTACTGAGGGGAGGAAACTTTGTTTCATCATCTGTCGTCTGGGCCCAAGATGGGTCATTGCAACTAATGGAGTCATTTTCTTCCAATGTTATTTTTTTTATATTGTTATAGTTGTTGTATTATCATAGTAATTGTGTTTCTGGTTCTGCTTTCTTTGATCCACATCATTTCACCTAAGTCCCCACATGTTTCTCTGAACTCTTCATATTTGTAACTTCTAATGGTGCAATAATATTGTTATGTTCTCATGTTGATGAATTAGTTAACAAGCATTTATTATGCTATTACTATGTGTCAGGCACTATAGTTTGTAAAGGAAATAGAAAGACAAAAATGAAAAAGCCTCTGCCTTCAGGGAGCTTACATTCTACAAGAGCAGGGAGACAGCACATACATAAATGTTGCAAAATGTCAGATGTATGAAATAAATCCTATATAATTGGGGGAAAAGCACTAACAAGTGGGGGTATTAGGAAAGGCATCATGTAGAAGTTGTTACTTGAATTGAGCTTGGAAGGAAACTAGGAAGAGGTAAGAAGGGAGTGCTTTTTAGCTACAAGGAGAGAGCACACAGAGACTGGAAATCGAAGATTGTGTGTGAGGAACAAATAACAAGGCCACTTTAGTTAGACTAAAGATTGAGTGAAGGAGAATAGTGTAGAATATGTCTAGAAAGGCAAGTTGGAGTCGGTTATGTAGGACTTTAAATGACAAGCAGAGAAATTTGAGCTTAATCCTATAGGAAATAGGAAGCCACTGGAGTTTACCAAGTTGGAGAATTACATTGTCAATGTTTCAGGAGTTTCAGTTTGGAGGATGGACTAGAGGAAACCGTGGAGGACAATTAGGAGTCTATTGCAATATTTCCAGTAGGAGGTGGTGAAGGTTTGAATTAGAATTGTGGCTTTATGCGTAGAAAGGACAGATATAAGAATCAGCAAGACTAAGCAACTGATTAGATATATGGAGTGAGGAAGAGTGAGACATGAAGTATGGCACCAGATTTGTGAACCTGGGTAACAGGAAGGACAGTGATTCCTTCAACAGAAGTAGGAAAGCTTGGAAGAGGAAAAATATAGAGTAAGTTTTATTTTGGATATGTTGATTTGAGATGCCTCTAGGACATTCAATTTGAAAAGAACGAAAGACAGTTAGTTGGTGATGCAGTACTAGAGCTCAAGAGAGACCATGACTAGAAACATAGATCAAGGAGTGACCAGTGTAGAGATGATCATTGACCCCATGGAAGCTGGTGAAGTCACTAAAAGAGAGAATATAAAGAAGATTAGAGAGTCCAGGATAGTCCCCTCAGTTAGGGGACAGGATATAGATGATGATCAAGCTAAAAAGACTGAGAACTGGCAGAAACAAGACTGAGCAGTGTCACAAAAAGCCAGAGAGAAGAAAATACCCAAGGGACCAGGATGGTCGACAGGGTCAAATTATACAGAGAAGTCAAGAAGGATAAAGGCTGAGAAGAAGCAATTATGAGATCATTGGTATGTTAAAGAGAGCGGTTTCAGTTGAGTTGTAAGGTGAGAACTCAGATTGTAAAGTGTTTAAAAATGAGGGAAAGGCAGTAGGAGTAAATAGCTTTTACTAAGAGTTTGGCTGTGGGAAGAGAAGGTAGGGCCAAAGTCTTTTAAGGATGGAGTGTACCTGGGCATTTTTGTATGCCTAAGGGAAGGATCCAACAGAAAAGGAAAGTTTAAAAATTAGACTGGGAAAGAATGATTGAAAGATTAATATGGAAGAAATAAAACAGAATGAGATCAAGCCTTGGTGAGGAGAAAAGCCACTTGCTTGTCAGAGTTAAAGAGGAGAAACTATAGGTAGTGGGGGAATGATGCCAATGGATTTGAGAAGTAGAAAAGGAAAGACAGAAATGGACTGTTTTCTCAGTAAAGAATGAAGCTCTCCTTTGAAAAGGTGAAAGGGGAGGAGGATGATATGAGAGGCTTGAGGAGGGAAACAAAAAAGGTTTGAAATAACTATTGTGGAGAATAGAATGGAGATTTGTTTAGTGAGGAGGGAAAGGATTGCCTTGCTGTAGTAAGGGCCTAGCTAGTTGAAATCAGATGACAAATTTGTAGTGGATCCAAGCAACACAGTTGTATGAATTAAGCACCAGGTTCAGCCCTCTTTTAATTGATGGGCTCCCACTTTACTTCCAGTTTTTTGCTACCAGAATGAGTTTGGCATCATTTTTTACACTGCCGACATATGATGAAAATAGAAGATATTTTGAGTTCTTTAGTATGTAGAGAACCTTGGGCATATGCAAAGCAGAAAGAAAATAAGTATTGCTCCCTTCCTTGCAATCAAAATTCATAAATAAGGACTCCACCCAGTCACAAAAGCATTGTCTCCACAGAGCATTTGGCTTTTTTTTTTTCTCTTCTCTTCGCCTTAAATGTCCTCCATTTCCCTTCATCAGTTTCATCTTCACTTTCAGGCAAACTGATGTTCCCACTTTTTCCATGTAGGAGGAAGTTTGAAACAGCTGTTCCAATTCTGAAAAGCTTTTTGGGGGGATAGGAAGGTGTGAATGGAATAGGGAGAATGAAAACATAACAGGTATACCTACTATTCCATTCCTAGCTTCTCCTAAGCTGAGAGAACAGCTAATGTTTTTCCTTGTCCCCATGTCCCAGATGTTTCAGTGAGCCACCCTACTCCCAAAAATCTTTTATTGGAAAATCAATCTGTGGACCTGGGAATGGAAATTTTTCTCCCAACAAAGTTTGCCCATATACCGCCCCCTCCCCAAAATAATAATTGGATAGGCTAATCAATTTAAGTGCTTATACGCAATTTGAGCCTTAATACTTGGGGAAGTTTCAGTCAACTGCATTGTGATTATTTAGGAGTTGGTATTCTAAGATTCTATCAAGAGTGGTTTAAGTAGATGACCCACAGTCTCTCCTCTCCACCTGCATAAATGCCACACTTCCTTCATGACCCATTTCAATATACCTTCTCCATGAATTAGCCTTATGTTCTAATGATCTTTCTTTTCTCAGAATTCCTATAGAAAAATTAGTTTGTACTATATAATTTTGTACTTGATTATATAAAATAACTTGCATTGTTCTGTTAGTCTTGCCTCTCCAACAAAGCTACAAGCTCCTTTTGGGCAAGAACTGGCTTCTGTTTCTTTGTTTGTCTCATAGTATATATCAAATTCTACGGGCACATAGTGGGTATTTCTCAAGGGCTTCTATTTAGTGGCAATAAGAATTATTATATTACTCCTCCCACATATAAATGCCTTAATAGAGTCTTCATGAGTTTCTGTGGCTAAAACAATTCATTACCTAGTAGCTAACCTTCTGAGGATGAGTCTTGTCCAACTTGGCCAAGTTGGTCCTTGGACAGAAAATATACAGCCCATTGCCAAGGCTGTTATTGAAGCCTTTCCACCTTGGTGGGACCTGCCAGATCTTGTGTTTTGCTGACATAATCATTTGGAACTTGGGATCACCTTCAATTATAGAGAGTCTTCCAAGGAGGATTTTAGTAGCAAGATTATAATAATCTTTTATTGTTGATAATAATGATGAAGATGAGTGCTCATGTTTTGTTGAAAATCAGAGAGGTTTTTCTAGACTCTTAAATGACAATGGCACCATACACTTACATAACATTCTGCAGTTTCCAAATCACTTTTATGAATATTATCCATATGATCTTCTGAACAACTGTGTGAGGCAGGTAGTACAGGAGTTATCTCTATATTACAGATGAGGAAATAGAGCCTCGCAGGGTTGAATTGACTTGTGCAAGGTTACAGAGCTAGTAAATGGCATAGCCAAAGCTTGTGACTTAAGTCCTCTGCTCTTTCAAATACACCAGTAATAATTGCTTTATGATCCTGGGCATGGAGGGCAGCAAGGTACAAGAAGTCCAGAAAGATAGTAAGGGGACAGGTTGTTGTAAATGCCAAACTGGAGAGATTCTGTTTGATCCTGGAGGTCATGGCAGTCACTGGAACTCTTTAAGCAGAGGAGATGTGGAGAGATGTGACATAGTCAAGCCTACACTTTAGCAAAATAACCTTAGCAGTTGAGTGAAGTGGGTAAATACTTGAGGCAAGGATGGCAGTAAAAGAGTCCAGATGAGAGGTGAAGAGACCTTGAAATTTGGTGTTGATTGAGTGAATCGAGAGAAGGGCACATATACAAAAGTTTCTGTGAAGATAGAAGTCACAAGAATTAGCAATGAGGAGGATGGGAGAGGGTGTGAGTGAGGCATTGAGAATGACACAAAGCTTTCAAGCAAGAGTCACTGGGAGGATAGTAGTGTCCTCAAGAGTAAGAGGGACATTTGGAAGAGGGAAGGGCTTGGAAGAGTTCTGTTTTGGATGTGTTGAGTTTGAGATGTCAGTGGAGCATCCAAAGGTGATGAATGACTGTAGCTCAGTAGGGATACTAAAGCTGGTTATATTAGGTCTGGGAATTATCTGCATACAAAAAAATTAAACCCTTGGGAGCTAATGAGATGACTAAGAGAGGTAGTTCAGGGTGAAAAGAGAAGAAGTCCCATGGCAGAGCCTTTGGGAATACTCACGGATGGTGGGCATGATATAGGTGAAGAAAGGAGACTAAGAAGGCACCAAAGTGTGAGGTCTACCCTCTGAATAAAGTTTTGCTGCCTAAATGAGAGTGTTCTAACAATCTTACACTCTTTGCCTAGAGGATGGTGGAAAACAATCCCCAAGATTTGGAGGAGAAAATAAGACAATGAAATGCAGAGACAGTGGCATTAGGGCAATGGGAGTAGTAACCAGGAACAGGCAGAGTTAGGAGCTATGAAGGGAGAATATGTCAAGAGTGGCCATGTGACCTTGAGTAATTCATTTTGCTGTTCTAAACCTCGGTTTCCTCATCTGGAAACTGGGAATAATAATACCTATATTACCTACCTCACAGGGTGATTGTGAGGATCAAATCAAGACAGTGAATGTGGAAACAGTTGGTAATAAATTAAAATGGCAATGAAGCACTATATAAATGTCAGCTATATCTGTTGCAGGAGGAAACTAGGGCTGGCTATATAGATCTGAGAATCATCTGCATAGAGATAATTGAACCCATGGGAGCTGATGAGATCACTGAGTGAGAGAGAGCATGGAGAGAAAAGAGAACCCAGGACAAAGCCTTGGGGGATAGAGATGGGGAGTTGCTTTTATTCCGAGAATCCCTCCTCTTTATTTTTCCTGCCCCACAAAACCCATTCTAGGGAATCCAGCTATCTCATATCCCTGATCATATTTTCTATATCCAGGCATTGAACATTAACATTTTGAGCTGCCTTTCCCACCCAGGCAATCACATGGTCCCTAATAAATCAGCAAATATCCATTGAATACTAATTATGTGTCTAGCTCTGTATTAGGAGCTTGGAGGTATAGAGAGGAATGATACATGGTCCTTTCTCTTATGGCGTTTACATTCTAGTTGGGAAGCTCAGATAGTAACTATGTAATGTTTTGCATAGGGTATGGACTAAGGTATCTTGGGTACTCTTTGTCACCCACTGAGAAGAATTTTATTCAAGCATTTTAGATATCTCCTTATATACAATATAAAAGTCGTCATGGACATCCAAGAATTAGTACTTTGTTCTGGCTTTGAAGATATCTCCTTATATAAAGTATGAACTACCACTAACACCACATTTGAGAATGATTGATTGAGCTATAGCTAGCTATACACCTGAGCCACACCCATAGACTTTAAAAGAGAGAACAGAAATAGAGGGGGAAATGGAGTGTACATGAGCACAGAGGACAGAAGAGAAAGAGGCATTATACAAAGACCCATGCTTGGTGCCCTGGAAGGGAAGACAAAGCATCTGGGAGACCCTTTCAGTGAACCATGAGCTCCCAGGATTGGTATCAGTCAGAGACACCAGTGGAACATAGGGGAGTTCCTGTACAAGCGGAGGAATTCCTGGGCCAGGTATCCTGGACACTGAGCAGGAATTCCTGGACAGTGCAAAATTCCTGGACCAAGTGAGGGACACTGGAAAAAGGAAAATGTGTGGAGGGACAAACTTGGCACTTGCCTTCTATTATTATTATGTATTGGTCTAAAGAGAAAAGGATCAATTTTCTTTTTAAAAATCCTTTTATTGAGATTTGTTCTGTGAAGTTTGGATTCGGTCAAGGGGCTGCACTTGAGGACCTAGAGGGCCACATGTGGCCTTGAAGCTGCAGGTTCCCCACCCTTGGTCTAGGCCCTTGGAAGGTAGGGCTCATGATTCTAAGCAGTTTCCTATGGGAAGAAGATGACTTACCTGGCTAATATTGTAAGTCTAAGGATTATTATATAGGTTCCTGGGGAAGGTGGGGCTCACCAGTGACAGAATGATCAACTCTTTAATGAACTCAAGTGTTTTCTTCCAGTGGGGAAGGGGAATAGGAAGACCTCAATTCTACAGGTGCTCCTGTGATAAGTGAATATCCACCGGGGAGGGAAGGAAAGTTGTCTTGATATTTATGAGCTCCAGTATGAGTTTATTTGTTTTTGTTTTGTTTTAGTGTGTTTGTATATGTGTGTATATGTGTAGGATAGTAAACAAAGCCAGTCTTATATTTCATGTATTATTAGCCTGAGTTCTTGCAAGTTGCTAAGGGCCTTTTTATCTTTTCTGTAGAGACACAGACATAAGCTATATTCTTATGTTCCCAGAATAAGGCCCAAGAGGGATAATTTGTAAGAAGCTTCCAGGATTGAATCCAGGGCATGTAAATCCAGAGCTTTGGTTCTGAGCCATAAGTTATAACTAAAAATTGATATGCAAACTAAATAACAAAGCATACTGATGAAAACAAGGGAGGTGATGGGCCTGTTTTTCTCTTAACTGGTCAAACCACATTTGGAGTATCATGTCTACTTCTGGGTGCCACGATTTAATAAAGACATTAGTATTTTAATAATAAAAGACATAATAATAATAACAAAACAATAAAAGATATAATAAAGATATTAATAAGCTATAACATGTCCAGAGGAAAATAGTAAGGATGGTTAGAGGACTAAAAGTAATACTCTTTGAGTGCTGATCCAAGAAGTCGGACATGCACATCCTGAAGAAGAGGAGACTTGGTTGGGGGCAGGGGAGAGGAGAGTGGGAATGTCAAGGAGTTTGGAAATGATCACTATCTCTTAAGTATTTGAAGGAGTGTCATGTGGAAAAGGAATCAGACATTCTGCTTGGCCCTAAAATACTGGGCTAGGAGCAATGTGTAGCATTTGCAGAAGAGCACAATATGTTTTTATTTACACATTATGTAAATTAAAATTTCCTAGAAATGTCTAAAAACGAAAGGAGCAGTCTTAGAAGAGAACAAGTTTCTCATCACTGGAGGTCTTCAAGAAGAGGTCAGATGACCATTTGTTGAGAATTTCATAGAAGCAATCCCTTTGCAGGTATGGGTTTAGCTGGGGTAGACAGCCTTCTAAGCCCCTTCAGCTCTAAGATTGTGTGATGCTATCTATGGTAAGCCATACAGGATAGCAGCCTGGTGATAATGGGTGGCTTCCTGGAAACTAACTCCATTTCAACTTAAGAGAAATAATCCAGGGAACTTCAGAGCCAAGAGCTGCAGCTGTGTTGGAGAAGAGGGAGATGGCAGGGCTGGGCTGTCTCTAAAGCAGGGCAGCCAGGGGCAAATTTCTCTGTGGGCCCCACCCCTGCCAGGGCAAGATCAGGTCACAGTGAACATCCAACAGCTTTTCTGGGAGAAAAAAAGGCCCAGAAGGACAATTGTTAACTTGGTAGAGGAGAGGAGGATGAGAGAGAAGAGGGTCTTTCCCCGGCTTGGGCAGAGGGGAGGGTTCATGAGCTGAATATTGACCTTAAAGTTGTTCTTTTTAAGCTGGGGAGCCATTTCCTACCTCCACCATGGCTACTTCCACAGTGGCGGAATGGTCTTTGTTAATATGTATCTAGAACCAGGTAGTATCCTAGACAGAACCATAAAGAGCACAAGGCTACGAGTACCGTATTTCCCCATGTATAAGATGCACCTTAATTTTGGGGCCCGAAATTCGAAAAAAAAATGTATTCCATAAAGTTATTGAACTCAAGTTTTATTCATCTGCTCATAGCTTTCAGGCATCTTTTGGGCAAGTCTGGTGCATGTTCGCATGCTTAGTCCATTCTGTTTCATGAACCTGAAGCACCAATTGTGTCCTCCTTTGAAATCAGTAACTTCTTTTTCATCAGCAATTCTTCTTGCCTCAAGATGAACCATCTTTGTGGATGCAGGAATTCCAATTGACCTTTGCTCTTCAATCCATATGTTCAACTCCCTCTCTAAATCAGGCCATTTTGCTGACTTGCCTCTCATGGCCTTCTTCTGCCTTGGCATTTTCAGTAGGGTTTCTTTTTCCCGTAGCCAGTCTCAGATCGTTTTCTCAGTTGGAGGAGGACCAAACTTAACGTTCAGCAGCACGATTTCTATTCACTTTTGCAAACTGGATCACTTTTAACTTGAATTCAGCACTGTACGAAAATCTTTTCTGATCCATTTCTGGGCAGAACGTGACAAAACATAACCTAATATACCTGTTAACAAATGCAAAACAATGAGTGTGAAGACAAGCGTGAAAAAGTGGGAAATACAAGTAAAAAAAATCTACAACCACTGTATAAGACGTACCCAGTTTTTAGACCCCAAAATTTTTGAAAAAGGGTGCGTCTTATACATAGGAAATATGGTACTTTGTGCCAGGTGCAGACATAGAAGGTATGCTTTCTTTCTGAGGCAGTCACTACTTGTGGCTTATGGAGGACTTCAAAGAAAGGGGAAGTAGATGGCAGCAGAAAAGGACACAGGTACACTCCCTGGAGGAGGTGCCTTCCTCCATTCTCTCACCCTAGCCTTGGGCTGTCCCTCCTCTAGGGTTCCATGACCTATTGAACCAAAAAGGCCTCCACCTTCACTCCGTCCCATCACAATGCTGACATTGTTGTGCCCACTTGGGACAGACTGCATGCCATATGGTGTGGGGACCTTTGCCACATTGGTCCCCAGGATCAGTCACAATTTTGACAAATGCTGGCTTTTAAGTGTCTTTGGGTCTCCCCCGCCTCTTCCTTTTCCTATCCCACACTCCAAATAAGTTTGTTCCAAGGAACAGAATGCTCACACCTAGAGGCAATTCTGATGGATGAGGAATCAGTCATGTTCAAGAGAGATAAAATATATATATTTACAATGAAATCCAAATATAATGTGATAAAGAGTAAAGAGCCCTATATGATTAAAGCACCATATTTGTATCCTCACCTACAGTTTTTCTGCCTTATAGTCTACTGCTCTTGAGTGTCTTCCTTGCCATGTGATCTAGGGTAAATCATGTTGTGGTAGTCTCTCTGAACCTCATTTCCCTTAATCTCTAAACTGAAAATAGTTATCCCCGAAATTCAGCTGTAAGAACGGTTGTTAAAACACTTGGAAAACTATGATACACTTTATAAAGTATAAGGGATTATTTCTTTTATGTACATTTGTATCCTCAGCCCCCAACACAGTACCTGATACAGTCGGTGCTTATTCACATTTTTATTATTATTAAGAATCATAAAATTTCTAGGACTAGAACCCAAGTTTGTTGACTCTTAGTCCAGTGCTCATAATATAATTAGTGCTTTGTTGGGATGGGGGTTGAGGATATGGGATCTGGGCTTTGCACTAGGTTGATTTCTCTTGAGGTTAGAGTTAACTCAATTCCAGAAACATTTGTTAAGTATGTATTATGTTCAGAGTGCTGTGCTGGACTTGGGAGAAAATATAAGGCTCAGATAAGACACAGATGAGTTGTGATTTGTACCATTTAATCAGTTAAGCTCCTACTATGTGCCAGGAACTGCCATAAGCAGTAGAGGATACAAAGACAAAAATTACAAGGAATACTCTCATCTATAACATCTAGGATCCATTGAAATATAGTGCCTGAAGTTATGGAGCTAGGAGAGCATTATGACACCAAGCCCAAATAACTGTGATGCAAAATAATACAAGCTAAGGACTTTGGAGCTGTATAAACCAACTACTATATGAGCATGAATGGGGAATGGTCTGCTGACTAGTATCATCAGGGAAGGCTTCCTGAGAAGGCAGCATTTGAGTTACAGCATGAGCAAAGACGTAGGAGCAAACACGTTCCAAGCATGCACAGGGATCATGCATAGTCCTGGGTGGCTAGTCCATAGAAGGGACTAATATAAAACAAGGCCAAAAAGGTAGGTAGCTTGATTGCAGTGAGCCTGAATGCCAGTCAGAGAGGTTATTTTGGCTTAAGTGGGCATTGTAGGCAAGTGAGACAAGGACCCACTCTTTCCATAGGTTCAAAAATAACTTCTGATTAGCCCTCGTCAAAGTCCCATTTGCATTTTTGCCTCAGAAATTTTATACTCAAAGCTCTAGGGAAGAGCACATATTTAAATGTGCATATATGTGTATGATATGTGCTTGTATGGGCATCTGTGTATTCATGTATGAATGAACATATGTCTATGGAGGAAACTAATGCATAAATTGAAGTTTATGCTTGGGTGGATTAGCTCCGTCACCTTGGGCACTTACTCCATTTTTGAGCTCATAGGATCACAGATGTGGACCTGAAAGGGTCCTCAAAGATCATCTAGTCCGATCCCTTTATTTTTCAGATAATGAAACTGAGGCACAGAAAGGCTAAGTGACCAAGTTATACCAATAGGAAGTAATAGAGCCATGGTTTAAACACCAAATTGAGTGTTCTTTCCACTGTACTGTGATGCCACTGCCTCAGTTTCCTCTACAGTAATATGAAGGTATTGAACCAGATGATTTCTGAGCACCAGCCCTTCTAGCTTCAACATTCTGGAGTCCTGTGATTCTTGACCCAAGGCTTAGAATAGTGTTATTGGTTTCCTGAAATTCTCCCTACCTCTCGTCCAGAATGTATCTTTTCAAACACTGCATAGCGACATAAATGAGCTTCACAGTTTCATGTACAATCATGTTTCTCTGTTCTACTTTGCTTGTGGAAATGTTCATTTTACTTGGTGTTGGTTAAATTTAGAATATATATTTTAACAGAATAGATCCTTTCTGGGGAGCTGCTTTTGCTAGGTCTGTATTTTGTCTCCTCTCCTGGTGTTGGGTGGCCACCTTTAAAGTGAAACGCACAGGAAGATGGGGCTGCTGTGGGGCAGAGAGGGGAGGGGAGGAAGAAGGGGTTTCTTTTAGTGAAGGATGAGCTCAGGTAGAAAGTATGCAAAAGCTCCCAGCAACCAGGGCCCTGTAGCAGCTCCGGGGCACCTCCGGCCAGTTATAAATGGCTCTGGTGTTGCTATTTTTAGCTCAGGGTGGATTGTAAATATAAAAGGGTATAAAGTGCAAAACTTAGCAACAGGGGCGTTTGTTTGCCTTCTTGCTTTCCCTCTGCAGGAATGTGCTCAGAGAGGGATGGATTTCACCCAGGAGGGGACTAACTGGCTTGCACTTTGCACTCTGCACTGTGGAGTTTCGAAGAAGGGAGGGGAGGGGAGAGTAAGGAGAGCATGGCTGCAGACCGTTGTTTTAAATGACTTAAGTGAAGACCTGTTTTACTTCTTGGGATGCTTAGAACAGTTGAAGAGTAGAGGGAAATAGGAGAAGGAAAGAGACAGAGAATCAGATTGCCTCTCTACTGGAAGGTTTCCATCCTAAACTAGCCTTGTGGATGGGCAGAGAAAATTTGGGACCAGCCTTTGGGGAGGAATAGGGAGGGTAGCCTGTATGATTGGGGTTATGGACAGACCAGAGGAAAAGAACGGCCCCTTGCTCGGTAAAGCATGAGGAAGAAATGTGTTTAAGACAACCAGGGAAAATCTTAGCAAAGACATCCCGGGAGGAGATGAAGGAAGAAAAGAGAGTTTGGAACAGAAGGCTTGTGTTTTCAGTGGTGCTGGGGTCTATATAAATGAGTGGTGGTGGTGGACATTACTGGTGGAAGAGAAAAAGACAGGCTAATGGGAGGGAATATGGGAAGAGAAAGATGGAGGATAAAAAGGAATTATGGACAGGAAGCAGGACCAAAGTGGTGGAGACAGTGAATATTGCTGGAATATGGAACAGCATGTACATTTTTGTGCAAAGAGATTGTGTGTACTTATGAGAAAGAAAGAGTGTACAAGCAGGTGGGAGGGGGTAGCCTGGAGAATAAAGTTCAGCAAATGAAAACCAGTGACATTTTTAAAAATAGCAGCAACTGGTTTAAAAATAGCCAGAGAAGAGGCCATCAGGACTCCCTCCTCCCCTCTCCCCCATATTATTGCAAGCTGCCCAGCCTCACTCTTTTCTCCAACCGCAGGGTATGTGTGTGTATTAGGAGGAACAAGAATAGTAGGGGGTTGCCAGAGAAAGGGAAGGGGCTACCCATTTCTTTCCTCAACCCCTGTTTGGGCTATATGCCTTTAGTTCATCATATCTAATTTCCCTCCCCCTCCAGGTCTAAAGAGTCAGAGCTATGCTGGCTGGGCAGGGGTCAAATAAAGAAAACCACCCCTGTTGTCCAAGAGAAGTTCTGAAGATGCTTTCAGTGAGCTTACAGATAAACTTACACCCCAATAATTATAATAAATTACCAAAAAAAGACATCAATTTTCCCATGCAATTGTTTGAAGAACACAAAATATAAAATAATAGCAGGATAGCAACTTGTCTCGGGACCATCCCTGTTTGAACTCCATCAGAAAGGTCACAAGATAATAATAACAAGTGACATGTATAGAACACTTTAAAGTTAAACCACTGCAAAGCACTGGACCAAGCTTGAGGGCCAGGGTAAAGAGAGAGAATGGATGGGCCACAATAATGGGTACAATTGATAAGTTCTGTTCTAACCTCTCTAAACTCTGAAGGTTCTTTGAGTCTTGCATTATTTCTTAGGAAGTGGGATCAATGTTTCCCATCCTCTCCAAAGTGAGAGTTCTCTAGGAAATGTTTGTATTAAGTCATCTGTGTCCCTATCCCCATCTTCACCTCCATCGCCAGCCCACAAGCATACCTAGAAAACCCCTCTTTGATAATCAAGAATCCCAGGGCTATCATGAGAAAAGCCATTATGTCTTCTTGTGCTTTCTGTACATAAACAAGTCCACATGTACATATGCCTACATGTGTGCAGCGATGGAGCATCCACACACCCACAATTCTCCCTGTCCCCCCCCCCCACCACACACAATACACCCTTGACACATTTTTGCTTCCTTTTCCCCAACAATGCAATTACAAGCTTTGGTATTTTGGACTTTTTCCATAGCAGAATAAGTAAAAGAAAAATAGTAAATCGTTGGATATATTAATCAACTCCAGGTGTAAGAAATGGATATAATTTATAAGTAAGATAAATGCATCATTGCATATTCAGTAATTGAATGGGAAATGATTCCATTATTAGCACTCATTAAAAAGAATGGATAAATAACTAGAAAGTTTCCTCCATAATCACCAGCAGATTTCTCTTCTTCCTTGACCCCTCTACCCCCAACTATACATATAGTTTCATGGAATATGCCTTTGCAGAGTCATTGCCTTTATTTTTTTTTTCAGGGCAACTCACATAAAGTTTGTATGTGCTTTGGAGGGAGGGGGAGAGAGGAGGCAGGCAGGTTTCATTGCTGTTTCTGGGTGTGTTCCTATTTGTGTCCTGTGGCCTGGGAGACATGCTTCAGTGATTTGTACATGTGCACTATGGTCAATGGGATGAATTTCTTTGTACTGGAGCACAGTGAGTTAGGGGACAGGTGTGTGCGTGTGTGTGTGTGTGTGTGTGTGTGTGTGTGTGTGTGTGTGTGTGTGTGTGTGTAACATTCATGCTAACGTGCTGGAGGCATCTTAGAGATGACACCAAACAAATTGTACCTTACAATATCAGCTGAAACTTTTATCAGATAGAATGGAAAAGTGTGCGGTCAGGATAGCCTCGTGGTACTTATGACCTAGACTGCCTTGACTAAGTGAACAAAGTTCATTTTCTCTGTCAGAGAACACTGAACAACATTGCTGTTTCAGTTAATTCACCCTTTTTCTGATCTCTTCCATTACAGGGCTGGTCAGAGCCCATAGCATAAATGCAAACTCAGAGCATATCCAAAATGGAATGAATTTGATCAGATTCCCTCTTTGGCCAGATTAAATACAAATTATTTGAATCTCTTTTGTAGTGCTTTTGTATAACTTGGCAATGGGATCTCCCTGTGTTAGATATTCTGTGGAAGTACTCGTAGTGTCCAATTTTTAAGAGTACAAATACATACCCTAGTCAGAATTGCTGTCGAACTGTACCCTAGAAAGCCTAACTTATCTCTCTTTTAGGTTTTCTTCTTTTCCCTATATAATAATATCAGTCAAATAAGTTCATTCTTATATTTACTGACATTAACAAGCTGTGATAGGTGAGGGCTAGGGACCTGAGACTTTATATTAGGTAATCCCATCTAACTTGATAAAACAAAACCATTTGATCGCCAAAGAAAGCTAGATCTATAGTTTCACTTTTTTGAATCTATAATAAGCAAAATATAACATAATCTACAAAGTCTTTTGCATTTACACTTTGGTCAAAACAACTTTTTCTGAAAGAAGCCATTTTAAATTTGTGTATATTCAGAAACAAAATTAGAGAAGGGAAATGGGGGTTGAAACATCTTTTCTCCCTAAGACATTAGAATAGAAAACAAATTAAATCCCCTTCTCGGAGCCAAGTCCAAATGCAATTTCATTTTTATTCCTATAAATAATGATTCTGCCTGTCACATGGATGAAGAACAGTAGTCTTGTTGATTTACATTAGATTAGAAAGAGTGTTGGAAACATTTTAAACATTTTCCCTTCCCTCCCCCCCTTCTTTTCTAATCGCAAAGGGTTATAAGAACTATGCAGTTCAATCTTTCAGGAGAGCAGTGTGGAGGCTGAGTCCTGACCTATGACACTAACGGTTTGGATATTTTCAAATTTCAGGATAATTTCAGTTGGGGAAGGGGGAAGCCACAACACAATTTAAATCTGATTACAGAGTAGTTTTGGCCAAATTGAGAATGACTTAGAATATCATGCATTTTTCTTATGTCAGAATAATGAAAGTGAGTATTTTTTTTTCCTTGGGAAACAGCACTTTGGAAGTGGAAAATTTTAAGTTCTTTGAGAGACTTACAAACAGTGAAGTGAACGTCCAGTGTCATCCAGTAATGATCATATTCTTTTCTGAAAATCTGTTCTCATCTTTCATGCCAGAAACAATGTTGGACAAGATTAGATTGC
Organism: Phalanger gymnotis; assembly: GCA_028646595.1. Taxonomy (NCBI): domain Eukaryota; kingdom Metazoa; phylum Chordata; class Mammalia; order Diprotodontia; family Phalangeridae; genus Phalanger; species Phalanger gymnotis. The sequence goes on along the minus strand of CM053625.1, from coordinate 142,933,669 downwards.
TTCTTAAATTAGACCATTTTCATTTTAAAGTGTGCTAAAAATGAGTGCCCAGAGCCTTTCATAGGCAGTAATGAAACCAAATAAATAGAAAAAAACATAAACTAAAAAAAGGTCATATCTCTTGCAGCATTACTCAGTTAAATTTGGAGCCATTTAGCATAATCTGAAATTTTCATTCATTACCAGAAATATTGTAATACTTTCTATCAGAGTGGTAAAAGAGGCAGGAGAAGATAAGTGAAGAAACTACCTAGGTAAGGTTAGGGTATATGAATCTAGATTCCATATTAACCAGCCGTATGACTAATTCAGTTCAATAAATATTTATTAAGCACTGTTGTTAGGTTGGTTTTTTAAACAGTTTATTTTTACTTTTTAACTTGGATTTGTGATTTCGCTGGTGCGAGAAACTCTTGGTATGGTAACTCTCTTTACTGATGCAGACTGACAGTCAGCTCCTCATAAGTGCTGGAGATTCAAAGGCAAAAAAGAAGTAATTAATTACCTTGAGTTTGTCTCCTATTGGGGTATGGGGAGGAAAAAGACCAACAGAATATTACCCCTTGACTTTTCCGAGAGTCAGTTTGCTCATCTGTAAAACAAGGATGGAAAAACTTGCATGACCTATGTCTCAGGGTTGTTAGAGCATCAAGAATGGGAGTACAGCTGAGCTGTCAGGGCACAAAGGTAGTCCGCTTCATTAGGCAGTTCTGGGGAGGATCGGAGCATTGCTCTTACAAGACCACAGCTGCAATCAAAAACATAAGGAGAAAGGGGATTTTCATGGTTGGTGTCTGAAGGCTACCAGTAATCTTAACTGCCTGTACAGGAAGTGATAGTGCTTGGACAAGGGAGGGCAGAGGAGATAGGTGGAACTTTGTGCCTCTGGAACAGCAGCACAGCTGCAAAGGTCAGGTGTCCCTCCGTGGCCTTCCCTTTGTGCATTTCCCTTCGTGCTGTGAGTGTTTCCCTCATGGCTTTTGTGTGCCAGGATATGCTGCCGTTGCCCAACATCTTGGTCACAGAGAAAACCAAAGGGACTTGCTTGTCATAAATCCATGCCACAAGGTCATCAGAAGTTTTGTTTCTGGCAGCACTTTCTGAGCCTTCACTCTCTTTTTAGGGCTTGTCCGTGTCAGAGGTGGAGGAATCCAGACAGTTGTTGTGAGGGCAGCCCTTTGTAAACGGTCAAGTGCTGTACAGGAACTTAAGATCATAAACCTAGTACTGGAAGGACCTCAGAGGCCAACTTGTTCAGTCCTCTCATTTTTCAGATGAGGAAACGGATGCCCAAGGAGGTTAAGTGACTTACCCCAGGTCACATTATTTATATAAAATTATCTATATAAAATTTATTTTATGTAGACAAATTATCATTTATATGCAAAATGCCTTGAAATTTGCAAAGCCAATTTTATTTCCCTTCTTATTTGAGCCTTACTACAATCTTGTGAGATAGGTACAATAAATTATATGCCAGTTTTACAGATGAAGAAACTGAGGTTCAGAGAGCTAGCAGGTGTTAGAGCTGATATTTGAGCCTAGTTTTCATAGACTCCAAGTTCAACGCTTTATCCCCTGTGCTATGCTGCCTCTGTGAAGACACAGACTAACATTTAAATGCTTTTCTCTCTTCTAAATTAACACCTTTTTCTTTAATTTTTTGATTCATGCTTTGTTGAGTACTGAAAAATATCATCTAGTCCAGTGGCTCTTAGGCTATGCAGGGAATTATTCCTTTTTCAGGCCATGAGTCTATATAGTCACTGAGCATCATCATTTTGGAGGCAGCTAGGTGATACAGTGGATAGACTGCCAGGCCCAGAGTAAGGAAGATGAGTCTTCCTGAGTTCAAATCTGGCTTCAGACACTTATTAGCTGTGTGACCCTGGGCAATCTTAACCCTGTTTGCCTCAGTTTCCTAATCTGTAAAATGAGTTGGAGAAGGAAATGGCATACTACTCCAGTATCTTTCCCAAGATAACCTCAAATGGGGTCATGAAGAGTTGGACACAACTGAATAACAACAAAGTCATCATTTTAGCTCCATCAAATTACCTTGTGTGAATCAGTATAAAAATAAAGCAAACATGTTTTCTGTACACAAACTTAAAATAACATGCCCAAAACATATATGTATGACTAGAGGTGGCTAGGAGGCATTGTACTTAGAAGGCTGGACTTAGGTTCAGGAAGTCCTAAGTTCAAATCATGCTTCTGACACTTACTAGCCATGTGATCCTGGGTAAATCACTTAATCTTTTCTAGTCTCAGTGGCCCCATGTGTAAAATGGGGATAATAAAAGCATCTACTTTGCAGGGTTACTGTGTGTACCATATGAGATAACATATGTAAAAACCTTCCAAAACATTAAAACACTATGTAAATGTTAGCTGTTATTATTTTTCAAAAACATAAAAGTACTGATGTGATTAACAAAATGTAAATTAATTTTAAAATGTTTATTGAACTCAAAGTAGCCTTTTGTCATCAGCTTTTTTCTTCTTTTTTCCAATTTTTAAACATTTTTATTTAGTTTTGAGTTCCAAATTCTATCCCTTCTTCCCCTCTCCCCTCCCTGAGACAGTAAGCAATCAGATATAGGTAATACATGTGCAATTACATAAAACATGTCCATATTAGTCATTTTGTATAAGAAAAATCAAATAAAAGAAAAAAAAGAAAGAAAGTGAAAAATAGCGTGCTTCTGTCTGTATTCAATCAGTGTCAGTTCTTTCTCTGGAGGCAGATAGTATGCTTCATCATTAGTCCTTCAGTATTGTCTTGGATCATTGTATTGCTGAGCATAGCCAAGTCATTCACAGTTCTTCATTGAACAACATTGCTGTTATTGTGTACAATGTTCTCCTGGTTCTGTTCATTTCACTATGCATCAGTTCATGTGAGTCCAGGTTTTGCTGAAATCATCCTGCTTCATAAAGCACAATAACATTCCTTTACAATCATATACCACAGCTTGTTTAGCCATTCCCCAATTGATGGGCATCTTTTTGATTTCCAATTCTTAGCCACCACAAAAAGGGTTGCTATAAATATTTTTATAGAAATAGGTCCTTTCCCGTTTTCTGGATGTCTTTGGAATATAAAGTTAACAGTGGTATGGCTGGATCAAATGGTATGTACAGTTTTATGGCCATTTGGGCATAATTCCAAATTGCTCAAAACAATGGTTGGATCAATTCACAACTTCACTAACAGTGAATTAGTGTCCTAGCGTTCCCACATGCCCTCCAGCATCTAATATTTTCTTTTTTATTTATATTAGCTAATCTGATAGGTGTGAGGTGGTACCTCAGAATTGTTTTAATTTGCATTTCTATGATCAATAGCGATTTAGAGCATTTTTTCATGACTGTACATAATTTTGATTTTTTTCTGAAAACTATTCATATCCTTCTTAAAAATCAATTTATCAATTTAATTGATTTATCAATTGGGAAATGACTTGTATTTTTATAAATTTGACTCAGTTCTCTATACATCTGAGAAATGAGGCCTTTATCAGAAACATTTGTTGCAAAATTTTCCCTGTTTTCTGCATTGGTTTTGTTTGTGCAAAAACTTTCTAATTTTACATAATCAAAATTACCTATTTTACATTTTGTAATGCTCTCTCTCTCTCTCTATTTTTTGTCTGAAATTCTTCCCTTATCCATAAATCTTAGTTTGCTTATGGCATCACCCATAATCATGTACCCATTTTAACCTTATCTTGGTATACAGGATGAATTTGTTACTATTTTTTTCTAGCTCTATAAAATTATTTGTAATAGTTTGATTGGTATAGCACTGAATAAATAGATTAATTTAGGTAGAATTGTCATTTTATTATATTAGCTTGGCCTACTCATGAGCAATTAATATTCTTCCAGTTGTTTAGATCTGACTTTATTTGTGTGAAAAGTGTTATAATTCTGTTCATATTGTTCCTAGGTTGTCTTGGCAGGTAGGTTCCCAAGTATTTTCTATTTTGTACAGTTATTTTAAATGGAATTTCTCTTTCTGTCTTTTGCTGTTGGACTTTGTTGGTGATATCTAGAAATGCTAGTGATTTATGTGGGTTTAAATTGTATCCTGCAACTTTGCTAAAGTTGTCAATAATTTCTTTCAAGTAGTTTTTTAGTTGATTCTGTAGGATTTTCAAAATAGAACATCATATCATTTGCAAAGAGTTTTCTTTCCTCATTGCCTAGTCTAATTCCCTTAAATTTCTTTTTCTTATTGCTATAGCTAACGTTTCTAGTACAATATTAAATAGTAGAGGTGATGATGAGCATCCTTGCTTCACCGCTGATTGTATTGAGAAGGCTTCTAGCTTCTCTCCATTACAGATAATGCTTGCTAGTGGTTTTAGATAAATTTTACTTGTCATTTTAAGGTAATCTCCATTTATTCCTCTCTAGTGTTTTTAATAGGAATGGGTGCTCTACTTTTTCAAAGGCTTTTCCTGCATCTATTGACATAATCATACGATTTCTGTTGGTTTTGTTATTGATTTGGTCAGTTATGCTGATAGTTTTCTTAATATTGAATCAGCCCTGCATTCCTGGTATAAATCACACCTGGTCGTAGTGTATGATCCTTGTGATATATTGCTGTAATCTCTTTGCTAGTGTTTTGTTTCGAATTTTTGCACCAATATTCATTGAAAAAATTGATCTATAATTTTCTTTCTCTGTTTTGGCTCTTCCTGGTTTGGGTATAGACACCATATTTGTGTCTTTAAAGGAATCTGGTAGGACTCCTTCACCTTTTTTTTTCCAAATAGTATGTATAGTATTGGGGTTAATTGTCCTTTAAATGTTTGGTATAATTCAATTGTGAATCCATCTGGTTCTGGGGATTTTTTCTTAGAAATTTCATTGATGGTGTGTTCAATTTCTTTTTCTAAGATTGGGTTACTTAAGTGTTTTATTTCTTCTTCTGTTAATCTGGGTAATATATATTTTTGTAGATATTCATCCATTTCATTTAGATTGTCAAATTTATTGACAAGTAATTGGGCAAAATAGCTCCTAATAATTGTCTTAATTTCCTTTTCATTGGTAGTGAATTTGTCTCTTTAATTTTTGATACTAGTAATTTGATTTTCTTTACCATGCTTTTTTTTTCAAGTCAACAGGCATTAACAGGCATTCATAGTACAACTTAATAGTTCTAATATTTCTGTTTCACTTTTCTTTTTGTATCTCTGGCACTTAGCATTTTTAAATTGAATTAGGTGTGTGTGTGTGTGTGTGTTTGTGTGTGTATGTATGTATGTATGTATGTATGTATAGCAGAGGGATCCTTAACATTGTTGTTGTTTATTACCAAAAGAGGGGTATCATACTGAAAAATGTTAGCTAGCACTGATCTAATCCAATCCTCCCATCTTGAAGTAGAAGAAACCTAAACCCAGAGAGGCAAAAAAATTGTCCAGGGTCACAATCACCAAGATCTATATACAATCAGCTTGATCAAATTGGCTGAACTGGTCAAATGTTTTGGCCACATGCCAATAGGCTAAATATTATAGAAATTTTTTTTTTCATTTTTTAACCAATTATTTTCTTGAAGTCCATTCTCTTTATTTTGGCAACACTCACACCCCATATTCCAAAAGTCCCACAAGCATTCCTAACCAGCACTTCAGACTAATATCAAGGCTGACCTAGTTGAGAAAATTCCCCAGAAGATCAGTACAATTTGAATTCAGTAGTGGTTTTTAAAATAGAATTTTCTTCCTTGTTATATTTCTTTTTTTTTTGAAGGCGGGGAAGGCAGAGCAATTGGGGTTCAGTGACTCAAGGTCACACACCTAGTAAATGTGTCAAGTGTCTGAGGCCGCATTTGAACTCAGGTCCTCCTGACTCCAGGGCCAGTTCTCTATTCACTGTGCCACCTAGCTGTTCCTCTTCTTATATTTCTTTTAAAAAAACCCGCCAAAACATACATGTGTTTTGTCATTCAAAAGATAGCACTACCTCGTATGCCTATTTTTAATGACTTTTTTAATGGTAAGGAAATAGGTTCCATTTTAATTGGGACATTGTACTTTTTTAAAAAAAATAATTTATCTTTATATGTATTTATAATCTGTCCTTCCTACTCCCCCCCATTGCACAAAAGAATAAAATGAAAAATAAAACCTTTATCATAAACATGTGTAGTCTAGAATAACAAATTTAAGATTTAGTTCTTGGAACTTTGTTAAAGTGTTTTATTTTTACAAAAATCTCCCTTCTTCTCCAAATAAAAATCTAATTGATTATCCAAATTGAAATCTGATTATATTGATTAAAAACATTTGCATGTGAATAATTTTGGACAGATTCAAGAATTTAAAAGATTAACTGAAGTAGTCTATTCTAATTTTATGGTTGAAATTTCCTCCTCTACCAAAAATTTAAAGTATGAAAATCACTAAATTTCATTTAATTAAGACTAGCTATATTTGTGGAATAGTTTGGGGTTTTATATTTTTTGTATTTTTACTGATTTATACCATGATAGTAACTGCAACTTTGTTAATCTTATAGAATTTTTTCAAATTCCAAAATGTTTTTTGTTCAGATAATGAGAAATTCACTATATATTGATAATTAGGGGATTATCTCTTTGAGGATGAAATTACGTGTGGGAATGATTTCACCAGGAAAATCATTGACCTCTCATCAGGTCATATCCAATATTTTTTTTAAAGAAACCATTCTATAGTTGCTGCAGATAATTTAATTAAGGGTCCTTAACCTATTTTCTATCATAAATCCCTTTGGCAATCTGGTGTCATTTATGAACCACTTCTGAGAAGAATGATTTTAAATGCATAAGATGAAATACATAGGGATACAAAGCAATTATATGGAAAAGGATGTGGAAATTTTCAAGAACATGGGGTTAGAACACAGGGAAACCGAGAAACAGAACACAGAGGAAAATACAGGGTTTTCCTCAAGTAATGCATCCATCCACCAAAAAGGGAGGGTGGAGAATACTTTTGGGTGGCTCATAGCAAAGCCATCACCGATTGAATAACAACGCAAGGAAACGTCACAGCTATGAGACAGAGACTATAAAATTTGGAGCTGGAAGGGACTTTGGAGCTCATCTCCCTGATTTTAGAGATGAGTAAACCAATATCCAGAGAGGAGAAATAACTTGACCAAAGTCAGCATTTGTAAATAATGGACCCAGGATTCAAACCCAGGTCCTTTAACTCCAGAATTGGAGTTCTTTGCACTTGTACTATAGTGCCTTCCTTTGCTGGTTTTAAGTCTGAAAGAATGTCCTTAAATTACCCTGATGTGAGGCTCTATTTGAAGCACATGTTAGATAACAGCATGATATGAACCTTGGGTCAATAAGATTTTTCTAGTGTTTTGGCCCTGGGAGATAGTTACGAGCTCTGTGCCACTCTTAACTTGGGAATTAGACTCCTTTGGGTCCCAGTTAGGATTTATGCTGATTTCCTCTGGGTTATTTTTAACAGCTGTGCTCTTCAAGCAACTCCAGGGGGAACCTGTTACAATAAATCCTAGTGTCTCCAAGGTAGACATTATCCTGTCCAAGTTAGAAGAAAAAAGAAAAACCTGGAACACCATAGTCCTTCACTGCAGTAATACCTCTAACCGTCATGCTATTCGAGACCTCAGAATGGGTGTTCTCATGAGCAGTCACAGAAAGGATGCAGGGTTTTCTGGTGCCCTTTAGCAGTAGTATATTTTTGGGCCCTAGCATCTGCTATGTCCCACCTGCTAGCCTGAGAACCAGCCAATGCTTAGCTTCACTTAAGCCAGGACCAGCCATGGCAAGCCTGGGTTTTTCCCAGTCTCTCTGGCTGAACTCAACCAGCATTATTTCTGCTATGTGTCCATTTAATCACTCTAATGCCTTGTCACATGGTCCTGGATATGGAAAGAAGAATGCTTTGTGCACCATAAATGCCCCTTGAAATCAGCAGACAAAGACTCATACAACTGGCTCTTGCCTCCTTAGTATGACTGTGTTAAGTGAGGTCTCAAAGAACTTGATCTTTACTGGAGCACAGAGAATCCAAAGGGCTCAGAGATCTGAGCTGAAGGAACTGCCCAAGGTGGAGAAAGTTCTAGAAATTTTTTTGTGTGATACATTCTACATCACAGATAAGCCTCTCACTTAAAGATGATTGTGACCTTCCTATTGTCCCATAGACACTGCCCAAACCTTCGTAGTCAAGAAGTTTCTGACTTTTACCCAGTGTTCAGTTTCTATCTAGGGAACACAGGCCTGGAAGGCCCTAAAAGATGTTTGGCTTAAATTCTGGCTCTGAGAATTTTTGCTCATTAGCCAGTCAATGAGCATTTAAGCTCTTACTATGTGTTAGGCAATGTGCTAAGTCCTGAGGATACAGAGAAAGACAAAAACACATCTTTGCTATACAAGAAACTCACATTCTAATGAAGGAGACAAAAAACTATCTACATATGTGTGCATCTAGGGGTGGGGCAAATGAGAGGTAATGTAAGAGGGTAGGCACTAGCAGTAACTTGAGGGTGTCTTGCAAGTGGAATTTGAGTTGAGTCCTAAAGGAGGCCAAGGGAGCAAGTAGGTGGAGATAATGAGGAAGAACGTTCCAGGCACAGGGGACAGCCAGTAAAAGTGTCCAGAGTTGGGAAATAAGGTGACATTTGTGAGGAATAGCAAAATAGGCCAGTGAAGCTGGGTTGTAGAACCCATGAAAGGAAGCAGAACATTGAAAGGCTAGAAAGTTAAGGAGGGGCTTGGTTGTGATGGGTTGTGTCCAGTTAATCTTTCTCCTGTCATTTGCAAAGAGGGACTAAAAGTCCTAAATAACTCTTAGAGCAGGGTGGTTTGTTAGAATGAATTATTAATTGTTTATGAAGCAATCTGATAATGAAAAAAAAGATCTTATTTACCATTGGTTTCAGTTGCAACCACAAAAGCAAAATTCTACTCAGAACTATTTATCACCTACTAAGACCAAAGGGCAGGTCAGTGCCCTCTCTAATGGTCACTCTCCTTCCACAGTCATTGCAACCTCTGTTTCTCAAAGATGTGCCAATAAAATGCAAGCTCTGGCAGGTTTTAATGGGCTGGCAGATTTCACTTGTGGGCCTGGCTATGGACTCTGTGCCTGCCCAGCCTCACTGAGTTTAGAGAGGCGAATCACCAGAAAGGTCAGCCAGCAGGTGATGACTTTTTTCAGCCATAGTCACTCATGAAATTGATTACAAAGGCATAGGAAGATGGTAGACTATGGCAATGGAGAGAGAACTCACAGGAATGGGACCATAGCTCTTTAGAAATATTGAAGATAAAAAGCCAACGTTTACCAAATCTGAATCCATTAAGCATTGTGTAGTTTAAAGGAGGGGATTCTTCACTTCATCACTGCCTGTGAATGGTTCCTCAGCTTTGTCTAAGTCACACATAGTCTCTTTCTCTCTAATCTTCCAAGAGTGGCAGCTGGTTAGTCAGTGACAGGCAGCAAAGCCAATGGGAATGATGAATGCTAACAATTATTCTGTAAGTGGTTCATTGTCAGGATGGCAAAGAGCCCTCTTATCAATCATCCTCTTCCGTGGGAAGCTCCTTCACCAGAAGTCTTTAATTCCAGCTTGAAAGGTGGCCCTTATGCATTGAGCTTAAGAAGGAAAGTCCTCCTTGACTACTTTTCATCAATCTGATATTTATGGGGCAAGAACACTTGGATTTGGAGTTAGAGGACCTGACTTTACTTTCCAGCGCTGCTGCTTAGCATTTGTGTTACTTGGGCAAGTCACATAAGCTTCCTTGGCCTCAGTTTCTTCATCTGTAAAATTCAGAGCATTGTCTAGGTAGTTTCTATAGGTTTTAACTCTAAATCCTGATTGGTCTTATGAACATAGCATCTCTATACAAATTTGTGAAACTGAGTATGGCTGAGTCTACTGTTTTCGCCATCTTAACAGCTGAGATAGACAGGTCACAAATAATTTAACTATTATGATTTCTGTTGACCATGAAGGCATGTTATATTGTGTCATAATGTGATTTATGCTCATTCATGTCTACATAATTCAAAATTGGGGAAGAGAAGAGGAAAAATATTTAACCCATATTAATATCCAGGGCAGCACATTGCAGTGGTTAGAATGAGACTTAGAAGAGACCTAAGTTCAAATTCTCCATCTGATACTTGAGCTCTGAGATCAGAGATGAGCCTTAGTTTCTTCATCTGTAAAAATGGAGCTAACTGTAGGTTATAGTATAACTATATATATATATATATATAAGTATATATATAGCTAACTATAGGTATAGTATTTACCACTCGGGGCAGCTAAGTGGCACGGTGGGTAGACTGTTGGGCCTGACTGGCATCAGGAAAACCTGTGTTCAAATTCTGCCTCAGACACTTATTAGCTGTATGAGCCTGGGCAAGTCACTTAACCCTGTTTGCCTCAGTCTCCACATCTGTAAAATGAGCTGGAGAAGAAAATGGCAAACCCACTCTTGTATCTTTGCCAAGAAGACCCCAAATGGGCTCACAGAGAGTCAGACATGACTGAAAAGACTCAAGATCAACAACAACTTACCATTCAGGATCATTGTGAGGATCGAATGAGACGATGTATGTAAAGTACTTTGCAAGCCATAAAATGCTATGTAAATATCAGCTATAATAGTAATTACATCATCATTATTATTATTATCATTTTCATTCTTATTTAGGCCTCGAAGAGAGTAGAAAAGACACACCTGATAAACTGGGAAATGATCCACTTTGTCTATAAACCCAACCTAGGTAGTCACAGCACTGATCCAAGGTGTATTGGGAGAGGCGGGTGGAGGAAGCCAGCACAGTGCCAGCTCATAGCCTTGCAAAGGCCTTCCATGGGAAAAAAAATCATAGCCCTCTGAAAACACAAAAGGCTTGTCTGGTCTGGCTATCTAAACCTGTCAAATAAAGTTAATTAAGTCCTACCATAGTTGTTTTTCTTAAACTTTTCAAACACTTGGTTTGCTGTCATTGGCCTGCAAACCATCTCTGCTACTTCTAAGCCAACAAGTGTTCCCAAGTACCTTGTGGTGCTGTTAGTGGCTATCCCCATGTTTATCCATTGATTTGGGGTTGCAGTGAAAACAGCCCTTTGATGCAAAGTTGGCGAAGTCGCCAAGCAGCAGAAGCGCTAGCATGAGCAGAACGGGGACCTATTTTTGTAATGAGCTTGTTGAAAAGCAGGCATTATGTGGCTCTCCAAGAAGGCCAGACTCTTTGGGATTATTTGGTGCCAGCAGCACCTTCGGGCCCCTTCATTTTAACTTCCCAATCTTACACTTCCATTTATCCCATAGGGTCCCATTCTTTATATAACAATACAAATCTATAGGACCTTTTGAACAGACCACTGAGACGACCTGTGAGTGTGGAAAACTATATACATGACCAGGCAAAATGAAAGTTGCTGTATGGAGAACTTTTTAAAAATAGAAAATGCTGAATTTTAATAAAAATTTAAACAGAAAATATTTATATTTTTAAAATGGGGTTGAAGGGAGACAATTCCATTCCTGTAGGTAGGGACTTTATAAACACCATAGTATTAAGTCCAACAAGGTTTAATCTGGGAAAAATCATGATCTGGAACAGGAAGGATACTCAGAGGCTACCTAGTCTAACACCCTCATTTTTAAAAGTCTTGACTGTGACGCATACTTTATGATGCACAAAGTTTATTAATCTTTCTGCGCCTCCAGGCAAATCTCTAATCTAGACCATAATTCATAGACTGGTTACTAATCTGCATCAGTGATGGGAGTTCTGATACTGGGAGTTCCCCACATCTATGAAATCACAATTCTCAGCCAAAAAATAAAGGCCCCAATTATTGGTCAACAGAACCTATAATGTGATGCTGGTAGACACTTCAGGCCTCTCTCTCCAGAATCCTGCCTCCTTGAGTGATTTAATGTAAAGAATCCTGAGCTAGGAACCAGGAACCTTGGGATTTAGGCCCAGCTTTGCTGCTCACTAGCTTATATGACCCTGCTGGGTAAGACATTTAAACTTCAGTGAGCCTCAGTTGTCTGATCTGTAGAATCAGGGACTTGGATTATGAGATCTTTAAGATTCCTTCTCCAAACTGCAAGAGGCCTGTTAGAAGTTATAATTGCTTGGGAAAGTTGAAATTCTCCCAGCATAACTGATTGTGTGGGTGCTCATGGAACCCAACTATCTGAGACTTTGTACCTGCTTTTCACAAATTAAATCGTAGGTTTAGAACTAGAAGGGAGTTTAGAGATCAATCTGGTCCAGCTTCTTAATTTCACAGGTGAGGAAGAAGTTAAATAACTTGTCCACAATCATACAAGTAATTAACGGGCAGAGTTGAATGTGAATCCAGTTCTTTGGGCTCCAGATAAGAACAATAGTAGCTAATCTTTATGTAGCACCTTTAGATTTTTTCTTTAGTGTTTTGAGATTTACAAAGTACTTCACGCATATCACCCCATCTAACGTAAAAACAACTGTTTAAAAGAATTGTTAAAAATGTATTGGTGGTATTATTATCCCCATTTTACAGATGAGGAAACTGAGGTCAGTGAGGTTTGGGGTTTTTTTTTAACTTGTCCATGGTCTCCTAGTGAGTATTTGTTGGAAGTAATATTCTTTTTCAAGATAAATTGTTGCTAATTGTTTTTGTTTTTATATGACCTATCTTTCCTAATATATCTTTTCCCTTTTCCTTCCCCTGCCCCATAAAGAGCTATCAATTTTTTTAAAGTTAAAAAAAAGAAAAAAATCAGTTTAGCAAAGCTAATTAGCATATTGAAAAAAGTCTGACAATGTTCTACACCTATATTCCCTCACCTTTGTAAGAAGTGAGGAAAGTCTTTTCTCATGCTGCTTCTTTCTGGCCAAGCTTGGTCTTTATTATTTCACAACTTTCAATTTTTAATTTTATTAGTATCCCTTTTACTTTGGTATAGTTGCTTTGTTTATTGCTTTTTTCTGATTCTGCTAACTTCACTTTATAGAAGCTCATAAATATTCTCATGCTACTCCATATCATATTCATTGTTTCTTACATCTATTCACAATAATAATCCATTACGTTCACATACCACAACTTTCTAGTCATTCCTTTGTAGGCGAGCATGTACTTTGTTTCTAATTCTTTGTTATCATAAAAACTGTTGGTACAAATGTTTTTATGTATATGGAATTTTGCTTTTTATCACTGACCTACATGGAATAAATGGTCCCTGGGTCAAAGTTTATGTATATTTTAATCATTTTCTTGATATAATTCCTAATCATTTTCCAGAAGTACACCATTTTACAGGTACACCAAGAGTACCCATATTAACTACTCTCATCATTTATCACCTTTGCAAATTTCTTGCATGTAAAGTGAAACCTCAGAATTGTTTTGATTTTCATTTCTTTTGTTAATAGTGATTTGGAGCATTGTTTCACATGAGCATTAATAGTTTACAGTTCTTCTTTTAGAAGTTTTTGTTTGTATCCTCTGACCACTTACCTATTGGGGAAATGGCTTTTGGTCTTACATAATTCCATCACTAGGGGCAGTTAAGTGGTAGAGTGGATAGAGTTACAGACCTGGAGTCAGGAAGATTCATTTTCTTGAGTTCAAATCTGATCTCAGACACTTACTAGTGGTGGGACACCTGGCAAGTCACATACTCCTGTTTGCCTCACTTTTCTCATCTGTAAAATGAGCTGGAGAAGGAAATGGCAAACCATTCCAGTGTCTTTGCCAAGAAAACCCCAAATGGGGTCAAAGAGAGTCTGAAATGACTGAACAACAATTCCATTGCTTGCTCTTATATCTTGGATGTAAGACTTTTTTCAGAGATATTTTGATATAAAGATATTTTTTATCAACTGCTTTCCTTCTTATCCAAATTACATTAATTTTGTCCATGTAAAAGCCTTTCAATTTCATATGTAACTGAAATTATGTTTTTTCTTTTGTTGTTGTAGAGGCAGTATTGTAAGCCAGCTCTGTCCAATATTCCTTCTACCATATCACATTGCTTCTCAAAAGTCTTTAAGCATTTAGAAAACCTTGGGCTGGGGGGCTTTAGAGACCCAAAATATTTCATTCTTTTAATCTTTATTTTGTAAACCCAAATGCTCTTTCTCCCAGCTACCAAATCATATTGAAAACCAGTGCTTTCAGTACCACTTCACATGTTCCAGATGTGACTGGGGCTGACAGTTGATACCTTAAGTCTATCAGAGGGACTCTGGTGTATCTTCCCAAAGGATTTTTTACAGCTCCAAGCTTTGAGCTTTTTTTCTCCCTAGAGTTTTTATCTTTTGGTGTTAGGTCATTGTAACCCTGAGATAAAAATAGTGATAATTAGTATGTTAGAGATCAGAGTCAGTGAATCTTTTAGCTTGGTGACACTCTGCTTTTAATAATACCAATTTTGGTGACACAGTTCCTAGAATTCTGGTCTTGCTTCTCACTAAAATTCTTCAACAGTAAATTGTACACAGGCTTGTTTCCTTTATGAAACTCAAAAGGACTGATCTTTCTCCTTAACTAGTTTGTCATAACTTCTCCTTCTGTTGTTATTTCCCAGCCAGGGCAAAGTTCTAGTGACAAATTCTCTGGCCCAGAATGGTGGCAGGAGAGGAAGTGACAAGAATATCATACCCACTTAAAAAAAGCAGGGACAGACACTCAAGTCCATTGAGACTAGCAAGTCCTATTATTGGTTGGCTGAGTTCCTATGAGACACAGAATAGATTTTTGCCAGTCTTTTTTTTTTTTGAGGGGGGAAGGCAGGCCAATTGGGATTAAGTGACTTGCCCAAGGTCACACAGCTAGTACATGTGTCAAGTGTCTGAGGCCAGATTTGCACTCAGGTCCTCCTGACTCAGGGCCAGTGTCCTACTCACTGTGCCACCTAGCTACCCTGATTTTTGCCAGTCTTGATCCTAATGGGAAAGCTTCCTAACCTGCATACCAGTTTTCCCCTACCGCCCTGGAAGGAATCATTGCAATGTACGTGGTGGCAGGTGTACAAATTCAGTTCATTCCAAAGACTGAGGGAGTGCTGTGGGCCTAGGTCTATGCTAAAGCTCCCAGGTAGCTTTAAGAGAGCTCCAGGAAAATTAAAATTAATTTCCTTATCCCAGAGAAACATGTTAGGAAGACAAAATTTAAGCCCCCCAAATAATTATGGAACATCATGAAAGCATGTATGTTCAGATACCAGAATTATTGAATAGACTTTGGGTGCCCTAGGCATCCAGAAAAGGGAGATCATTGTGGTCTAGAATATTCAGAAAAAAGCTTTGTGGTGGAAATGGAACTTGAGTTGAGCAGTGAATGGGGTTTGAATGCAAGAGGTGAGCTGTGAAATGGACCAGGAAGAAAGGAACTCACTTCAATTAATGAATAGGAAAGTGTGGCATACTAGAAAATTGCTTTTTGTTTCATGAGAGGAAGACTAATGTCAAGCAATTAAACTTGAACTTGAAATCGGAAGACCTGAGTTCAAGGTCAACATTTACCAGCTGTGTGACCTTGGGTAAGACATTAACCACCATTCGACAGTCTCACTTCCCTCATCTTTAAAATGGACATAGTAGTACTTGTTAACAAAGAAGGTACTTTTTATAATGCTAATTACTTCTGCACTGCTTAATTATTAATCATCAGTGTTAATATTAGAATTGTTACTTGCAATAGGTTTTGTCCTGGCCCATCTTCCTTCTCTTTCTACACAATTTCTCTTGGTGACCTCATCTATTCTTATGGGTTTAATTAACATCTCCTTTAGATGAGTGTGTGTGTGTGTGTGTGTGTGTGTGTGTGTACATATTCAGCCAAAATTCCTTTCTTTGAATTTCAGGAGGGAAGGGAAGGCATGAAGTAAGTACTACATAAATGTTTTTTTCTCTTTCCCCTTCCCTTCTCTTCTTTCTCACCCCACCATAGCTATGCAGTTGCCAGGTCTTGTCAATTCTACCTCTGCAATAATTCTCACATTGCCAGTATCAATCCACTCACACAGTCACTGCCCTAATTCAGGCCCTATTCTATGCTCTCCAGCCTTCATCTCTTCTCATATACACTGTTGCAACAACCTCCAAAAATGGTCTCCCTAATTCTAAGGTGTCTTTTCTCCAAACCAATATGCATAAACCTGCCAAAATAACCTTCCTAAGTCACTTTCTAACCATGTCACTCCATTGCTCAAAAATCTCTACTGACTCCCTCTTGAATAGAATACAAACTCCTAGCCTGCCATTTAAATCCCTCCACAATCTGGCTTTAACATATATTTTCAAACATTGCATGTTACTCCTGTTTAATCCAAACAGTCTTAAACAAATGTTTCTGCCAAACTAATCTACCATCTATTCCCTGAATATATAATTCCATTTCACATCCTTGCGCCATACCCATGCATGAAATATACTTCCTATCTGCAAGCTTCCTCAGATGCCACCTTCTAAAGCCTTTCCTGAACTCCCCAGCTGTTAGTGCACTCTGTTTCCTCAAATTTTGTTGTTTTTACTTAAGTGTATGTAGGTTGTATTCCCACGGTAAGATATAAGTTTTATAACTGTAGGGACTACTTTGTTCTGGTCTTTGTATTTCCAGCACCTATATCCCACCTTCACTCATAGTAGCTTTTAGTAACTGCTTCTTGAATTGAATATCTATAATATTTGGACTTTGTGTTGTATTCCCCTCTTTTTACATGGTAATCAGAGTATTCTCTCTCTCTCTCTCTCTCTCTCTCTCTCTCTCTCTCTCTCTCTCTCTCTCTCTCTTTCTCTCTCTCTGTCGCTCTCTCTCTCTTTCCCTCTTTCCCTCTCCCTTCCACCCCTCTCTCTTCCTCTCCCTCTCCTGCCCTCCCTCCCCCTCCTACTGTGTACCTGTGCTACCTTAAAGAGCTGGGTATCAGAGATTTAAAATACTTTGTCCAATGCCAATCACTTTCTGCCCTTTGTCAAATGGCGACCTTGACATCTCTCTTTACAAAACCAACTGGGCTTCAGATCTGGAGGGAATCCAGGCAAGGTGTTTGTTTAGGTGATAAGATGTGACTTTAGCTTTTGCTGACCTCTACATCACTCCATTCAAAGGCTTAATTTGTTTGGACTTTCTTTCTAAACTTAAGAAAAATGTTATGGAGAAAAGGCTAAGAGGAATTAATTCTCAAAATCCTTAACTAGAAAAAATGCTGATGTGCCCAGTAGTGCATTTTAACTTCAGTGCACTGGGAGAATGGCTCCACAGCATTCTGATCTGTGCCATGTTACTTAGCCAACATAAAAGAAAGCATCCTTTGTGGGGATTTATTAGGAAGATGATGCTAGTAAGATTTCCTCAATTTACTTCACAGTTGGTAAGAAAGACCACTCCTTTAAGCTCATGGACCTTTAGAAAATAATAAATGTGTACCAGAGAGAATTTTGACACTCATCAAATCCATATAATCTGGAGTTTGGTGGCTTTCTCTCCAATTCATGTTGACCTTTCCCTCCTACTAAATCCAGCACCTACTGTCTATAACAATTCATTTCTTAGGATTTTTGAAAAGTTTACAAGGCCAATCTTGTGTTTTTGGTAGTATGTGACTTTGAACAAGTTCCTTAACTTTTCAGGGTCTCAGTTTCCTCATCTGTGGAATGAGAGGGTTGGACCAGGTAATCTTAAAGGTCTCCATGATTCCTATGCAAATAGTTTAGCCTCATTTTACAGATGAGGATGACTAGGCCCAGAGACTTTAAAGGACTTGCCCATGGTAACAAAAGCCAGGAAGTGTTACAAGCAAGCCTGGAAGCCAGGTCTTCCCATTTTAAGGCTAGGGCTTTTTGCACCACACTATAATGGGTTTTTTCTCTGTTTCTACCTCTTTCACTTTGCCATTTCTCCCACGGTGCTCTCCACCGACAACATTATTTATTACTTGGTCATATACCACCTCCATCATTATTTCATGTGTTTGAAAGTCATCTCCCCAACTAAAATTGTAGGACAGGGATCATGTTTTATTCATTTCTTTATTTTCCCTTCTCCCACCCACTTTGGTCTAGCCCAAAGGTCTTGACAAGCCTTAAAGAACCAGAGAGGAAATGAGTTGCTGTTAGATGCTTCATTTAGTCCTTCCTGGCAAAAGAAGTCCAGGCTAAATCAGGATTCTCTCATTCTTTCAGTGAACAATAACAACAAAAGTATCCAATCTGGCCAATGCTGCCCACCTGGACTAGTGGGCACTTAGTGAGACTGGCAGTTACCGCCATTCAAGTACCCTCAGCTTTCTCAGTCCAACATAGCGTAGGAATAAGGTTAACTCGTTGCTAGGAACTAAATTATTGCAAATAAAGTAAGAATACAACAACAGGCATATGAGAATTTCTTTTTTTCCCTGCTCTGCTTCTTCCAGATGATGTCCATGTTATTTATTTTGGTAGGTTTGACATTCACTACTCTGGTACCCAAAAAATTTGAAATCCAGTGATTATTGCATTGGAGATAGTGGGATGGTTTCCCTGTACCTTTCCCACCTATGATAATCCTTTCTTCCCATCAAGGCTCATCTTAGATGCCATATTCTTGATCACTTAAGCTAGAAATGATTCCCTCTTGTTGAACATTTGTTTTACCTCTTCTACGTACTTTTCTATATTATAACTTGTATAAGGATAAATATCTTATCCTCTTGCTATTTTATAAAGTCAGTAAGAGCAGCATATGTGTCATTTTTTCATGTTTGTACTCCCAGTAACTAGCACAGGGCACTTCAGGTCCTGGGAGGTACTTGATGAATATTTGTTGAATTGATTTGATGTTACTGTATCCTAGGGCCTTCATGGGATATCCTGAATTGCCATTTGAGTTAGAAAGGAGAAGTCGTTAGGATGACTTCCTGTCATCTTATTTTGAGGGCCTGAGTCTACTTAGCCAACTTTTTTATCTATTAACCCTAAAGTCAGAATGGTGCTTTTACCCATTTTCTGTAGCTCTTCTTTCCTTCTTTCCTCCTGCTCCTTTTTTCCCTTTACTCTCCCTTCTTTTCTTGATCAGTGTGTTAGAGAGAAAGGAGATGATAGTGAATGGTTGTGATGGGGAATAATGAAGAGACAGTTTTTCCCGACCATCCTAGTTCCTTCATTTTTCCACCTAGAACTCTCTGTATGTATGAGGAAGTGGGTCCACAAGCTGATTACAGGATTGCAGCTAGACTTGTATCTATGTAAAAGGTTGGACAGCACGATTGCTTTCAATGCTTTCCCCTTGCCCTATAGCTTGATATCACAATGCTGTAAAATTCACCCAACTCTCTATCTCTACTTGATAACTGGCCTGGAAATAGGATTGAGAGACTGGGTTGAATTCTTTAATGTCATTGAAGAAAACTAGATTTATTGTAGTTTCTGCTTCTCAATGAGGCTAGAGAATAATTACTGACTCAGCATAACTCAACAACACAAACTAAATCAGTTTTCTGATCCCTGGGTACTTGGGCTTTGTGTATAGTCCCGTAACTCAGAATGTTTCTAGAGTTTCTCATTAGAGAAATCCTGAGCAACAGCCCCCAAACTCTTCTCTGATATGTGATTAGAAATCCCTTACTTTGAGTATTGACAGAGACATGAATAGGGTTTTGTTTGGATCATCTTGGTCTTTGCTTGAGTAAGAACCATTCCAGGGAAAATTGCCTTCCCATGCATTTTCCTCATGTTGCTTACTCTGGTGAGTACCATCTTTCCTAGCTCCATATCTGGAAATGTTTCAGGTGCTTTCAGAGCCCAGTGCCATGTTGTCACATTCCAGAATGCCATATTTTACCCACTTCAACCTCTTGTAATGCAATGCTGTAGTTGCTTAAAGGAAATTAGAACATTTTAAGAAGATGTTGACTTTCCAAGATATTTTGAAAGCAAAGTGTTGCATATCAGAAAGTCATAGGTAACAAAAATGAGAGGTAGCATTTCTTTTTTTTCTAAGTTTTATATATATAATATATATATACATATATATATACACACATATATATACATATATATACATATATATACACACACACACACACACATATATATATATATACATACACACACACACACACACACACACATATATATATATATGTAACTTTTTTAGACCTTGCCTGATTTCTTTTAGGCTCAGAGTATTTGCTAATTCGTGCTTGGAATTGGGCTACCTGAGAGTGGTGCCTATTTATCTTTATCTAGGCTTTTGACATCTAGTAAATGAAAGGAATCAATGAATAATAAAGAATGATGGCTATCCTGAGAATTTTAGTTTAAATCATTTTGTGTCCATCACAAAGTTATGAAAAAAGAGTCAATTATATACTGTTGAGCTTTTCACAAGGAAATCAAGCTCTATGGATGAAGCTTGATTTGTATGATTTATAAGGTTTGCCTCAACTGTCAAATTGCCAAGAGAAGACATTTTAAGTAGCTTGGGCATTTATTCTTGTTACCATGTAAATGTGGTACTTCTATCTAATTAAAAAAGATAGTTTGAGTTCTCACCAAGTGCAAATCCTTGTTATTTTAATTTAGTTCTCTTATTTTGAACTTAAACACCAAAAAATTGAGCATTTTCATATACACAGCAGAAGACAAAAAGAATTTTGTTTATAAAAACAGTGACTCTACACAGTTCTTTCTTTTGTGAAAAGGTACCACTCACAAAATTAAATTTCAAGAGCTACATGATGGTGTAGTAAAAAGCATTGAACTGGTGTATGTCCAGAGGAAGGCAACAAGGAAGGTGTGAGTCATTGATTTCATTCCGTGGAAGCAGTGTTGAACAGAACTGGGTATAGTTAGCCTGGAGAAGAGAAGACTTAGGGGAAAACAATGTAACTGTCTTGAAGCATTTGAAGAGTTGCTGCATGGAAGAAAGATTATACTTGTTCTGCTTGGCCCCAGAGGGCAAACCTGGGAGCTATGGGTGAAATTTACAAGGCAAAGGTATCCTTGATATGAAGAAAAACTCCCTAAGAATGATGACTCTGTTATAGGAAGATGGGACTCTGTAGGTAATTCTTAATGGAAATCTTCAAGCAAAAGCTGAATACTTTTTTGATAAAGGGGATTCAGTTTCAGATATGAGTCGAATTTGGCAGCCTCCTGGGTTCTTTGTGAAATTGTGTGATTTTATGGCTTGTCAGAAGACTTCAGCTCTAGTCCTAGGTGTCATTCACTAAGCTAGGTGACTCTGGATAAATCATTTCAGTTTTCTTTACCACGTATCTCACAGTGTTGTTATGAGGAAACTGTAAAGTGCTATGGAAATGTGAGTTTATAATATTATTAACCTTTGGTGCCGATATAATCTCCCTCCAGGTGTATCAAACTGTTATATAATTTTGCAGTTGTTAGTTAAAAAAAGGCCTCCAGCTCCAGTTTTAAAAAATCAACTCTCTCTCCCAAATAGAATCAAAATTTAAAACTTCAATTCAACTGAAACCCCTAGTTCAGCGATGTGCATGTTTCTAGAAGACTGTTGTAGGAAAAGGGTCCAGGGCATGTAACCTTGAAAAAGCAAAGTGCTTTATGGGGCCGGTCTGCTTCTCCTCCTGCAACTGAAAAGTGAAAGTAACCTGCTGCCTGGTGCCAGAATATTTTTAAAAAGCAGTTAGGAGAAAGGCCAGAAGTGATTAGTGTAGCAGATCAGCACCTCCCTCCTCCTTTGGCCAGCCTGGCTCCCCAGTCTCACTCTGCTGCCTCAGCATTGGGCCTGAGCCCACAGTCTAGATTGGGATTTGAATCTCTAACCACCTGGCCCTGAGACAAGAATACTACCAACAGAGTCCTGTCGACAATGATGTGTTTATGGTTATTGATAGGCAAACTTTGACCTTGGGAGTTGAGATGAACTCCAAAAAGTTTGGATGGCAATAAAACCCCAGAGACTACACAGTCCCCAATATCATTGGATCTTTCCACCCCCACTTTATGGCTTCCGTCCAGCTCTCCTTCAGACGGCAGGCAGCTACTTCCTTGGGTAATTCATTGGGCCTTTCACCCCCTAAGCCTGGACCTCAGGGACTTAATGACTCATTCATGCCCTTCACATTCTCATGCTTTGTAATTCCCTCTCTAGGGGGTAAGGGGTTAAACCAAAAAAATTTGGGATCTGATTTCTTCCTCAGCCGAATCTACCATCTTTCCCTTCATGTGTTAGATCTAACTTCATCTGGCAGCAATCTTAGTCCTTTCTATTCTGGAGTGTTAAAAGTGGACTCAACGTCTACCCTCCCCCACTTCTGACCCTTGGAAAGAGGACAGAGAATAGATGACACAAAGTACTCTAAGTATACTTGAGGACGGAGAGAACAGTGACAGGGGGATTGGGGAAGACTACACCGAGAAAACAGCAGAGACTTGAAAGAAGAAAAGGAACCAAACAGTGGCAATGGGGGGGGGGGGGAGTGAACTATAGATATGTAATGGAATGACCTGGAGGAATGCACAGTTAGCAAATGCCATGTGGAATCCAGCCCCTCCCTTTTGTTCCTGTATAGGACTGAGATTCAATGTCAACAAGTCTGCACCCACTATGTACCTAGTCCTTGGGAATACAGTGAGAGTATAAATCAAAATTTTTTGTTTAGAGTTTTGGGGTTTTTTTTTGCATACAAGGTTATTATCTAGATTAAGGCCATGGTTTAAACATAGTCCTTCTGAGTCCTCAGGGAACCTGAACTAGCTCCTTTATTCTCACTACATTTGTTTCCCTAATCTGCCAAATGGCTTCAACGTTATTTACAAATGGTGCCACTGGGGATCATTTCAGGGCTTTTCAAATGTTTCTGCCACCACATAGAATAATGGTAACAAAAACTCTAGCCAAAGTACATTAAGGCACTTTGATAGTCTCTAGATAGAAAAGATGGGAGAGGGACTGTTTTCAAATGAGATATCTCTAAAGTACTTAGCACAGTGCCACACATAGTAGGCATGCAATAAGGGCTTGTTCCCCTCCCTTCACCTTCTTTCTTTTTTGAAAAAAAAGTTAAAGAAATAGGAATGCTCAAAAGATAAGAAACCCTGAGAGGGCAAAACCAAGTGGAAGGAAATTAGGCTATCTGGAAAATTGTTCTCAATATGAACATTCTTCCTTCTGTGACTTGTGTGAGGTTAAGGTCTTTTAACCTCTCTGGGCCTCACTTTCCACATCTATAAAATGATTACAACATTAAAGATTCTCTAAGCTCCTTTCTAGCTTTAGATCTATGATGATTTATGAATGTAACAATACTATGACTTCTTATTCCTCTTCTTCCCCACCTCAATACAGTAAACCACCTTTATAAAACAAAGCTTATATTTTGTATCCCCAGTGAACCTGACACATTGTAGTAGGTGTTTATCAGCTATATTATAAATTACACTCACTATGACCTTGAGCAAGACATTTCCTCCTATGGGCCTCAGTTTTTCTCATCTTTAAAAAGATGGACTTGCCCTGTTGGTAGAGTTGTGAACTGATCCAACTATTCTTGGGAACAGTTTAGAACTATGCCCAACAGGCAATTAAGCTGTGTATATCCTTTAATCTAGCAATACCACTGCTAGGTTCTGTATCCCAAAGAGATCATAAAAAAGGGAAAAGGACCTACATGTACAAAAATATTTATAGTAAAAAGATGGATTGAGATTAGACTTAGATGATCTCTAATGCTGGTTCTAGCCTTGATATTCTAACTTCTCTTCTTGTGCCAGCATTCTGGTTCTGAGTTCTGAGATAACAAATGACCCATTTGTGATCTATGTTTTAAGCTCCCTTCCTGCTCCAAAATTCCATGGTTTATATTCTATGTTTTTTTCTTTCTTTTTTTTTGTTCTATAAGTGCATCCTCATAGCAAGTAGGAGATCCTGTGCAGAACACCTGGTTTTATTGCAGTCTTTCCCCTAAAAATGATCATTTTTAAGAGACTCAGAGCAATTTGGAGAATGTGAAATAATGAAGTCATGAAGGCAAGAGAGGGAGAACCTTGGACTATTTGGTTTCTTTTTCTTGGCTGAGTTTAGGATTCCAAACAAAATCATTTTCATTTTCTTGTACTGACACAAAAGGATTTTTTCTGGCCACAGCGTTTCTTACCTTTAACAATTTGTTTTCTGATCATTTGTTCCCCCCACCCTTCTCATCTAGACCACTACTTCACTTGCCTTCTTGTTGGGCTTGTTGTTGTTTGTTCTCACAGAAACCCTGTTATTTCTTTTAGGAAAAAGTTTCACTAGGAAAACTTCTCCCCATCAGAGATTTGAACAAAGCCTTGTAATATAGAGAAAAACATATATTTAGGAAAAATACAAGATCACTTTATCCTATCAGACGACCTAGAGCAGTGTGACATTTCTTCCTTCTTAAGAATGATTCCATTTTGACATTCCTTCCCAGAGGCTAAAGAATTCTTTTGGCAACAAGGGGAGGCAATGGTTATAGTAGGAAAATATAGGTGAAAAAATACAGTACAGGAGGTCCTGGAAGCCAAAAGGCCTGGATTCTGGTCCCTATTCTACCACTAATTGTAAACTTGGGGGAAAAAACCTACTTTCCTCCCTAGGCCATAGAGGAATCAGAGGGGATATACAACCAACTCAGTGTTCTATGGGCTTGTAGCGTAAGGTCTTTCCAGCTCTGATGTTCTTTTCTATATGCTAAAGTCTCTCTCATCTCTAACTTTCTATGTTCTAAAGTCTCTTCCAGCTCTAACATTTGGTGTTTTAAAGTCCCATTTAGTTTTTATGAAATTGCCCCTCCTCCCCCCTTTTCCCCTAGGTGTGGGAACAGGAAATATGTATCCTAGCCAGAACTTAGGCTTGTTCTTTCAAGCTCTGGGAGAAGCCAAGGGGAAGCCACTTTTCACTTCAGGTCAAAGCCATCACCCTTCAGCCAGTTTATCTGGAAGAGACTCAAGTTAGGCACAGAACTCCTGGTCCCGGCAGGCTCTCAGGCATCCTCCAGGGTGCACCTGTTAACCTCTCAGGGAGCAGTTATCTCAAATTTGGCCTTGGATGGGTGGGGGGGGGTGTGTATATATCACAGCTGTAACATCATTTCAGCATGAGCCAATCAGTATTTACTGTTCCTTCGCATTTATATGCAAAGAAATCCTCCCAAGCTTCCACTATTTCAGCTGTTAACCCAAGGGCTTTCTAAAAGATCTGTTATTTCCTTGATTAGCGATTAGGTCAAACACACCTTCATGGACTCCCCAGCCCCCACCAGCTCCCAAGTACGCATTAGGCACACTTGTAATGAAGCTTCCAGATCCCCAGAAGAAGTTGTTGGTGCCCAGAGGCCACACATCTAACAGATCAGCAGTTTCTAGTTTTCTCCAAGGTAGCCAAAGTAACTAATCATTGACAAGTCATGTTTACGGTAAGGGCTGAGGTTGAAAATGCAGATCTTCACATTTTATGTAAATGGCCTCTGAAAGCATAGACTATTTTAAATCTATCACAGACAAGTAGTCCAGCCATTTCTGCCACCTGAGTCTTAATAAATGAAATGACCCTCTATAATTAATCCCTGTTGTAGGAAAAAGTATCAAGACAGAATAGTCTGTCTTTTGAACAAAACAAGCTATTTTTAGTTGGTTTTTTTTTTTAAGTAAGTTGGCTTTGGGTTCTTTGAATAGTCAGCGACATTCTTTCAATTTTTTTTTTCTGTGTAATTAGCAAAAAAGAAATTGTAATCTGAGAAGGTAGTAGAGCCTGGAATAACTGAAGCTCAGGAATTTACAAGAAAGTAGAAGACAGCTTCTCATGCAGCAAGTCACTGTCAGAAGTAACTCTGGAATGTGGTTTTGGTTAGATAGTGCTTTTCCTGGTTAAAAGAAAATTCTTGACTATCTGGTATGCTTCCTGGTTTTAAATATCGTAACTGGAAGTGCTGCATTTTGGGCCCTTTTCAAGATCTCCAAAGATTTGGGGAAAGTACACTGCCATTTGGCCTTTTACTGGCTTGAGTTGGAAGCCTTGGTAGTGGGAAGGGAAAAGAAAAGGAAGGGAATAAACATTTATATAGCACCTACTGTGTGCCAGGCATTGTGCTAGGTGCTTCACAACTATTATCTTCCTTGATTTAGTCTCCTAGATTTGCAGAAGGCCAAATAGAGCACTCCCCGCTCAGACCTGGGAGCTCTCCAGTGGATACTGGATTCTGACCAAAGCAAGACTGAACAAGCAGAGATCACTTAGCTGAGAACTTTGCAAAGGATGTGCATAATTGACAGCAAAACAAAACAAAACATGATTTCAGAGGTGCCTGTGGGGCTGGGGGAGGTATGAGATAGAATGAACCCTGGAGGAAGGAGCAACATTTCTCACCTGGGGGCTGTGTATTTAAGCCTGTTTATTAGCACCTAACAACAACCCCCTTCTCTCTCCCCCCCACAAAAAAAATAAACAACCCAAGGAAATGGATGGAGCTACAATGTAATTACACATTTCTCTTTTTCAGGTTAAACATGTGTGGGCAGATTCAAAAATGTACCTGAGTTTCTAGATGAATTAAACTTGTGACTAATTATATGACATTAATTGCTTAATTCAGGGTTTACTAGCAGCTTATACAGTAATGAGACAGGAGAGTCAACAGTGCCCTTGTACATCCAGGAAAGTAAATGAAGTCAGCAATGTTTTCTATGTGCCTAGCCTAAATTCCCAGTTGTCCCAAAGTAGGAGACATGGCACTTTCCACGTTGTTTTAAATTGATTATAGGAGCATAGGTTTAAAGCTTACAAGGATCCTAGCACTTTCTTAACCCAGGTCCCCCATTTTATAGCTAAGACAACTGAGGCCCAGAGAGGGCAAGTGGTTGCCTAAGAGGATATAGGTATTAAGAGGCAGATTTGGAATTTGAATTCAGGGCTACTGATTTTAAGTCCGCAGCTTGTTCTAATGCACTACTGTACTCCCAAACAGCAATCTCAAACTCCCAAACAAAAAATAGTTGCTGCAGTTGTTGTTGGTAGTGGTAGGTGGTCACTGTGGTGTGTGTATATGTGTGTGTGTTTGTGTGTTGAAATGTACAGAGGACTGTTTAATTAAAGGAAACTCATGGTATGATTGAGTATTACTCTTGAAAATCTAATTTCATTTGCTAAATTTGAAATATTGACTAACAATGAGAAAATAAACCATTTTTTAAAGTAAGAAACTAAAGGGCTTTCTGGCTAGGGACATTTTATTAAGACTTTGGTAATCCTTGACTCTGTCAGCACATAACCCACAGTTGTGCCAACTCACTCTTTTCTGTTTATTTGTTTAATAAGGCATTTGATCAAAATGCCATTTTCCCACAATGTAAATTGGCAGGACTTAAATGAGGCTGGATCTTCCAGAATCTCAGAACTGGTTGGGTTGCAGTTTGTTGCTGTTATTTTGTTCTAAGGTTGGGCGTTTTCCATTTTGGGTGGTCGCAGAAAGAATGAATAAAATATGTGGCCTTGGATAGAATTGGAGGGGACTGGGGAAGGACCTAGTCCTTCAAACAAGATTATAATAAGGATGATGATTAAAAAGCCTTATAACGAGAACAAAAATTTACCAGCTCCTTCTGCTTTTTCTAACCAGCCCTCCCAGAAAGAGTGTCAGGAGGAAGTAAAATGAGATATCAGCACTTTTTATTACTTGCCCAGCTCAAATTATTCCTCAACATGGATTCCTCAATATGGTCTGAAAGTTTTATTAAACCCCTTGATGTTGGATTTTCACAATATTTGATCCTGTATTGTCCGTTTTCTTTATCCTTCCTTTTTCTTTCTTTTTTACTTAAGAAATACTTACCAAACATCTATTATATGCAGTTTTCCTTTTTGAAAAAATTTCCCAAAATCCTATTTAAGCATGATTTATGCTTCTATATCTGCTAATGGAAGTTGAGAGCTAAAAGAATGATCTAGATAATTTAAACCTCAATTTAAGACTATACTTTAGCTAAATAATTGAAGTGGAATAGCTTTTTGTTTCAGTTACCTATATCATCTCAATTCTTTGTGTGTGTAGAGGTACCTAATGGGTTACTTCAGACATGAGTTGTAATATAATTTCCCTTTCTGCTATCAGGGCTACCCATACCATATGTTTCTATAATAAGAATGACCTCCCCTTAGTCTCTTTTATGTATAAACATAGACAAACTGCTTCTTTGGCTCTTATGTGGAAAACCTTATTGTTTTTATTGTTTTGTAGAAATAACCATCCCAAAACATGAGGGGTAATTTATAGACTTGTTCCCAAATAAGCCATTATCTCCAGAAATGATTAAATTAAAAAAGGGCATCAGATCAGAGTGGAAAGTGGTTGCTTTTGTCATTCTGATTTGTTGTCTATACTTTCCTGGTTGGTACTTTGCATAATCAGTCAGTCAAAAGCATTTATTAAGTGACCAATATATGTCAGGCACTATGCTAAACACTGGGAATATAAAGAAAAGTTACACACACATAAAAAGAGGTCACATTCTAATTGAGGAAACAGTATACAAAAATTTGTACTTACAAGATACATATACAGTGTAAATGGAAAGTAATCTCAGACAGAAGGCACTCACTAGCAGTGGAGTTGGGTGAGAAGGGTTGGGATGGAAACCAGTAAAGACCTACAGAAGGTATGATTGAGCCGAATCTCAGAAAAGCCCTGAGAAGCCAGGAGGTAGAGGTAAGCAAAGAGAGTATTCCAAGCATAAGGGACAGTTAATGAAAAAGAGTCAGCAGGTAAGGAACAGAAAGTAGGATGCTGGAACATAAAGTACATGGAAGACAGTAGAGTGTAAGAAAGCTGGAAAAGTAGGAAGGGGTAAGGCTTCAAAGGGCTTTAAATGGCAAATAGGGAATTTTTCATATGATCCTGGAGGTAATACAAAGCCATTGGATTTTATTGAGTAAGGAGGTGGAATAGCCATACCCAAACTTTGGGAGAATCACTCTGGCAGTTGATAGGAAGATGGATTAGAGTGGGAGAGATTTGAGGCAGGGAGACCAACCAGAAAGCTATTGCAGTAGTTCTGGCATGAGCTGATGAGGACCTGTACTAGGTCTTGTAATTAATATTTTATTCAAACGTACTTTTATGGTAGCTATGTGAATGGAGAGAAGGGAATACATATAAGGGATGTTGTGAAGGAAATGAGGACAAGACAACAACAGGTTGTATATGTGAGGTTAATATTAGTGTGTATTGGCAAATGATTCTTCTGGGCATTGGGGGAAATAAGCAAAAAAAACTCCAAATTGTTCAATAGGAATCAAACATGGTCCACATGTACTCCTAGGTTGTTATAGCTAAGGTCAACCGGTTAGACCAGAGTACTAAATGAAAACAAGGATGTGGTAATGACTCCTTTATCTTTATCAATATCTTTTCTCTGGTCCTATACCACTAATCTTGATCAGGCATCTTTGGAGTTTCAACCATTGGTAACAAGGGATGCCAGCAGAGACTTGTGGGTAAATCAACCTAACCCTACCCTCACTGTTAGAAAAAAAATTTGAGAATTCACATAACACTGGCCAAGTATATTGTTAATGTCAAGTCAGGCTTCATGAGAGAGACCTTCAATATTGTCCAAACCACTCATGTTATAGATGAGGAAACCACAGTGTGGAGAGGTGAAGTGATTTTCTTCAGGTCACATGGAAAATAAGAAGCAAAGCCAGAATTCAAACCCAGATTCTCTGGCACTAAATCTAGTGTTCTTTCCACTAAAATGGAGTTTCTTAATTTTTAATCCAATGCTTATTTCAGCACATGAAGCTACCATAGGATTTTCAGTCATTTTTTTTAGTCATGTCCAACTCATTATTCTGGTCGCAACAGTTTGTTGTTAATATCCTTACTAAAACACAGTGCCCAGAGATAATTTTTTTTTGTTTTTCAGTCATGTCCAACTCTTCATGACCCCATTTGGGGTTTTCTTTGCAAAGATACTGGAGTGGTTTGCCATTTCCTTCTCCAGTTCATTTTACAAATGAGGAAACTGAGGCAAACAGGGTCACATAGCTAGTAAGTAGTCAGGCTGGATTTGAATTCAGGTTCTCCTGACTCCAGGCCCAGCGTTCTAACACACTGTGCCACCTAGCTGCCCCACCCTAGGTTAGTACTTCGAAAGAAAAAGTTCCTTAACAGATCCTGAGAGTCAAAAGAACCCAATCTTTTATTTCCACATTGTATCCAAGTCAAAATGAAAGCATCCACAAGTGAAGAAAAATGCATGTCTTACAACAACAGTTGTTTTTCATTCTTTTTCATTTTGAGTAATTGTAGTGTCACTTAATAAAAGCGAATTTTTCTTTTAGGATTTTAAATTTAATTACGGCATTTTGATGCCCAACTCAGTGGAGCCTTTAAGTAGAGCTTAGTCCACACACACACACACACACACACACACACACACACACACACACACACACACACACACACTCACTCCTGTCATGGAATGTTCAAACTCTTTTCGCTTTTTAATCTAAAGCCAGATCTCCTATTTATGATCCCATTTGCCTATCTTTCCCAGCTGCCAGCCTCCTCCAGAGTAACGGGGCTTACCCAGACCTCTCCCTGAACTTTATTTTTAGTTGTCTGGAATCTATTGTAATTAACTATTCATGCCTCTGCCTGCTCTCTGGAGATGAGCTTTCTCTTTTATGCATTTAACTTTTTCAACTAGTATCCTAGAACAGCAAGTCTTTTAGAATACAGGCTACATAATCCAAAATCTTCCACCGAGATGAAAATGTCAGAGATTAATGTTGTGTGCCGTATTCTCAAGAAGCACTCAAGCAGTTTGGGGAGTTACTGGCTCAAGAATGCTTGCATGAATATATTGGCCAATAGAACCAGATGTGCCTCTGTTACAGTTTGTTGCTCAGGTACAGTATTTGTTCAGATAGGTAATACCTGGCACCGAGAAACTACTTACTTGTATAATCCTCCTTGCATCTAGGGAAGTAATTTATTGTATTTTATAGGGGGTATAAATCTTTGAAATGCCTACAGATTCACATATTAGGATTTTTTAATGTAATAAATTTGTTCCCATTTCTTGTTGTTTGTTAGGGATCTAGTTAAGTGAACTTCAAATTTCATCTTTGCAGTCCAGGTCATCTAAGTTCATTTTGAAAATTCTGTTACTAGTTTCCTAGAAAATAACTTACCAAAATACTAAAAAAGTAATTTACCAAAACACATACTTCTCTGTAATTTTTTTATTCAATCATCTCTTAGTTGCTAAATCCGATGATCTTTTTGCCATCCTCTTTCTTGACCTTCAACAGGTTTTGATACTTGACCACTGTCTTCTCCTGAATCCTGGATACTCCTCAAGTTTTCATGGGTTTATTCTCTCCTGGTTCCTCTCCCTCCAAGAAAATTCCTTTTCAATTTTCTTTGCTGGATCTGTGCCATCCCCCTTCTTATGAGTGTATCCCAAAACACAATTTGAGGCCTCATTTTCTTCTCTCTCAGCAATGTCATCAACTCTCATGGATTAAATTATAATCTTAAAACATATTATTTGCAAGTTCATACATCTAGCCGTCCTCACTCCCTACATCACCAGCAGCCATAGCTGAACATATCCACCTCAATGTCCCATAAGCATCTCTAGCCCAACATGTCCAAAACAGAAGTCATTATCATTTCCCCTAAACCTATCACTCCTCCTAACTTTGCTGTTTATGTTGAAGGCACTCCCATATTTCCAGCTACCCAAGTCAACAGTCTTCTAGTCATCATCAACTCTCTCTCTCTGCTTCACCCTCCCCCACTCCACATCTGGTCAGTTTCCAAGCCCTGTCAATTCTCTCTGTACAGCATCCCTTGCATCTGTTTCTTTCTCTCCATTCACACAGCCCCTACTTGAGTTCAAGCTTTCAGCATGGACTGTTACAATACCTTCCTAATTGGTCTCCTTGCCTCCATTCTCACCCTTCCCCAATCCATTCTCTATGCAACTGCCAAGTTGATATTCATAAAACACAAACCCGACTGTATCTATGTTTAAGAAGTTTCAGTGGTTGCTTGTTTTGCTTGAGATAAAATATAAACTCCTCTGTCTGGCATTAAGACCCTTCATTATTTGGCTCCACTCTACCTTTCCAGGCTCATTCCTTTCCTAAATTTTATTTTCCACCATAGTCGGCTGACTTTCTGTTCCATCTTTCTATATTAGACATACCGTCTATGATCTCCATGCTTTTGTACAGACTGCATACAGTTCCTAGAAGCTACTCCCTTTCTTTTGCCTCATAGAATGCCTAGTTTCCTTCAGAGGAGTTTAGGTCCTTCCCCACCCTCTTACACTAATTTTTTTCTGATCCTCCAGTTGTTAATTCTCTCCTCCCATCCCTTGAAATTATTTTGTGTTTACTTGTCTGTGAACAACTCTTGAAATTATTTTTTTTTTACTTATCTGTGAACATGAACATTTCCTTCCTCTAACCTAAGCTCCTTGAGAGACTATGTGTGTGTGTGCGCACGTGTGTCGGTGTCTGTTTGTATGTTTGGTGGGCAGTAAGCATTTTTAAAATAACTGTTGAATTTACTTAAATTCATTCACAAGTTAAAACGAATAGGGAAGAACAAGGGGATTTTTTGTAGCATGGAATGTAAACTTCTTCAGGGCAAGGGATTGCTCTTCATCCCTAGTGCAAGGTTTTGTATATAGAAAACAATAAATGTTTACCGAACTGAATTAATTCAATAGTATTAAGTAGTTAAATGATAGTTGAATATTTAAAAAATCTAATGAAGTGCCAATTATCCAGAATGATTGGGTAATGAAAGGTAACTAAAAGCTAAAAAGAAACGAGTTTTTACTTTGATCCTTCATACCTTAGTGAGGGGAGGGAAAGGGAAGGGAAGAGAATGGTGCAACTAGACAACAATTCCTATGAAAAAGACTTGGAGATTTTAGTGGGTTACCAACTCAGTATGAGTCAACAGTGTAGCATGGTGGCCCAAGAAGCTAATGCAATTCTGGGCTACAAAAGAAGTGTCAGTTTCAAAATTATGGGGGCAATAGTTTTTTGGTACTGTGACTTTGTCAGACTATATCTGGTACTTTGTCCATTTCTGGAAACAGCATTTTGGAAAGGAATAAATGAGTTAGAAAGTCTAGAAAAGGATTATCAGAATGGTTAGAGGCTGAAGGATTAGCTGAAGGATTAGTAGATGTTTATCCTGGAGAAGTTTAGTTTTAAATAGAGAGTAAAGAATTGGTGATAGGGAAAGCTAGGTGGCGCAGTGAGTAGAGCGCAGGCCCTGGAGTCAAGAGGACCTGAGTTCAAATGGGGCCTCAGACACTTGACACATGTACTAGCTGTGTGACTTTGGCAAGTCACTTAACCCCAATTGCCCTGCCTTCCCCCCATTAAAAAAAACCACCAAGAGTTGGTGATAACTTCAAGGTTGTGAACTTAGGTGATTGGAAAGATGAGAGTACTCTCAATATAAATAGAAAAATTAAGCAGATGGGTGGGTTTAAGGGGAAAGGGACACAATAGCAGCTTTTAAGTATTTGACAGAGTATGATCTGGAAGAGCAATTAAATTTGTTTTGCTTGCAGTTCAATTTCAAGAATTAGAATCAGTGGGTAGAAATTGCAGAGAAGAAGAATTAGGCTTTTAAAAAAAACAAACAAAACTCTTCAGTGGTACAGAGGATAGAGCATTAGAGGTGGAGTCAGGAAGGCCTGAGTTCAAATCTGGCCTCAGGCATTTACTAGCTCTATGACCTTGGGCAAGTGACTTAACCTCTGTTAGTCTCAGTTTCCTTATCTTTAAAAGAAGGATAATAATATGTATTACGAAGGCAGAATTTATGATTTCAAAGAGAATCATATATATGTCTGAATGGTTCAGAACCGCAGGATATAAGGAATTCTCTAAATAGAAGGCAGAAGAATTAAAGCATTTATTCAAGCTCCAAAGTAGCAGACCCATGAACCAGCATCCCCATTTTGATATCCTGGTCAAAAGCTTCCAGGCCCAATAAGTCCACCTCACAAGAGTAACCAAAAGGTTACAGAAAAACATGATGGCATTAAACCAAATCATATTCATGCTTCCCCGCTCCAGTAAGAAGATTACCCACTAGCCTCAAGCCCTTGCTCAGCACTCCCCGGTCCACACGCGGGTCAGCCCTGCTACCAGCAGCTCCTGCTTCTTCAGCTCCTTTGGCTTCGGCTTTATCTTCAGCTTTGGCTGTAGCTGTCTCTTGCTCCAACAAGTTTCAATCTCCAAACTGTGTTCTCTCCCCTTATAGAGTTTTTGACGTCATCACACATCATCTGAATGATCAGAAATTAGGCTCTGGTGATTGGTTCTTGAGTTAGCCCCTCCCCTTAGGACTCTGGGAAGTTCACATCCACACAGGTTAGGTTAACATCTAATAGGAGTTACGGCCTCTGGCTTAGCACTTAGTAAGACTCAAGACAGCATGGCTTTGGAGTTAGCACCTTCCCTTAGCCAGCCCCATCTTGGGCCCCATCCCAGTCACCAATCCATACCCACATAGGTTCCACACCTAATAGGGGTTTGGGCCTGGGGCTTAGCACCTAGTAAGGCTCAATGAAATACACTGAATTACTCAAAGAAAACAAAAGCCATTTTGCTCACCAACACATAATAGCATCTACTTCTCAGGGTTGCTGTAGAGATAAAATGAAATATTTATAAAGTGCGTTGCAAACCTCAAAGTGTTATATAAATGTTACCTTTTATTAGTAGTAGAAGTAGTAGTATTCATCTCTTCCGTCCATTACCCTTTCCCCAATTGAGCAAATTAAAAACAACAACCATCCTGAACAACAAGTCTGCTGGCAAAAACAGATTCTCACATTAGCAAAGTCTTGACAGTGTCTTTCTCTGCCTTTTAAGTTCTCTGTCAGGAGTGACATGGTTCATCTTCTTTCTTTGACTCATGGTTTATCATTGCATTGGACTAAATTCTAAAGTTGTTTTTTCTCTATAATGTCGATGTAATTTTATGAATTGTTCTCCTGGTCTTATACACTTCACTGTGCATCATTTTAGAAGTCTTCCTAGTTTTCTCTGAAATGTTCTGATTAACAGTTTCTTATGGCACAATGATATTCCATTGCATTCCTATACCACAATTTGTTAAATTTTTCCCCAATGGGATACCTCCTTATTTTCCAGTTTTGGGGTCCTGTGAACAGAATCAGACTTAATATAAAGACAAAATTCCCAATGAGCTGTCCAAAAATGGAACTGAACTGCCTTAAGGAATTAACCTGGTTTTCAAGCAATCTGGATGTTTGTTTGCTGGGAGTGCTGTTGCACATTGGACTAGATGATCTTGGAGGTCCTTTCTATGAGTACAATGAATATAACTGAATCTTCCTTTAATGACAGTTTGTGTGATATAGTGCAAAGTGTCCTGAGAGTCATTCAGTAGACATAGGTTCTAGTCTCATTTCTGTCACTAACCAGTTTATAAAAGTTTGAACCCCATTCTAAAATCCTATGATTTCTGTAATTCAGGATCTTATAAGTATTCTGAATCACCATTCTGAATGTCAATTCCCTTTGTTGATGATGTAAGTGAATGGACCAAATATGTATATTTGGCGTATATTTGTAAATTGATTTTTTTTTAAATAAAATGTTAATTTTATTTATCCTTTATTTCTCCTAAATACGGTGTGAGCTAGAAATCAATAAACACATGTATAACCTATATCAAGTTAGTTGGTGTCATAGGGAGGGTTGGAAGAGAGAGAATTTGGACCTGAAAATTATAAAAATAAAAACAAAAACAAATGCTAAAAATTGTTTTTATATGTGAAAAAATACTTTTAAAAAGAAACCAATAAATTATGAATTTCTTTTGAGTTTGGTTCTAATTAGTAAATATTTTACTATACCTAATGTTGATACTTAGAAGAATGAAACTAGATTGTCATTGGACGTACCTGGAGTTTAGCAGTAATAGAGCTTGAAAAATGTAATGCCTTAGGTTTGAATTGTCATCTAGAAGATCTTCTGGGGAGTTTTTCTTGGAAGCTGCCTTTTAAATCTTCATTCAGTTTGTTCCTAAATAGTCTTGGGTGATTATTATAATAAGCAAGGGAGTCCATCATGATGTTGGCCTTTGGGTGATGTTTGGGGGTCAGTGTAAGCAATGGAATAGATTTATTTCCGTGGACTTGAAAAAGCCTATTGCAAACACTCTGCAGGCCTTAGCTGTTTGCTTTTCTAGAATTTTCTGTTGTTCAGCCACCATTTTTTTTTTCTATCTTTCCAAACTGTTTTTCTACATGAAGATATACAGGGCATTGCTTCTATCTATATCCTTAGGGCATAGCACAGAGCCTAGCACACAGTAAATGCTTTTTAAATGCTTGTTACCTTGCCTTGCCTAGAGATAAGAGAAGTTGGGAACTTTCTCAGATGATAACGAGGAGGCTTCATCTTCAGAAAACTACCTCAGAATAGCTGGTACATTTCACATGAAGTAGGACCAAAAATGCAATGGGCTCCAGAGTTAGGTCCAGTGATGTAAAATTATTTTTTCTAGGTCAAAACTTTGACTTGCTACAGTATTGAATACTCCATTACAGAACTGTAAGCTTCTTTATTCTAAAAAATTTATTTTTAAATGGTCCTTTCTAAAGAGTTATGTGCCACTCTTTGATGACATGCATTTCCAGTTTTAAGAACTAACCAATCTCCTAAAAAGAAAACCCTCACTTTTTCTCACTCTAAAAATAAAACACAAACACACAGTATTACTATGTCTATGGAATATAAATTGGATTGGAGATTTGACAGTATAAATAGCCAGCTTGAGTAATTCAGGCCTCAAATGGATCATTTGGCTTGAATTATCCAAATTCATTGTCCACATCACCACTTCAATCTATGCTATCTGAAAGGAGATTAAATCCATTTTTTTCTTCCCCCTAATGGCCTTGAAACCTATTACTTTATCGTTTTCTGTTTATCTGTTATGTGTTTATTAGTTATCTTGGACTAAATGAAAAGCTCAGTTTTTCAGATATTGGTCTTATTTAAGTAGTAATCTTTGAGTATACAGTTATCTCTACCATATCATGTGGGGAGAGGCAATGTTTAGCTATGTAAAGTTTTTTTGGCTCTCTGTTCATACCAGAGAAGAAGTCTGATTTTTTTCTTTTTCTTTTATGGGTTGTTTATAGTACTATACATATATTTTGTGCATTTCTGAGTTTCTAAACTTTTTCTGTGTCATCCACTGGCCTTCACATGTCATCTACAGCTTCTGTAAAACTCCCCCAAAATTCCCATTTAATTTCTTATGTCAGCATATGATATATCAAAACTGCTATGGGGGAAAAGTAACAATGTGGAAGGGATAACTGTATACTTATCCTCATAAGAAACAAGCTTGTGGTTTTTTTCCTGAAAATAAAACAAAGTATTTTGAATTTTTCTGTATTATATATATATATATATATATTTATATATATATATATATATACACATACATATGTATTATATATATGATGCAGAGGTATATGGTTAGCTTATAGGTAGGAAAAAAAGTCTGGTGCCTAAATAGTATCAATTGGTACAATGAAAGGACAGTCATTATGAGTAAAAGGGGAATCATTTTTCGTATTTAGAAATGTGTATAACTAGGATAACTAATAAATGGATAAATAATAAACTAAAAAATATAGCCAGGCTAACTAATAAACAGATAACATAAAGCCCCAGACACCATACTGGTTCTTTCTAATAACTTATAGGGTTAAGCATTTCCTTTTTTTTTTTTTTACTTAAATCCTCCTTCACGGCTTCCTTGGGGCATAGAGATGGCCTTGGGTTTACAAAGACAAAACCAGAAGTGCTTAAACTCTGTCTGGTCCTATCAAATCAAGGTATATAGACACTTCAAGGATAAGCTTTGAGGATGAGGATCCATTACCTAACCATGGGTCTATTGTTAGTGGCCTAGCTCTGTATTTGTCAACAAAAGATTGAATGCCAACTAATAATAATTGGTTTTGGCTGCAGCAACTCATGAAAATGTCTGTCAGCATAAACTGTGATTATCAAGCAACAGAAATTTTAATTTGAAAACTCAATACTTAATATATCTAGATAAGTACTGTCCTTCAAAGTAGTCTATTTGTGAAATGAAGCATGTCTTCTAGTGATGCTGCCACTGCTCACAAATTTCTAACCTCTTTGGAAACTGCCTTCATGGGTAGTTTAGGGGCCATGCAAGAAAACAATTTTCTTGAGGTGTTTGTTGTTGTTTTATAATAATTGGTATTTGTGTAGGATTTTTCAAATTTGAAAAGTACTTTATGTACATCGTCCCAGTGAGCCCCACAACAACCCAGTGAGGTAAGGTATCATAGCACAGATGAGGAAAGTTAGGCCTGGAGATATTAAATGACTTGCCTAGGGTCATACAATCAGTTAAATGTTAGAGGTGGATTTGAACAAAGGTCTTCCTCATACCAATTCAGAACTCTTCCCTATGTCATGCTGCTTCCTTGGATTGGTTTTTATCGTGAACCACATTCCTCAACATCATTCACCTTAATCAGTTGACTTGGCTGCAAATTACATTTGACTGTTTCCAAAAATCAAGTCCACCCACAAAGGATGAAAATTTGCCACTACTGAGAGTCAGAAGAATGTGCTGGGGGGCTCTGGGGATCATTCCCAAAGTGGATTACTGGGTGTGTGGGGAAGAATGAGTTTATTTCAAAATAGGAGAACATCTGTTTTGAAATGAATATAAATGGAATTTGCTGGCATTTAGTTTCTACTGTGGACTTGGGGACTCAGAATGAAGGATCAACTTAGAATCAATTATAGTTACTAAAAAGCCAGTGGATATGACAAGGTGGGGGAAAGTCGCAGACCTCACACAGGTTCTTTCTAATAATCCTTATAGGGTTATGGCTAGAGAGCTTGTAATGACTTTAAGTAGCATTCGCCGGGTGCAAAAAGACCTTTTGTTTTAATTGCCCCAGTGCACCAAGAAGGAGATAAATCATTTGGAAGACTTAGTTCTGGGAGGGATCAGGGTGAAGTTGACCACTGACTCAGGCACAAATATGGTTAATGAGAAATGTCCAGGAAATAAATGAGGAATTTGTTTTTCTGCTTAAAACAACAGCATGGGAAGTATTTAATTACATATTGGTTTAGGGTGTGTATCTATGTGTTCCCATTTTGGTATGATTCCTGATTGGAAGAATCAGAATGAGGAGAAAGAGTTATAATTAGAAGTACTTATAATCTGTGCATTTCTTGACAAAACTGCTTTTTAAGGGGAAAAGTCTTTGGAATCGTTGTTTTAACATATTTGAAGATCTCAAAAACTTAGACTCCTCCTGAGAATAGTTGATTCCTTCACTAAGGTTGCTGTGAACCACAGATATGAAATAATCCAGTTTTCATGCAATAATTTTAAGTGAAATTTAAAAAAAAAACTCTCTTGGGCATTTCTGTCCCTGGGGGAGAAAGATTAGCCATTTTGTGTAGCATGGACACTTAATAAGTGTCTAACACTGGATTTAAACTTGGGTCTTCCTGACTGCAAACTCAGTGATCTATCCACTGTATCACATAGAAAAGATGAAGATTTTCTACTGCTGAGTGTCAGAAGTATAGGCTATAGACTCAGAGAATGGCATGAACATAGGCATAAGGAGAGGAAAGCATAGGGCATTAACAAGGACTACAGAATAAGTGTGGTTTTCCATATGTAGTATCAAGATTTAGTCCTGGAAAGGAACCTTAGAAATGATCTAGTCCAGCTGCCACCTACCATTTCACACATAAGAAAAGAAAGGCCCAGAGAAATTATGAAGATGACATTACTGAGCAATATATATTTTGTGAGTTTAGGAGATTTTTTCTAAAGTAATGATGAAAGATGGCACAATCATTCATCCTCTTATGCTTGGGAGGGCATTTATTTAAAGAATAGGTGGTGTTCAAGGGTTGTATTAGGTAAGGTATCCAGGGGTGGGCAACCTGTGGTCTCAAGGCCACATGTGTCCCTCTAGGTCCTGATTCAGTCAAAGGAATGCACTTGAGGACCTAGGGGGTTACATGTGGTCTCAAGGCCTCAGGTTGTCCACCCCTGGATAGTTCATGGCTGTGGAACTAAGCAAAGAACCCCATGAGTCAGAGTCCTGTGATCTCTAATTGCAGGGCTCCAATAACCTCGATACGGCCACACCTAAATTTACAGACACAGAATCCTCACAATTCAAGCCTTTAGTTTATGCTATCTTAATACCTACAATATAGCCCATTAGACTCTCCTTAGGGACATACACAATGCAAGGAGACTTCAGAAAGAGGTCTCATCCACCTGGCTCTGTCGCCTTCTCTGATACCAGAACCCTCAACTCTGCAGTATGAGAACTGTTTTAGGAAATACCAGTCCAAAAGTAGTGGGGTTAACTCTGCTTTTAGAAGCTGGGTCCAGGCAGCCTCAAAGTAGCATATGGCTGGTCTCCTCCTCAAGGTTATGAGGAACAGTTGCCACCTTTATGCCCTACAGATCAGTTGACCTACCTGCTCAATTATGCTAATAATATGAAATAATTAAACCTAGTCCTGCGACCTCATTCATATTGTACTTTTAACTAATCTAGACAGTGTAATACAAACAAAATGTTAATAAACACTAAAGTTGGGGCAGCTAGGTGGTGCAGTAGATAAAGTGATGAGCCCAGTGGAGTCAGAAAGACTCATTTTCCTCGTTTCAAATCTGGCCTGAGACACTTATGTAACAGTAATGCTACTTGTCACTACTGTGGCTGTGTAAGACCAACAACACCAGCACACAGGAGGGCTACTAGCACAGGTTCTTTGATCTACTTTTCTAAGGAAAGCAACTTTAAGGGGTTAACAATCTCACTTTAATTAAACGTACATATATCGTTTACTTAGTTCAGGGGAAAAAGCACCCTGAACTTCAGAGAAAACACAAAGAGAAATTACAAACAGAAATTATATAAAGAGAGCAAATAACACAAATCAGCAGACAGGGCTTCTAACCATCTACCCATAGCAATACATACATAGTTACCAGAGAGAGAGAGAAGCACCAACACGTGGGTTTTTGCCAGGGGGCTCCTTAACAGCTATCCAGAGTCTCATCTGGCCAAATCACAGGAACACTCTTCCAATGAGTGAGCCCCAAGCAAAATGCTAACCTCACAGTATATATGTGTGTATATATGTATATGTATATATTATACACACACACACATAACACACACACACACACACACACACACACCTTCAGGGTCAGAGGGTATCATAACCATGGGACTCAAACCCATGTGACCTAGGCCTTCCCATGACTTAAGCAGGTCATCAAAGACTCTTGATTCAATCAAAGACTCTTGATTGAAACAAAGGCAAGACTCAAAGGCACTTGATTGCCTTAGTGCTGAGGAGCACTCCAAAACAAAAAACAGCAAAAAGTCTCACCCTGCTTGCCATTACAACTTACTAGCTGGATGACTCTAGGCAAGTCATTTAAGCCTATTTGCCTTAGTTTCCATAGCTGTAAAATGAACTGGAGAAGGAAATGGCAAACCACTCCAGCATCTTTGCTAAGAAAATCCCAAATGGGGTCATGAGTAAGACATATCTGAAAATGACCAAACCACAAAGGTTGAAAAGCAGAGAATTTTATTTAAATTTATTTTAATAACTTCACACTTCTCTTATGAATATGCAAGAATATTACCAAAATGATATTTTCTATGACATAATTTTCAATTGAGGATAATATTTTAAGAATTTAAAATAATATTTCATTTTCCCAATTACATATAAAGACAATTTTTAACATTCATTTAAAAAATTTTTGAGCTCCAAATTTTCTTCCTCCCTCTCTCACCTCTCCCTCCTTGAGATGGTAAGCAATTTGACAGATTACACATGTGCAATCATGCAAAACATTTCCATATTAGTCATGTTGCGAAAGATGGCACAGATGTGAAGGAAAAAATAAAGTGAAAAATATTATGCTTCGATCTATGTGTAGACTTCATCAGTTCTTCCTCTCGATGTGCATAGAATTTTTCATCATGAGTCCTTTGGAATTGTCTTCAATCATTCTATTGCTGAGAATAGCTAAGTCATTCAGAGTTGATCTTTGTACAATATTGCTGTTACTGTGTAAAACATTCTGGTTCTGCTTACTTCACTTTGCATCAGTTCATATAAGCCTTTTGAGGATCATTTTCGATTAGTTAGAGAAAGAATCTGGAAGTGGGGCATTATTTATAGGGTATTGCCTGAGTACTATTCTAGGACTGTGGCAAATATTTATCAGCATCCATAAGACTTAACT
Source organism: Phalanger gymnotis (assembly GCA_028646595.1). Lineage (NCBI taxonomy): Eukaryota > Metazoa > Chordata > Mammalia > Diprotodontia > Phalangeridae > Phalanger > Phalanger gymnotis. Next base: position 142,891,284 of record CM053625.1, on the reverse strand, counting down.
GGAAATACTTGTTTCTTCTGTCAATCACTTGATCTCTACCATGTGTGGTTAATAAGTATTTCTGGAGTTTTGAAAGCTAGATAACAAGAAAGGGAAAGAGATGGAGTGCTAACTCCAGAGGTATTCTAGAAAAGCTACTAGGGTCTAGACATATATGTTTTCCATGTGCCTTTTTCTTGGTGCTTCCAATCTAAAGTTTTAGCTATACCCCCTCATGAATTATCTCTGATTATTTCATAAATGTTTATGCTGGATCTGCCAATGAATTACAAATTGCTTGAAGACAGGTGTCATGCTTTGCAATGTACGCTTTACATATCTGCTACTTTACTAAGTATATATTCCTTCAAAATTTGATGGATCAGTGATTTCATTTGGTGGGGCATACTCTCCATTAGTAGAAATCTCAACCTCTCCATGCCTTCTCATTTTGTGTAATTCCTCTTCATGTCTTTCCATAAATCCTCCAGTAGGGCAGACTTTGGGCCTACGCTTGAAATCTCACTTGCGCAGAATGGTCCCCAGAGGTCAAGTGACCACTTCTCTCCTTAGGGTCCCAGGAGTAAATCTGAGGGACTAAGGAGGTCAAAATTTCTAGTACTGTTGCTCATAGGTGTGCTCTCCTATATCTACAGTATCTGTTGATATTAAATAGACAGCCAGACTTAATTAGCTTCTAAAAACGCCTTAGTAAATACCAAGGTGATATAGTTAGAAGAGGTAGTATAAAATATCCCACATAATGCAGCAGCAGTCTCTCCTACAAACACATATTTCTAGGGGAGAGTGAGGTCAAACTTAAACCACAGGTGGCGAAGGAGGAATCTACAGCTTCTCGATGCTGGAAGTCCTTTTGTTAATTCATAGAGCCCTCATGAAGTTATCCTTAGTATGGTATTAGTATAACTTTCTGCTGGACTTATTATAAAGTCCTAAGGTTGCCTTTCTTCATTCTGTCTAGTTTGTCCTCAGCTCTCAATGCAAATACTGCTATTAGAACACACAAGAAACCCAAAATCTTCTGACCTTTCAGAGTTCTCAGGGTTCTCTTCAGGCTAAGGAGGTGGGGAGGAGACAGATACCTTTTCTTCCCTGCCCTCCTTCCCAAGCAGTTTCTTCTCAGGGTCAGGGGCTTAACTGAAGCTGCTCCCTCCAGGCTGTCCTCCACTCCTCACTCCCAACTTTTTTCCCCTCCACCCCCTCATGCCTGATTCTGAATGACCTTGCTGATTTCATCCAAGCCCATTAAATGAGCAACTCTTCAACCAATCCCAGTGAGCTTACTAGATGGCATAATTTTATTTCATTCAATGACTTGAAGTATTTTGCTCCTTTCAAATTAAGGACTTTTTTACATCTAGTTTTGATACTTTTGAATGATTCATTAGACATATTTTTACCTGAGAGAGGTATCTGGATATAGAGAAGCATTGTCAAACTTATGTAGAAACAAATCCCTGGGGCTGCATATTGACTTGGAAAACTGCAAATTAACATTATCTGTGCTGTATTGGGTTTTTATTTGTTTTTTTAAACATTTCCCAATTACACTTTAATTTGATTTTAGGGCCCAGGAGAGTTTTGCAGGCTGCTTGCTGCAGCAAATTTGACCTCTCTGGTGTAGAGCATTGTGTCAGTTATTCTAAGAGGGGAAAGGTCAGAAAATTGATTGAATTAGCCAAATCCTTACACTCCGTAAAGATGCTGAGTCTTTTAATATTTTGTGGGTAGCAGTGTAACACTTAGGCTGTCCATTTATTGTTATTGTTGTTATTATCTCTCTTGCTACATGACCAGCTCCTTTCCTGGTGATATATGTCCTTAATGATTTTTAAAAGTAATTTCTCAGATATTTGTAGTAAATTCAATAAATACTGAGTTAATTGTTACTCAGTCAAGGATTTGTGAATGCCAGTGTGGGAACTCCCCAATGTCCAGATCTTAGCCTGGTGACTCAGAGAAGTTCAGTGACTTGTCTAGGGTCACACAGCTAGTAAATATCAGAAGCAGGATTTGAACTCATATTCTGACTCAAAGTCCAGAAGTCTAGCTACTATAGCACATTGCATCTGAATTAATTTTTTAAAATCAATTGCTTGATAATCATTAGCTCTTGAATTAGACATTTTAGTGCCTACGATCCATTCAGATTGTGTGCTGATTTACTTGTGCCTAAATTTTGATTTTTAGTTGTCAATGTGGATAAGTTTAAGAAGATAATCGTTATATGACCACATCTGTCTAGACAGCCTAAATAGTGTAGACATAGCTCAAGTATTTGGCATTTGGCAGAGGAATCAGAGTATTTCTGAATGATTCAGGAAGCCATGACAAATTGAACAAGAAAAAAAAAAGATTATAACCTGATATATTCTTTTAGTTAGTAAGGCAGCATGTATAATAATCTTTGTCAAAGATTGTTTTTAGGGAGAGAAAATTGTTTTTTGAATTCATAAAATTTATGTAGATGCAAAACACAAATTTCAATAGGGACTGATTATTTTCCCCAACATATTTTTACCTATTTCATTAAATATTTCTCAATCACAAGTAAAAAAAAATTTAACTCATTTTTCAAAAATTTTGAGTTTCAAATTTTCTTCCTCTCTCCCACCGCTCCTCCTTCTTTGAGAAGGCAAGCATTTTGATTTCACTTATACATGTCAGGTCATGCCAAACATGTTTCCATATTAGCCATGTTGCAAAAGAAAACATAGACCTAAAAAGAAAAAAAAACAAGAAAAATAAAGAAAGTAAAAAAGTCTGCTTTGATCTGCTTTCAGACTCCATCAGTTCGTTCTCTGGAGGTGGATAGCTTTTTTCATTGTAAGTTCTTAGAATTGTCTTGGGTCATTGTATTGATCAGAATAACTAAGTAATTCACAGTTGATCATTGTACAATATTGCTGTTACTGTGTACAGTGTTCTCCTAGTTCTGCTTATTTCACTGCCTCAGTTCATGTAAGTCTTTCCAGGTTGCTTTTTTTAATTTTAAACCATCTTGCTCATCATTTTTATAGCACAATACTATTCCATCAAAGTTACATACCACCACTTGTTTAGCCATTGTCCAATTAATGGGCACCCCTGCAATTTTCAGTTCTTTGCCACCACTAAAAGAGCTACTATAAGTATTTTTGTATATATATGTTCCTTTTCTTTTTCTCTGGTCTCTTTGGGATACAGACTTAGTAGTGGTATTGCTGGGTCAAAGGGTATGCACAATTTGATAGTCCTTTGGGCATAGTTCCAATTCTTTTCCAGAATGTCAGTTCACAGCTCCAGCAACAGTTTATTAGTGTCCCAATTTTTCCATATGCCCTTCTGTCATATTCACCAATTTGAATGTGAAGTGTGAGGTGGTACCACAGAATTGTTTTATGGTTTAATATGCACCCCTCTAGTCAATAATGACTTAGAGCATTTTTTAATCAGACTATAGAGAGGTTTGATTTCTTCTTCTGAAAACTTCCTGTTCATATCCCTTAACCATTTCCCAATTGAGGAATGACTTATATTCTTATAAAATTTGACTCCACTCTCTATATATTTGAGAAATGAGGCCTTTATCAGAGAAACTTATTATAAAATTTCCCCCCAGTTTTCTGCTTTCCTTTTAATCTTGGCTGTATTGATTTAGTTTTATCTTTTAAATTTGATATAATCAAAATTATACAATTTACATACTGTAATAATCTCTCTGTATTGTGTAGTCATAAGTTCTTCCCTCATCCATAGATTTGACAGGTAAAATTTTCCATGCTCTCCTAATTTGCTTATGATAACTAAATCATTTACCCACTTTGACCTTATGTTGGTATATGGTGTGAGATGTTGGTCCATACCTAGTTTCTGTCAAACCACTTTCCAGTTTTCTCAGCAATTTTTGTCAAATAGTGAGCTCTTGTCCCAAAAGCATGGATCTTTGGGTTTATCAAACACTAATCCACCACCCTATTTCTTAACCAGTACTAAATTATTTTGATGATTATTACTTTGTAATACAGTTTGAAATCTGGTACTGCTAGGCTACCTTCCTTCACATTTTTCCCCAGGGATTCATGATTGTTTAAATATGTATGTGTGTGTATATATACATATATATATATGTATATGCGTATATACATATATATATGTGTGTGTGTGTGTATATATATATGTATATATATACATATATATATATATATTCTGTAAAGACAACTGGGGATGTTTAGCCTAGAGAAGGGAAGACTCGGGATGATATAATAGCTCTTTTCAAATATTTGAAAAAATGAAAGGAAAAGCAATTAAATTTGTTCTGATTAGCCTCAGAAATCAGAAATAGGAGCAACGGGTGGAAGTTATAAAGAGGCAAACTTGGGTTTGCTTCCTAATTGTCTAACAATGACAGCTCCCTCAAATTGGCATCCACTGACTCAGAAGATAATGGGTCTCTCTCGTCAAAGATCTTCACACAAAGGTTGGAGGACCACTTGTTGGGGATATTGTAGGGAATTCTTTCTTGGCTGTGGATTGGACAATATGGTCTCTTCCAGTTCTGAAATTGTCTGAGTGATCATCTATGTGGAATTAGCTTTAAGTTGAACTAACTTTTCTCTACAGTACTAATATCAGTCATTCTCCAGTTAAACTAGAAAATGCTTCAAAGGCAGCACTTTGTAAATGCCATGTGCTATTATAGCCTCAACAGCTAGAGTTTGTTTTAGTGTTTTAGTATTTATTGTTTTCTAGGCTATTAAAGTGATATTAAAATAACATTTTCTCTGAGGTTTTTAGAAAAACAACTTGCAGTTATCCCATCTAACAAAAGGGAAAGGATAAAGCTCTTGTTCACAAACTACATTATAGCATTAGGTTTCCTAATAGTCTAACCTTTCCTACTTAAAAACAGGCAGGACTTTCTTATCCTAAAACAAATATCAGAAAATCACAGAATGTTGATGGTAGAAAGAACTTTAGAAAGCATACAGATCAACCTGTAGATCTTAAAAACGGAGGCCCAGAGCAATAAAATGCCTTGTCCAAAGGGACACAGCTAATAGGGCAGAGTAAATTTTGGGATCCAGGCTTCCTGAATCCAAGTTCTGACCACTATGCCACTATTGGTGGTTAAGATTCAATGAATAAGGAGCCCAACATATCACTGGCTCTGAAATAAAGCCTAAGTAGAGTGGCCAGACCAATTGTGGGATAAGAATGTAATGGAATATTATCATACCCTAAGAAAGAATGTATATGAAGAATTCAGAGAAGCATGGGAAGAACTGTTTGTTCTGACTTGGTGAGATAAGCAAAAGCTTAAGAATATTATACACAGTGACTATGACTATAATACTGTAAATTAAAACAAGACTGAAAGACAGCCAAATTCTGAATCAGCGTAATAACCAATCTTGGCCCTGAAGAATGGATGATTGAAGGTGCATCACTCCTCTTGGTAAAGAGATGGGAGATTATGCATGCAAGAAGTTGCAAGCAGTCACTTACATTGCTTTGTTTTCTTTAATTGCCTTTTTTCTTTTATATTATATAGGAAGGTTCAATAAGAACAGGGAGTTTTGTCAGGAAATGAGTATAATGTAGAAACAAAAGACATCAATGAAACGTAAAATTTGAAAAAAGTTCAATCCGTCCCTCATTCTACTATTTAAAAAGACTTGTAAACTTAAGCATGCGTGCAACTTTATTATAAAATATAGGGATAGGGACTGGACCTGTGATTTTATTGGTATCTCCTTTGGAGTCTGGTGAAACCCATGAACCCCTTCTTAGAATTTTAAAAAATTTATAACTGAAAGAAATGCTACATTCCAATTAGAGGTTAACGATGTCAAAAATGTAATTTTTTCCTATCCAAATTCACAGAACCCCTGAAATCTAGTTATGGACAATGTCAGAGTAGAGGATTGTTGTCCCAGATTAAATACCCATGGTTTTAGCATTGGAACCATAACAGGAAAGAAATCTATACCAATTTAAAAGGGAAAAAAAACCTAAAAAGGCAACTCTGAGGTGAAGAAACTGCCTCTACCAATGTAAGTCAGAACCATCTCTGCAACTTTAGTCTTCTCTACAAGACTTTAGTCTAGTCTTAGAACAGGGGTTCTTAACCTGAAGTCTGTGAAATTGAAAAAAAAATAACTATATTCCAATGTAATTAGCTTCCTTTGTAATCCTGTGTATTTTATTTTAGTCATTTAAAAACATGCTGAGAAATGGTTCTGTAGGCTTTAGTGGGCTATCAAAGGAGTCTATGACACAAAAAGTTAAAAGATGCTGTTTTCTAGCTGCCTGGACCACTGAGAGGTTCTATGGTTTTCCCCATACTCTCATAGTCAGTATGTACTGAAGTCAAATCAAGCTCCTCATGACTTCACAGCCAGTTTTCCCTCAACTACATCATAATGCCTTTCATATTTTAAAACTTGAGTCTCTGAAAAGAAATGTGGCTACCTATTTCTCTTCTCAGTTTGAGAAGGTAACAGTCTGTTAATCTAACAGAGCTATATGTTTTTATTGGACTTTAATGTGACTATTACATGAGGTCAGTCAACCTTTCTTCCACTGAGAACTTCAGTATGTTCAGAGTTTAATGACTGGCTTTCACAAATCTGTAGAACAACTTGCTCCAATGGTTTTGAAGGTGGCCGAAGCAGGCATTGTGGAGCGCTTAGAATTTGGTCAGACATCGAAGATGCCAAGGCTATCTGCTGCATCCCAGGCCATCTCTGGCAATCTAGACTGTTCTGCCACTGGACTTCAGTGACTCTGGAAGACAGAATGAGTCTGACAACTTTGCACTACTCTGCTTCACTTAAATCCAATGCACACTCAAGTCAAGATATCATCCATCCTGATGTCTATAGTCCTCTTCAGAAATGAAGGACAAACAACAATTAGACAAAGGCGTGAATAGCAAAATTATCATTTAAAAATATCTTCATCTTGAATTCCCTAAAATCTAGATAAAAAACTAAACAGAATCCTTAAATGCAAAATATTTTCCTTTGTAAGTTTTACTTTCGGGGCAGCTAGGTTGGATTAGTAGTTACAGTGCCCAGTCTGGAGTCAAGAAGACTCATCTTCCTGAGTTCAAATCTGGCCTCAGATAATTACTAACTGAGTGATGCTGGGCAAGTCATTTAACCCTGTTTGCCTCGGTTTGCTAATCTCTAATATGAGCTGCAGAAGGAAATGGCAAACCACTCCATTATCTTTGTGAAGGATACCCCAAATGGGGTCACAGTCTAACACAACTGAAAAATGACTAAACAACAATAACAAAAGCTTTACATTGGAAATTTGTGTTGGAAGTGAGAAGCAAGTTGGTTGACCAATTCACTGGACTTGGAGTCAGAAGATACGCATTTGAGTCGTACCTTTAAAAACAATGAACTCTCTCCTTAGTGAAGACACTTAACGCTCTGTTTCTTGTCTGTAAAATGAGGATGGGGTGTGTGCGCTATTCACCTCAGAGGACTGTTTTGGAGAAAATGCAAAGTACTGCATACATGTTAGCTACTGTTAGTCTCTGTGTACTCACACAGGACTAGATTAAGTTTACTTATTTTTTTTTTAATTTTACCCTTGTATTGTGTACTTTGGACTTGCCTTCTGAAAAAGGCATCATCAGTCTTGGTTATTCTCCCTTAGGTCCAACATTTACAGGTTTATTATTTAGATTTGATGTAAGCTCTTTTAAATTGTTAGGGAAGCTGAACAAGGTAAATACCTAGCTGAAAAGTTAGTTTGTGTTGTGTGTGGGAATGATTACTTGAAGGAGGGTGAATTAACAATTAAGAGCGAATTGATTGATCTTTGTCTATGAAGCCCAGCTTGGTAGAATAGTAAGAGTGCCAGGTTTAAGGATTAGCTCTGCTACTTACCACCTAGGTCACTCTAGGTAAGTCACTGAAAATCATTCCTCATCTCTGAAATGAAAGAATAGGACTAGAGGATATCCAGCGTCCTTTCCAACAACAACAACAAAAACAACAAAAACAAAATCCCAGAGTACTTTTTAGGGTGTTTTTTTTCTCTTCAATTTTAAAATGGTACAGATTTCTTTCCTGTTGTGGCTCCTCTGCCAAGATTAAGAATTCTCAATCTGGGACAACAGGTCATCCCCCTTTCTATCTCTCCTGCCCCAGGATCTATGCCTAGATTTCAGGGGTTCTGTAAATTTAGATGGGAAAATTACATCTTTATTTTCATTAACCTCTAACTAGAATGTAGCATTTTTTTCAATTATGAATTTTTAAAACTCTGAAAAGGGATTCAAAAGGACAGCACGACACAAAAAGGTTAATAATTCCCAGCCTAGGCTCCATTTCTTTACTGCTGAAATTCTCTACCTCTTAACAAACAATTCCCAAGGTTTCAGTATAGGTTAGAGGTGTTCTGATTTGGATTTCCAGCTTCCAAATGAGATGTTACACTGAGCCAAGCAATGAGACATTTAAAATGTTCCTGAGGCTTTTTAAGAAAAAAATTCTTTAAAAAGGAGCCCACCACTTAGGATTTTCCCTTTTAAGTGTATACGGAACTTGCCGGGGTGTGTGTGTGTATGTGTGTGTGTGTGTGTGTGTGCGCGGCCAGCATTTATATAGTGCTTTAAGGTTTGCAAAGCACTTAACAAACATTCTCTCATTTCATCCTCATGACAATCTGGGGAGGTAGGTGCTATTGTTATCTCATTTTACAGATGAAGAAACTGAGAAAGACACAGGTTAAGTGACTTGCCCAGGACTACATAGTTAGGAAATGCCTGAGGCCGGATTCAAAGTTTTCCTGACTTCTGGGTTAGCACTCTGTTCACTCTGTGTGTGTGTGTGTGTGTGTGTATGTGTGTGTGTGTGTGATCCCTGAGATGAATGAGGTGGCCCCTTGCCACAAAGGCATGATGTCACATTGAATGTTTTGAAAGCTTTGTTTTCTAGAAGTATATAATTGACTCATAAGAAAGAGGACAGTTTTACAAATCAATATTCTTGCCCTGGGCTGATTAAAGGGATGGCATAATAATGCTCACCAACTGAAACAAAATTGACCTATGCCTTCACAGTTCTTTATGCTTTGGTGAAACTTCTGTTGTCAAACAGCAAAACAACATAGAATTTGCTAAATAGAAATGAACAATTTCAATGGTTTTCCATATTATTTCTTTAGTAATTCAACATCTGGTAGAATAAAGTTAGGATGACATATTTTAAAGTTAAAAGAAATTTTAGAATATGTCTCTGTAAAAAGAGGAAAGGGTAAATTCTATAAACTACAGTAAAGCCAAAAGTAAAACCTTGCTAGACTTTGAAGGGACCTTAGTGATTATCTAGTTCTATTGCTTCCTTTTACAAATGCTGAGGACACTGTGGCCTCGAGATGGGAAGTGACTTGCTCAAGGTCATGTAATTGGCAGAGTTAACATTCAAACCAAGGCCTTCTGACTCCAAATCCTGTGCTTTCCTTTCACAATACCAAAATTCTGTGCAGTTCCCAAAACACTGTCCATGCTCAATGAATATCATGCCAAATTATTCCTAAGATAAGAGGCAAAGTATTCATTTTATCCCATGAACATTTGTTAATAATAACTGCATTTGAAATTTGTAAAATGTTTTGTGCACATTGTCTTATTTGATCCTTACAATAACCCTATGAGGAGATATCACTAGTATTATCCCTGCTTTACAGATGAGGAAACCGAGGCTCAGAGAAGTTAAGTAACATCCTTGGCCTCACAGCCATTCAAACCTGTGTCTGCTGATTCTAAGTCTTATGCTCTTCCCATCACCTTATACATGACTTAAGTGAACTCACTGTCTTAGCTTCTGGGGGAGATAAGAAGATTAGATAGGATGTAATCTCTTATCTCATGTGCTTGAAATTTAGAAGGAAGATAAGGTCAAATACTGATGACTATACTACACAGTATTATATGTCAAAGATAAAGTGGCATAAAAAGCTAAAGGGGGCCTTACAGCATTCAGTTCAATTTAACAAACTTGTAGAAGTGCTAGATGCAATGCAACTTGCTAGGTACTGTGATAGAAATATTTTTTAAAATCACACAGTTCTAAGAATAAAAATGAAAATGTGATCAAACGATTTGAAGAGGTTAAATAGAATTCCTTTAGAAAATCAACTAGGGAAGGATTTATTTTTCCTGGAAAGAATAGGAAAAATTTCTTGAAGGAAATAGTATATGAGCTAGGCTTTAAAGGAGAAAGATAGCAATGACTAGAACTGGGAGTAGATACCATTCCAGGCATAAGAGAGTGAATGCAAAGGCACAGACAGAGATGAGAAAAGGTGGGATAAAATTAGTACTCCAGTTTGGCTTGTAGATGGGACATGTGAAGGAAGTAGACTGAAATAAGGTGGTAGAGGTAGGTTAGATTGAAAGATTTTGGGATTCTGATCAATGCAGGCCATCTATGACTTGAGAGCATTGATGGTGAAGCCTGCCTTCCACCTCTCAACAGAGAGATGGTGTATTATGAGTATAGAACGAAGTAGAAATGTTCAATCATAGCTAATGTTCTGTTTTGTTTTGCTTAGCTGAATTTGTTTTTCAACCACAGAGACCTCTTTAGAGAGGGAGTCATTGGGAAATGACAGTGACGTGAAAGAAGATAGAAGCATCAATAAAACATTTAATACTAGAAATAAAAGGTTTTAGCTAGATGGTGGAGGACCTCATTGACCTGGTTACAAAGTTCTCACGTTATTTTGTAGTTCATGGGTGGCGTCTCAGAGTTTTTTAGTGGAGAATGAATGATGTGGCCAGACTTGTGCATTCCAAAGATTACTTGGGCAGTGGTGTGAAGCAATGTAGAAGAAACTACAGAAATGGAATCTAGCTAGGAACTGATTACAATATACCATATGCCTAAACAGAGGTGGTGGCAATGGAATGGAAAAGAAGAGATAGATGGGAAATATTGTCAAGGGAGGATCAACTAGACTTTGCAATTAATAGTTTGGTGGGGATCGAGGAATGAGGAGAAAGTGGGAAAAAAAATGGTTCTGGGGTTTTCCAGCCTAAATAATAATAAGAATGAATGGTAGTACTATGATCCCACCATCCTATAAAATAAAAGAATAATAGCAGGCTAATGATATGTCTAAGGGTTATTTTTATCTGAACTGCATTGAAAAAGATTCAAAGAAGAAAACTATTATTGATAATAATAATTTATGTTTATATAGTCCTTCTTAAGATTTGCAAAACACATCACAACCTTGCGAATTATAAAGTGTGCAAGTATTATACCCACAACCTTGTGAGGTGGGTAGTGAATATATTCCATGACAGAAGCCAAAAGAAGAGAGTAGCTGGAGAAAAAGGTAATCAATAGCATTAAATGCTGCAGGAAGTTCAAGGAGTATTCCAACTAAAGAAATGCTATTGGATTTGGTAATTAAGGGGTCATTGGTGACTTTGGAGAAAGAGAAACTTTTGGTAATTTGGAGGGGACAGTGGAGTTAGTAGGTAATGAGAAAATAGAGTTGGCCAAATATAGGCTACTTCTTTTAGAAGGATATAGACTAAGAACAGAAAAATAATGTGAAGATTAGTAAAGTCAAGGGAAATGACTTCTTTTATTTTTAGGACTGGGGAAAGTTAAACTATTTACTTTTCTCTGAAATTATGTTTTGTACTCAGCCTCACTGTCCTTTAGATCCACTTGTATAACACTTGCCGAATTTCGCACCCTATTCTTAAGTGTTTCCTAAGGCCCGACAGTAACTGTTGAAATGGAGAATTTAGCCTTCACCATGTTTGTATCTCTCCAAATATAAGGGTCTCTTGTTCAGTTTTACTAAAAAGAATAGTTGTGGTAGTTTCTTGTATTATTATAGTGATGGATAACTTTTCTTTTAAACACTAGAATTCCAGGGAAGCTAGCTTGAATTCTGTGGAACATTTTGGCAAATAGAATTTCTGGTAAATTTGTGAACTTTTTGTTTCTATACATATACACACATTTTAAGTTTTGTGAAGCTACTTTTGAGTCCAAATGTAATGAAAAGAGCAATGGAATTAGGGGCAGAAGAGACAAAGACACCAACTGTCACTGTTACCATAGGAAAGTCACCTAACTCTCAGTGCCTAAGTTTTCTCATTTTTTAAATTGAGGGAGTTGGACTCAGTGACCTGCAAGAACCCCATCAACTCTAAATCCATGATCCTATGACTCAAAGATGGAGCACAGTGAAAGTCATAAATCCTCTTTAAACCATTAATGTCTAGCTATTGTAGTTGGAGTCATTACTGGTGAAAGTTTTCTTAAATACAGTATGGAAGTACACCAAAGGCACTAAGAAATGGCATTCATAAGTAGGATTATCTCCAAAAATACACAAAAAACCCAAATTTGAATGGCCTTAGGGTTTTTTGTTTGTTTCTTTGTTTCGGAGTACAATTTCCTAAATTAATCTGTTTTTCCATCTCATTGGGATCACAAGCTTATTCCGGTTCAGTTTCAAAAGCCCTTTTCAGAATTGAACTTTCAAAATTCATTTATTCATACATTCATTAATTCATTCAACAAAATTATATGTGTAACTTCTGAAGCATTTTTTTTTGTTTAAATTTTCATTGGATTCACAGACTTTGATTTAAATATTGACAATACCACTTCTCCCTACTGTATTCTTTCCCACATCAAATGTGAAATGAAAAATACTAACTACTCATAATGAGTGTTGGAAGTCAATGAAAGTGGCAGTTGCCCTAACATGTCATACAGGTATTTCAGAATAATTTCCTTTGGTCATTATGTCCAAGAGGAGCTCAGATGAAGAGAACTGCCAACTGACTGTGACTGTAGCACATCTATCTATCTCCATCAGTCTTTCTCAGTTACTTTACTGGGATTGGAATCTTAATCTGTGTCCCTGATTCAGAGTTCTTATGAAACTTTGACAAATATGCATAGATAAATATATAGTTTTACTCCAAAAATGTGGAGTGTTGCAGACCTCTTAAAACCCAGAAGCTGCATCCGCCCCTGCACACACAGATACAATAGTTATCTGCAGGAAAAAAAGAAAAATATGTACCTTTTCTACTTGGAAAATTTTCTTTAATTCAACTTACACTATTGAAATATAGGAGTTTCCTCTTTTTTTCCTCTGCTATCTTAGCTGAATTTGGCTCTCTAGCTTTCCTATCATGTTTTAAGGGATATTTTAAAATTTAAAGCTTAATAAGGTAACTGTTTTGCTACCTTTCTAAATTAATCAAGGATCCAAGATCTTCTTTCTTACTGTCAGAAAGTGAGTTGATTGCAGCAAGATTGTGGGAAAAATGAAAGAATGGAAAAAAATGAACATTCTGCTCAACTTATTTTTTGAAATTTGCTTCTTCAAAAGATAGATTTTAAGGTCTTCTCAAAAGGTGGAAATAGTCTGACCTTAAGGAAATTCTGATATCTTCTGAAAGAATAATGGTTTAAATAGATCATCTGTTAAAAAAAATCTTTGACAGCCCTTAAGTACAAACAAATATACAAAGATAGGCATACCTGTTAGCATTGCTGTCTTCCATGGACTGGTGACCAGAGCCAGTCATCATGAAAATACTGGAAAATAGTGCAAATGTATAAATATATTATTGCACATGCATGACCACCGCTGAAAAAAAAAAAGACAAAACAAAGCATTGGTTGGTGAGCTACTGATATCATCTTTTGTATATATGGGATAGCGCATTCATTACTTGGTGTATCATTCTTCATTTTGTGATTTGTAAGCTCTATTTCAATAAGGTCAATAAAAGAAGGGGCATTTAATGTCATAGCTAGAAACAGCATTTTCAGAAAATTCATTTTGTTGAGAGTTATTAGAGTTGGTTACTAATAAAGCATATATTTTGGGGGAGGGATCTGCATTCAGGGTCCATCAGTTGTTTTGTTTGTTTGTTTCTTGTTTTTAAATTTTATTTATTTATTTTTAGTTTTCAGCATTCACTTCTATAAGATTTTGAGTTCCAAATTTTCTCCCCATCTTTCCCCTCTCCCCACCCCAAGATGCCATGCAATTTGATGTAGGCTCTACATATACATTCATATTGAACCTATTTTCACATTAGTCATGTTGTAAAGAAGAATTAGAACCAATGGGAGAAACCACAAGAAAGAAGAAACAAACAAAAAAAGAAAAAAGAGACAGGAAATAATATGCTTCAATCTGCATTTATACTCTGCAATTCTTTTTCTGGATATGGACAGCATTTTTCATCATGATTCCTTTGGAGTTGTCTTGAATCCTTGCATTGCTAAGAAGAGATAAGTCTATCAAAGTTAGTCATTTCACATTATGGCTGTTACGGCATACAGTGTTCTCCTGGTTCTGCTCATTTCACTCAGCATCAGTTCATATAAATCGTTCCAGGTTTTTCTGAAGTCTGCCTGCTCATCATTTCTTATAGCACAATAGTATTCCATTACATTCATATACCACAACTTGTTCAGCCATTCCCTAATTGATGGGTACCCCCTCAGTTTTCAATATTTTACCACCATGACAAGGTGGCAATATATTTGCAAATGTAGGTTCTTTTCCCTTTTTTATAATGTCTCTGGGATACAGACCTAGTAGTGGTATTGCTGGATTTGCAAAGGGTATGCACAGTTTGGTTGCCTTTTGGGCATAGTTACAAATTGTTCTCCAGAATGGTTGGATCAGTTCACAACTCCACCAACGACGCATTAGTGTTCCAATTTTCCCACATCTTCTCCAGCATTTATAATTTTCCTGTTTTGTCATGTTAGCCAATCTGGTACCTCAGAATCATTTTGATGTGCATTTCTCTAATCAATAGAAATTTAGAGCATTTTTTCATATGACTATAGATAGCTTTAATTTCTTCCTCTGAAAACTGCCTGTTCATATCCTTTGACCTTTTATAAACTGAGGAATGAGTTGTATTCTTATAAATTTGACTCAGTTCTCTATATATTTTAGAAATGAAGCCTTTATTAGAAACACTAGCTGTAAAAACTCTTTCCCAGCTTTCTGCTTCCCTCCTAATCTTGGTTGCATTGGCTTTGTTTGGGCAAAAAGTTTTCAATTTAATGTAATCAAAATTATCCATTTTGCATTTCATAATGTTCTCTGTCTCTTGTCTGGTCATAAATTCTTCCATTCTCCATAAAGGCAAACTATCCCTTGCTCTTCCTGATTGCTTAGAGGAGTATCAGCCTTTATACCTAAATCTGTAGGCATTTTGACTTTATTTTGGTATGTGGTGTAAGACAGTCAAAACATATATTTTAATTTGTTTTCTTTTAAAAAAGATGTGTACCGGGGACTTTTGTTGGCAGTTGAATCTTTTTTTTTTAATTCAAAATGAAAACTTTTCCTTGAATAAGGAATATTTATTTGTTCCCAAGCATCACTTTCATGAATTATAGTAGAAAAGTGTGATGATAAAAAGATTATGCAGTTGTGCTGAAAAATGGGATTGTTGCTGAAAACAGGCAATTTTATTTGTATATTTTCCTTTGCTACTTGTTATGTACAATTTTCACTCTAGAAAAGGAGTTCTTAAGGTTGTGTGTGTGTGTGTTGTAGACCTCTATGGCCATCTGGTAAAACTTATGGATCTGAATGCCATTTTTAGATGAATAATATAAAATACATAGGATTATCAAGGAAGCCAGTTATATTGAAATAGAATCATAAAACAATTTTTCAAAAATGAATTCGTAGTCCCTAGGCTAAGAAGCTCTATTCTAAACCTTTCAAATAATTTTTTTAGCTGTCTGGCAGATCTTCAAGCTAAAATTGGATGACTATTAGGGATGTCATAGATAAATTTATGCTTTGGTTAAGAGTTAAACTCTAGGGGGCAGCTAGGTGGCATAGTGAGTAGAGTACTCACTGGCCCTGGAGTCAGGAGGACCTGAGTTGATAATCCTGCCTCAGACACTTGACACCCTTACTAGAAGTGTGACCTTGGGCAAGTCACTTAACCCCAATTGCCCTGCTCTCCCCCCTGAAAAAAAAAAAGTTAAACTCTATGATCTCTAAAGTACCTTCCAACTGTGGAATTTTATGAATCTATTAAAATGATTAATTTTCTATTTCTACTATTTTGCAATTGGAGCTAAAATTCTGCTCAGTTTGGTTTATGATCTCTACCCCCATCTCCCTAACAGAAAGAATGTTTACTTCTTCCTGGGCTTATGTGCTGTTTCCTATACATACTATTAGGAGAATTATATTAGTTTGCTGCTCTTGCCTATGCAAAAGCATATGTCTGCATTCTCTCAGGTCCTACAAAAACAGTTACATAAAATTAAATAAATTGATTAATTTTTTATGTTTTTTTTGAGGGGGGAAGGCAGGGCAATCGGGATTAAGTGACTTGCCCACGGTCACACAGCTAGTAAGTGTGTCAAGTGTCTGAGGCAGGATTTAAACTCAGGTCCTCCTGACTCCAGGGCTGGTGCTCTACTCACTGCATAAATTGATTAATTTTTAATGTAAAACATGTAGTAGCTGATTCTCCCCACCAAAAAAAAATGCCTTTTAAAGTTTTAACTTTCAAAAAGTAGGCAGGCCAAATGCTAGGCCTAAAACTTTAGACAGTGTCCGTTTACTACAACAACTAACTAAATCTCATCTTTCACTTTGTGTCAGGTGATAACAGAAAGTTAAACAGACCACAAACCAGCTTGTGTTTCTTAAGTGTTGGCATCATTTGCTTACCAGTAAACTCTTAGTTCCACCTGTTGTCATATATTTACAAAGTAAATACTTTATTTGTTAATCAGTGGTTAGTCATAATAAAATTTTAGTGAAACCAACACTTTAAAATAGTATGTCAAAATTAGTCTGCTTATTCAGGAGCAGGAATACACATTGACCTTGCTGTTCACATTCCCAACACAGCATCTTTCTTATACCTTACAGTGGTAGGAGAATTATTCGAAACAAAATTTTGATATGGTTTCATTTCGCAATGGTAATAGTCATACACGTGTTCTACTGACTAGGCTGACAATGTCTGACCCTGACTAGATGAAGCCAGATTGACCTGTTTTCCCCACCTTTGGTCAGTTCTCTGTCAGTTGAATGCTGGATTTTTGTGTATTTAACTGATCTCTTTTGTTGTGTTTTTGATTCTGTGATTTTGAAGAATGGATATTATTCCAAAGAAACATGCAAAGGTTGTTTACATTGTATATAAATTCTGTGTACAATGTTTTGTATGTTGCCTCTCTCATTAGAATTGTGAGCTTTTTAAGGGCAAAGACTATGTTTTTATCATTTTTTGTGTGTCTCCGGCACTTAGAATAGTGTTTGGCACATAGTAAGAGCTTAATAAATGCTTGTTGACTGACTCCTCAAGAGGTATACTTCAGTAACTGTTGGCAGGATCATAGCAACTGTCGCTGTCGGGAAGTCAAACATTTCAAGGATCATCCAAGCCTATAATGAAATCAGAACAGTCATATTGCAGTGGAAAGGAAAGTGGAGTTGAAAATGAAAACAACAACAAAATATCAGGAAATTATAAATTATTGCTTCAAAACAGCCTAATTAATTTCCAGAAAATAAGCAAAGACTTTGAGAAGGAACTGAAACTTGTAGGAATGCAGAAAACTAGTAAAAATGAATGAATGATTGTCCACCATTACTATAAAGGGGGAGAAATGTGTGTCTTGGCACAACAATACAAAAATAAGAGTATTGAAGACTGGGAAAAGGTAGCATTTTCTGATGAAACTCACTTTTTCATTCAAAGATATGCCAAGACCATTGTCAGAAGTTCAGGAGTGGCCTGGAAGAAATCGACATCTTCATCAGACTGTAAGACATCTACTCAAAAAATGTTTGCAGGACTCTTTTTCTTTCAGGCATGGATTTTTGTCCTCATTGAAGAAATAATAAATTTATAAATATATTGGTATATTGAGAAGCATAGCTTTTCCAGAATTATAAAAATTCCCAAATAGAGATAGAAAGGGGGGGCGGAGCCAAGATGGCGACTGGAAAGCAGTAACTGGCGTGAGCTCCCCACCAAGTCCCTCCAAAAACCTATAAAAAAAATGGCTCTGAACCAGTTCTAGAACTGCAGAACCCACAAAGTGGCAGAGGGAAGCAGGGCTCCAGCCCAGGACAGCCTGGATGGTCTCAGGGTAAGGTCTGTCCCGCACGGAACTCCCAGCTTCCAGCTGAGGGGAGCGGAGCTGAGCAAAGCAGAGCCCAGCGCG
>CM053625.1:142846668-142872557 GCA_028646595.1 Phalanger gymnotis | reverse complement strand
GGTTATGTTGGGGGGGGGAGTTGGGTGATGTTAGATTCGGGGTAGGGGGAGGCAAAGACCTTGGGGAGGGGCTGGAGGTGGAAGGAGGGGCCTAGGAAGGCGAAATTGGGGAAGGGGGCAGGCGAAAGGAAGGTGGAGGGATTGAAGGAAAGGGACGCCCCCCGGACCCCCCACCTTCTGGATTGCTTCAGCGGCCTAGGTGGGGGGGGGAGTAGAGCTGGAGCTGTGACTCAAAAAAACCGCAATTTTTTTTTGTTGGAGGGGTGGGAAGAAGAGAGGAGAGGTGTGTAAGAGTGCGACGGGGCTTGGGGAACAGGAAACGGGGTGTCAAGGCGTGAGGGTGTGAGGGAGAACCCGCCATCGGAGAGAGGTGATTGGTTAGGGAAAGGGGTGTCACTTGGGGCTCCGTGGAAATGAGGGGCGCTAGGAAGAAGAGGATTTGACAAGGGAAATGGCTGTTTGTGAATGGGAATGGGGCGGGGAGGGGGGGAGTAAAGGCGGAAAGACTGTGACATACGGGCCCAGAGAGGGATTGGGATAATAAAGGTGTTGGTTTTTCCTGGTTGAGGGGTGAACAGGCTGTTCTGGGCTGGAAAAAAAGGTGTTTATAGCAACTTAGTGCATTTTATTGTAGAGTGCTATATGTGTCCTGAGGGTGATAGGTACATGTATGTACGTGCATGTAAATATGTGTAACTAAAATATGTACGTGTACACATATAGTTGTGATCTCTAGGGAAGGGTATAGGGTTAATGATGACAAAATCACAATTTTCTTTACAACCAGATTTCCCGCCTCAAAATATGCAGTAATTTAAAACCAAATGCCAGCATTAGTTGCAGGAGCAGGTGAAGGCCTCCCCCTCACCCCCAAGTCAGTTCTTTAAAAACTAAGTTTTTCTGTTATTTGGGTCATTTATAACGGACTTAGCAAAAAACAAAATTGGGTAAAATTGAAACATGAAATTTTGTGTTTAAAAAGGTTGATTGGTTCTACACTCCTAGTATTATTTGTAAGTCAGAAGAAGAAATTGTTTATTTCAAATGCCTGATTTATCTTGGTGATTATTTCCCTTTGGTGATAAATAAAAGGTGAAAGAAAGGGGTTAGTTCTTGTTAACTGTTAGGAGAGTATCGTCACTATTACTATTTTAATTTCTTTTTTTGAAGAGAGGAAGAGGCCTAAAACAAATTGTAGACATGACTAGGAGGATTACACAAGCATACATTAGGATGGAAGTTTCCTATTTAATAAAAGTTTTTTTTTAAAAAAAATATTTAAGTGTCTACTCAATTAAGAACTGAAATGCCTTTTCTTTCCCTGCTTCCCAAAGTAATTGATATTTCAAAAAATCAGATTGGTGTAGTAACACTTTTTTTTTTAAAAAATCTGCTTATTTTCATGGCCTACCTTTTTTGCTGTTCAAGTCCAGATGTTTGTGAAAACTAAAAATTCTTAAGTGAAAAAAGTTTTTGTTGTTATTTATGTGCAGTTTTTAAAATCAATGTTTCATATTTTAAGTTTGTTCCATAATGGTAGGACTTTACCATATGTGTTAATATGTATATTAACAGCATATATTCAAAGAATAAACTTTAAAAGTACTAGAATCTGAATTAACTGAAAGTTAATGTGAAGAGTGTTTTGTTTAAGTATAGAGATACTTTGTATATGGAATCATGATTCCAAGAGCCCAAGCTGCCTACTTAATTTGTCTCGGGATCATTATGGGCAGTAAGTTGTCCCTTAAGTAAATATTTTGAAGATGTCTATTCCTTGACTATATTGCGATTTGACATGGTATATGATTCAAAATTTCATTCATTCTAGCTAGTACCATATATTTTTATTTGGTTTTACCAAACAGCTAAAAAAAATAGAAAATTAAAATGCCCCTTATTCTCTTTACTCAGTCTTAGCATAACAGCTTAGAAATTTAATAAATAGTATTCTCCAGTTTATTCTTAAATAATCCATATGATGTATTTATGTTAATGTTCCTAAGGTATGACCATACACATTCCTAGTAATTCTTCCTTTCAGGTGCTGTTTCATCAGTATTTTTTGTATTTTGACATGTGGGCAAGATGGTCTCTAAGGTACATTGTCTGCTTGGAAAACTTATTCATAGAGACTATTTTTAACTCTTACAAATATTGATTAGTGGGTTGGTAAAAAGGAAAGAAGAGCAAGAGGCCTTGGGGTCAGGATAGTTAAAGGTTGAACAGGTTTGTGTGAGAGGGCAAAGAACTGTCAATGCAGAAACTTTTTGGTTGGCATGTGAACACTACAAAAAGCAAAATTTAAAAAAAAAACTCTTCTAGGTTAGTAGAGAGTATTTCTTTCACAAAATTGCACTTTATAAATTGAGAAATTTTCAAAATGGAGGCATCTTCAGGGTCTAGGATCCTTGAAATGCAATGATTTCTAGGAGTATTTTCCTTTTTATGAAAGTACAGAATATATTCTCCCCCTGCTCCCCATGGATGCTCCAATCTAATATTAGTGTAATTCTCCTGAAGAGGTTTTAGATTTGGGTACTAGGAAGGGAACTTTGGGCAGGAAGACAATGAATGAAGGAAATAAGAAAGCAAATCTTTCACTTTTAACTGGAACATTGATGTCTTGTCCAGACAGACCTAGACCTGAAGCCATAGTTATTTTATTTATTGAGAGGCTGGTAGAAGAGTCGGTAAGTGAGTGGATATTGACATGTTAGAGGTAAATTCCTATTTTAGCCCAGAGATAAATAAGTAAAGTAAAGTAAAGTCTGCTTTATGGGAAACTGATGGTTAAAATGTAGCATTTGAACTGTATGTAGAGAGAATTGGAGTTACTGGATTTGGTTTTGGGGAGCAACTCCTGGATATTTTAACTGTTATATATCTTTTCCCATACATGAGTTTTTATATAAATTCATACATATCATACACACTTATACATTTCTATTTAATGGTGATGTATTAAGGAAGTAGTTTCAGAAATTAACTTTGAGTTTTCCCTAAATGACAAACTCATCCTATTCTTTTTCTATGCCACCTCTTTATCCCAATTTAAAAAAAAAAACAACTTTTTGTTTTGTTTTGTTTTTTTACCCTATGACAAATTGATGGTGAGATACTTGAAGAGGACCCAGCGCTAATAATTTCTTCAACTATGCACTTGTTTTAATTTACATTGCAACTGGAGTTTCGGGGAGGATTACTGTTAATGTCTCCATTATTATTTTTTAATCATGTGTATGGAAAAAACAGCCCTATGTGTCCTGAGTGTCTTTTCGAGCTTCCTGCATAAACTGATTTACTTTCATTTTCTAGGTGCTGGTGAATCTGGTAAAAGCACAATTGTAAAACAGATGAGGATCTTGCACGTCAATGGATTTAATGCTGAGTAAGTGCCTTTATTCCTTAGTCCTATAATATATTTAGTAACAGTTATATATTTTGTACTTTTACAGGATGTACAAAAATGTTTATGAGATTGAGTAGCCAGATAGAATTAAATTTACCAGCCTACATTAAAGAATTAGTCATCTTTTTTCCTGCATCTCATTTCTTTTTTTCTCTTTCTTTCTGAAACAAAAGCAAAATGGTTTTGTAGAAATCTTTTCAGGTTAAATATAATTTAGTTGGAGGATAGTTAACTTTAAAAACATTTGGTCTCATGATAACCTTGGTCACATCAAGGTTCTGTGTAACAAACTTGAGCAAAAGTTTTTGTTGCAGTTTCTTTCACAACATAGCTGACAATAATTTACCTCTTCTGTGTCACATTGATTCCTTAAGTTGTCAACATTGTTTTCTGGTAGATTTCAATGTATAAAACAATAGTTTTTAAATGTTAATAAGGAAACTTTGTTTCAATATCATTTTTATGTAAAGCCTTTATGTTTATCAGGTATGGGAAGCCTTGTTAAATATTTTTCATTTTGCGGCTAAAGCTATTTGGTTAAATATTTTCATACTTTTCTTGACAAATTTCAATTGAATCTTTTGATAGTTAAATTGAAGAGAGCATTAAGCCTGAAAATCAGTTCTTATCAGTTAATCTATTTATAGAATCTTGAGATCCTATATTATCCTGGTTGTATTGTGACTTGCCTTTTACTTGTTCTCCATTGCTATTATTTGTTTAGTAAGGGACCAGAATATTTAACTTGGGTCAGAAAAAAATTCTTTGCGTAAAATCTTCATCTTTCAAAACACTAGGGGAAAGTCTTTCCTGTTTGCATTTGGTGTCTATTATGCAGTATCTTGATACTCTGAAAATATTTTAAAGAAGTATTGAGATAATTAAAATGTTAATGTGACTTTAAAGAATTGTTGTTTTTCTGAAAGCTTTTGCTTGTATTGTTTCTTCCTTAATTCTTTGATGATCATTAGATCTCATTTAATTGTGTGATTGTACTTTGACTGTTATAATAATGTTTAGGGTGTCTATTTTTTTTAGATCTTGCTGTTTGGAACATATGTAAGAAGCTATTACTACTTTCTTAGTATAGAATGGTTATACCAAAAGGTTTGATGAACTTAGTAGTTAAGTAGCTTTTTTTTTTTTTGAAATATGAATTTGCTACAAGCTATCCTGATCTTTGGAGGAAGATTTGAATTCACAATTTTCTCAGAAGTCTAGCATAATACATTTTACTTTGTATTTGTAAGGAGAGTTAATGCTTTTACTTGAGAGACAGCATTTCCTTTATAAAATTAGTCCCAGGAATATTCAAAACACTTGTAATGATTAAAATAAGATATTCCTTATATACCTGTAGAAGTTTGTCTAGTTTTCTTTGGCTATAATGGAAATGCAAACTGAGCATAACATGTGGAATGAAGGAAAATGTATAGGATATTATCTGATTTTGTTATTCATCTTGCCAAGACCAAAAAAAAAAGAATGAGATTATAGCAATGTAATCTATGCATTACCTTTCTCCTAAGAATACAAAACATTTTCATATATATCATTCTGTTATCACAAAATATGTTAGGAACAGAGGATGACTTCTACCATTTTACAAATGAAGCAGAGAGCTATTTACAGTTGAAAGTTAAATGACTTACCTAAGTCATACAGAAAATCAGTGTCATTGTCAAGATAAGGAGTAATCTGCTGACTCATTAGACTACCTGTTCTTTCTTTAAACCAAGGCATAATTTCTCTCTCCTTGAAAAATAATTAGACTAAAGCATAGAATTTTAAGCTGTATAAGAAAAACAAAGTGACGTATTTAACTAGACATAGTTTAGAACTTGTGATCACATTAGTGTTTTGTTTTTACAGATTAGTAGTTTGTTTTGATGATTTTATAAATATTGGAAATTAACAAAATAGTTTTATAAATGCAGGCAAAAATATTGGGTTAAAAAAACCAAAAAGACATTTTAGCAGTGGTTGTATGACTTTGTGAGCATGTGTGTAGTATATGGTGAGCAGAGTAGTTTTGGCAGCTTCTGGAGTCACTCCACAGCCCACCAAGCATGACTACATTGAACTTCTTCTATATGAACACAAGTCATGGTGTTTCTTCTGGTGAAATAGAAGAAATTCAGCAAAAATATTCTATTTGTCAGAGAGTATTTTGTGGCTTAAATCGCAATTATTTTTGTAGCCCTGATAAACACTTTGATGTCATTTATTGAAGGGTTACTCTTGTGATAGTTTCATGTTAGAATTTTTAACTACATATGTTGTACACTATTCTGTTTTAAAATAGTCTTAAAGTATCCATGGCCCTCAGCTTTCTCATCTGCAAAATAAAGGAGTTGGTTGGATTAGGTGATCACTGAAGTCCCTTCCAACTTTAAGTCTATGATCCTGTGATTCTGTCATAAATGTCTTTTGTCAGGAGGCAGTGTTGTATAATGAAAAAAGTTCTGCACTTGGAGTCAGGAGACCTGGGTTTGTGCCATGATTCTGACGTCTCACTTGGTGGATAGATATGCAAATGAACCTCAATTTCTTCATATGTAAAAATGAAGATTATAATGCTTCCATTGACTACCTTCAAGAGTTGCTATGAGGAAAGTGAAATGTAGACCTAAAAGTGCTGTGTATGTACGAGTGGTTATTTGCATATGTCTGTATGCAATTTTTAGTATTTTAATCAGTTACCTTAGTGTATTTAAGACCAAGGATTTTGTAAATGAAGTGCACATTTGTCAACAACCTAATATACCAAGTGATTAAATTGACCATCCAATACTCTCCTAAATACATCTAATTTTATATTTGAAGTTATGATGCATATCAAAAATCATAATGTATCCAATTGCCTATTTAAGGTGCTTCCAAAACTGTCATTAAACTTGCAAAATTCTTTAAAATAGAAAATGCCCTTTTGAGTTTAAAATAGTACATTTATCTTTGCATTTTTGATGTGACTGATTATTTGACTCAGAAAGGTGAGAAAGTAGATGTTACAAGTAGGTAGTATAAGTTAGTAATGAAACCTCAGACTGAAGCTTTGTTAACTACACAGCAACTACAGACTAAGTTTTATGTTCCTCTCTAGCTCTGAATCCTATGAGCCTAAGTCATGAACTTGAAACTTCTAATATTGCTTGTAAAGAGCTAAACAAATAAAAACCAAATTATAACCTCTCCCTCTCCTCCCAAAAAAAACACTACCGATGACACTGTGCATACACTAATGAACTATGAAAGACTATTGCATTTAACAGTATCCATGTGTATTGCTTTAGGGTGATTTCAAACATGATTCAACATTTTAGTTATTTTAAGGTCTGTACTTACTGTGAATATAAAAGTTCATTGTAAAGTCAGTAAATTTCATTAAATTTCAAAGGTTAAAAATAATACTATATTCTCATGACAGAATCATTTATTGAAATTCTAGAATTTATTAAGTGAATCCACATATAAATCAAAACAAATTAGGAGCCATTAGTTTTCTCCCCACTCTTTAAATAATATATATTAGATAACTTCCAATTATTTAGATCTTTAGTCTTAAAATCAGGAAGATTAGTCTACATGAGTTGGTTGAGCTTTTTCTATTTTATGAATGACTTGGAATGAGTCATAAATACATACATTTATGAATTGGCCATGCACATATGTTGTTAATAAGTTACCTACACTTGTCACAAAATGATTCTGAAATACTTAATTCTTGACACATTTATGAAAATTTTACCAATGTTATTATCAGTCAACAAGTAAAACATCCTGTAGTGTTATTTATTTTAAAATACTTTACTCTTTCAATTGGCTTTTATAGTCTACATATATGTTTCAAGAGCTGCTATGTGGGAGGGATTAATCTTTGAAGTTGGCTCATTTTCATTACAATTCTAGAAGTTGCAAAAATATATACTTTGGACTTTAGTCTTTTGAGTATAAAAGAAGATGGTTATCATGTGAACATGACAACTAAAAAAGGCTTACTCGTTTGAGTTCTAAAGTACATTAGCCAGGATACTATTAACAGAACTATAACTTTTACAAACAACATATTTATGAACTTTGAAAATTATTTTATTTCTATAGACTATTAAATTCTTTCTCCTTGCATATTATTAAGACATAAAAGACTGAAGATAGAATGGGGAGAATTGTACAGAATGTGGAAGCTAAAGTACTATCTTAACAAATGCCAGGCCTGTCAGAATATCTTCTCAGTTTGTTGTTGTTGTTGTTCTTTTGCCAGAAATAGAACTAGGTAGCAGAGTCCATCTTCAGTGAAGAACTGAAAATAGTTGTTTTTGGTTATTGGATAAAGTAGTTGGGTCTGTGTTTTTTTGTGTTTTTTTTTTTTTTTGGAGATAATCTTAAATGTAGGTCAATGATTATAAACTTTCTGAAACAAACTACACATTCCCCAGAAATACCACTACCACTAACTAGTATTTTTAAAAGCTTAGAAATTTTGCTTTTCATGAGATATTGTAAGTTTCACTTCAGTTTTGTAATTTATATTATCTGTTAAAGTAATATGCAATAAAAAGAGAAAAGTACTGAAATGGACTTTGGATGCTTTAACCGTAAAGGAAAGTTCATTTCTGTTTTAACTTTTGCCCCAACACTTGACAGGGCAATGTCTTTTTACAAGGTTAGTTAAGCAATAATAAGCTACAGTGTACCCATTGGGTAAATATTATGATTAAAACTGGGCACTGCATGCATTTTTAAAGGATGCAGCCATTGTTTACTAAATTTTTTTTTATCTTAGTTTGGTAGGTGTTTGGTAGGTATATACACATTTATTAGTTACACATTTATTTTATAAATGGAATTTTTAAAAGTTTTTGTTTTGAGTTTTTTAATGAAAAATATATTGATTTTTAATTTTTAGAAAATCTATATAGTTGAGCTCTTCTGTGGTACAGATAAGACACTTAAACCACAGCTTCTCTTTTCTTCTATTTTTAAAAAGAGGAAATGAAATCTCCAGACTGGCTCCTCTGTGGAAGAAGTCATAGGTAATCTCAGAGATTGTTATATTTAGCCTTTGAATGACATACAGGGGAATTCTTCCTGTGGGTCATAGTGTTTTTTATTTTTATCTCTTCCAACTCCATTTTTTCTTTTTCCTTACCACAGTGGTATCAGAAACAATGGTTCTTGAACTCAAGAGGAAATATTCACAGTCTTAGATCTAGAAGGGTCTTTAGAGATTATCTAGATCAAGTCATTCATTTCACAGATGAGGAAACTGCCACCTTGAAAGGTTGAATGACTTGCCCAGGGTCACCCATGTAGTAATTGGCAGAGCTGGTAAGAGTTAAACTGAAGTTTTATAACTCCAATTCAGTACTTCAAATGATAACCTTCTTCGGAGTGTTTACAGTTAAATAGGATCATTCATTTACTTGGTAAATTTGGATTTTATCTGGAGCTGGGTGGAACTATTAGTTTACACTAAACAAACTGATAAATAGGTTAGCTAACATATTTAAAGTACTGTGAAATAATTTAACTTTCATCAAAGGGGAGGTTTGTTTTTTACCTGAAAGCTAAACATGCAGATTTATTTATATTTCGATTGCAGGAAAATACATTAACTTTGATTAAATTACTAAAGAGCAGCATAATTTAGAAAAAAACACAGAAATTACTTCTTTTCCTAAATAATGTTTTGTTAACACAATTATTGTATTGTAAATATGCCCAAAGTAGTATGGTACAATAGAGAGAGGCCTGGATTTAGAATCAGAGGGTCTAGTTTTGTGTTCCAGCTCTTCTACTTGCTACCCTTGTGACTTTGGATAAGTAACTTAGCACTCCTGCATCTCACTCTCCTCATCAGCAAAATGAAAGGATTTAACTAGAGAATTTCTCTTCCTGCTCTGAATGATATGATCCTATGATTTTACTATCTTATTTATCTTTCATGATTTGTCACTAGTTTGCGAAATAATATCTGTGGTTCTTTTCCCAATAAAGATTTTGTTTTAATTACAAGAAGGCTATTCTCATCCTGTCCGAAAGATTAATGCCTGGTCAACTTTCATTATTTTAAAGATTGTTTCTAATACCTCAGTATATATTCTTTTTCTTGGGCACTTGAATTTTGTGATTGTTGACATACTATTTGAAGCTAAAGATGATTACATATGTAACTTTAATAAAACAGACATAATTTAGTTGTTAATATCCTAAAGTTTTCTTTAGGGACACTTTTTTTTTTAACTGAGTATTAAACAACATCAGGAAGACCTGAGCTAATAAACTGTTTTTGGCACTTAATAGCTGTGTGGCCCTGGACAATCATTTGTCCCTCTGAACTTCAGTTTCCTGATCTGTAAAGTGTGGATAATGTTCCTAGCCCACGGAGCTATTGTAAAATTTAAATGATGTAATTAATGTACATAAAATGCTTTGAAAATTTTAAAGCATTATCTAATTGTCAGGTATGATTTATTATTATTTCTTCCTCATCTTTCCTCATATTTGTAGTATATATGAGAGACTATGGAAAACTTTATTTTCAGTTTATACTTTTGTCATGCAGAAGGCATCATGGCATAGTGGATTCAACTTAAAGCCAGAATAACCTGGGTTCAGATTCTGTCTCTGATACATACTTACAGTGTGAACCTTGACAAGTCACTTAACTTTTCAGTGCACTAAGCCAGGGGTATCAAAAATGCCAACTGGGAGCCACATGCAATCCACAACTCTTGTGGTTGCAGAACCAGATTATAATGCAATTGGGAAATATTTAACAAAATAAATGAACATACACTAAAACAGATAATATTTCATTTTAAAATGTCAGTATTGGCCTGCAAGAATCCTTATGTATGGTTTAGTTTTCCTCCGTTTCTATTTGATTTTGATGCTGCCACTCTCAGCAACAACTATACATTGGAAAAGGTGTTGACCTGCATTCATAGAAGGAGTTTCCTCATATGGGAGTTCCTTAAACCAACTTACAGGTCCAATCCCCCATCCCTTATTTTATCATACACATATAATTTATTCACACTAAAGCAGGAAAAGATTGACTTACTCCTTTTGTTGAGGAGAGGAGGATATATCAATGTTCATCCTAAACACTTATGAATGAATTTTACTTCCTTTAGTTTTCCCTCAGCAAGAACCAGTGATTTCACACTCTCTGATAAAAAAATTATTTCAATACTACACTGTTTCAGATATTAAAACAAAGTAGTTAACTTTTAAGGTCCCAGAAATGTGTTTACAGTACAGTATACTTAAGATTTTATCTCACTGTATATTTTTCCTTTCTTGCTTCCCCTTTCCCTCCCTCCTTACCTCTCTCCCCCAAAGGTCGTGCTATTCCTCATTGTCCTTTTTCCTTAGTACTATTCAAAACTTGCTTCAGATATCATATTTGGCAGACATTGGCAACCTGTAAAAAGTGTGGTGTGCCAGGTTCTAGTTGTCACACTCCTATTTCCTACTGGGCATACCCTAACTGTAGGAGTAGTGTTAGGGGATTCTAACAGGTATACAATTTCTGTTGAACCTGAGGGCACAGAGTCATCACAGATTGTCCCTAAATAGTACTGACCATGCTGGGCCTCTGGCAAAGGGTCAGAATTGACCACAGGCACAAGACACTGAAAGGGAATACATATTGTAGTGCTATGCATCTCTCCATAGAATTATGAGTCCAGTCTTACATCAGCAATGGTTGCATTGCCTTTTCCCCTTAAATACACTAACTGCCTGTTGTATCCTGTACTCTTAGAATAGTTGCACTGTTTTTGTACTTTGGTGGCTCAACTTTGCCATCTCCTTTGCAGTGCTAACACCAAGCCCTTACTTTCTGGTGTATTCTTGTAAGGTAGAATTTGTGTGATAGTTTTTTAAGGGGACAGATGAGTATATGCTTATTTTGAGGAGTGTTTGGTGATTATACTTATAGGGGAGGGAACAGCTGAAAGTGACTCTCTTCAAATATTATTATGGTACCAATTGGCCAATACATCCCTAAAAATTAGCCTGTTTATCTTCTTTAGTATATTCAGTAAGTTTGAATTCCACTGATATGTCACATGTATTCATTTTTGATGATAATTCTATTAGTTTGGTTCTAGGTTTTTTGAGACTTATTAATATCTATTGATTAGATTGTGGTCCTTTGCAAAACTTCGCAGATTGTGCTCTATTAGATAGATGTAATATCTTACATTACACAGTTAAAAAGGAAATAGAAGACATAGTACTTTGAACTTGAAGAGTTTCTAATCCAGGAGTCAGAAACAATTTTTGGTACTAATTTTGCTATAAACTTGTACGAGTATTTTTCATCATTTTCTTCATTTGGAGAATGAAAACATCTAAATAGGAATGATATATTATCATTTTTCTCATATACTATTTGCAATTTTCTTGTTGAAATCTATATTAAGATAAATGTTAATCTTGTGTTTTTATTTTATAATTCCGTTTTTCTCAAACCAAATCTAAACTGACAAGTTTATATTTAGTTGTAAGTTTGTCGAAGAACTAGAGTAAATTTTTTAAAAAAATTATAGTTACTTTGCAAATGAAAAAAGCATATAAATATTTGTATTAGCTATTTGTGACCTTTTGAGTTTCTAGGTATTTTAAATTGAAGACTACTTATATTGAACTTATTTATTTAAAAAATGTTGTTACCAGTACTTTTCTGATAGTCATAAAAGGAGAAAATATTTTTGTACCAGGAAATTGTGGGCAAAACTCATCTTGGTTATAAAGATAGTTACCTGGTGGGATTAGCCACCTGTTTCTTTACCATATTCTCAGTGGGATTGTGAAATAAATCACCATAGAATCTTACCTACTGATGTTCATTTAGTGTAGGCACCAGAAAACAATTATCTGTCCCTGCTGCACCTCTAGACTCCCGAGAGCAATGAGCTAATTGTTTAGGCAGAGATGTGGAATTCTTCCCTCTAACTACAGATCTCAATAGATATTCCAGTTTAGCCATAGCCATTCCAATTTGACCTTGGAAGTAGTTGTATGATTGTCCCTTTAGGTATGTGAATTACTGCTTTTTATTTTAACTGTTTGTTAAATGTAGAAGTTAGATTATACACATATGGATGTATAACAGACCTATTTCGTAACTCTCATATATGTTATGTTGGAAAAAATGCAGCGTAATGGGAAGCGATAGGAATAAGACCTCAGTTCAGATACAGCCTTTGACTTCAGCTGTGTGATACTGGGCAAAATACTTAACTTTTGTACCTTAGGCAACTCCCTAGTATTTATCTACTAAGTCATAGCAAGATTTCAGTCTAGCTACATTTGCAGAAGGGATTTCTATATTCGGAACTCTTAACCTTTTTTTGTCATGAACATCTTTGATGATCTCTTGAAGCCTACAGATGCTTTCTTAGAATAATAATGCATAAACTTTCAAAGGAAAGCAGTTGTATTGAAATACAATTATAAAAATCTTTTTAAAAAAATTAATGTACCCCAAGTTAAGAACCTCTTTGTTGCATCGTAGTTTGAGCTCCTCATGCTGGTGAAATTACAGATCCTTAGTACCTGTATTACAGATATGTATACGTATGCATTTATTTTGACAAATAACTAATTTTTATATATTTTATGAATATTAGAGGGCTGAGGAACCTACAGCCACATGTGGCCTCAAGGCTACAGGTTTCCCACCCCTGATATAGAATGTAACATAAGAATTCATGCTTAAGAAGCTCATCACATATTTAGAGCATGTTTCCAGGCAAAGATTAGTTGGGAAGTTTATTAAACTGTAATTTTCAGAAAAGGTACATCTTCAGTAGTATTTAAAAGTAAAAGATTGGTCAGTCTGAAAGAAGATGTAATTGGGCAGGACCAGGAAAACTCAAAGGACTAAATGATACAAATTTCGTGAATGTAAATGAGGGTAGTTATTTTGGGAGGAAATAGTTACAAAATACTTGAAAATAGTAAACTTGTTTTTTGCTTCTAAAAGTAGCACTCTTGTATATATGGTTATATATAATTTGTATGTAAGAATTTCTACTCTTTGTGATAGTCTTCTGTCGGTTTTATTATGACTATTTGTTATTGTATATTTCTCTTGAGAATGTAAGGTAATCAATGAATATATTATCTGTTCAATGCATTATGAACATAAATATTTAAATTCTGAAAACTGATCTAATAGAATAACTAAATTTGATTTGCCCTCAGCTTGTTCTCCGAACTTAAATTTGTTTAATATTTAGTTTTATGGTATTTGGATTAAATTGTGTAACAGTAAGCAGTTAGCTCAATTCTAGGATTGTTTCCTAAACTATGAAACCCCTCTCCCTACCATATTTCTTTTCACATCTGATTTTTATATTGAACCCAAAGGAATTAATTCATTATAGACTGATTCATTTGAGATTA
Organism: Phalanger gymnotis; assembly: GCA_028646595.1. NCBI lineage: Eukaryota > Metazoa > Chordata > Mammalia > Diprotodontia > Phalangeridae > Phalanger > Phalanger gymnotis. The sequence goes on along the minus strand of CM053625.1, from coordinate 142,858,723 downwards.
TAATAGCATCCATAACAAAAAAAATGATAATTTCTTTTAAAGATATAACTTCTTTTGAAGAAATGAATACCTTTATACTTAATTTCTAAAATATCCTTTTAAAAACATTTTATGTTAAATCAATAGAGCTATGCATTTTATTTTTTATTCATTTTAAACTTAAATACAAAATGACAAAAAATTACATGTATACAGCACAGCACAAAAAGAGGATTATGAAACCATAAATCTCTATTTCACACTATTTACTTTTTTGTTGAAAGAACTATGTAATAAACATTATACACCATTTTCAAAGCTACCCTGCTTTGCTTCCTTTTGAATTTTCTTTTGTTTTCTGCTGAGTATTTTTTATATTTTTTCTCCCTCCCTTCCCACCCTGCCCTAGAAAAGGCCTCCATGTATTGGTAATTAAGGTGGGATTTTTTTTTTTTACTGTTTTAGAACACTAAATTAGTTAAGTGTCTTTGAGTCTTACTAGGTGCAAAGCCCCAGGCTGGTTAGCAAACTAGTTCCATAGTTTGAGAGAGGCAGGAAGCCCCCAGGCCCTAAGAGGAGTTGCTAAGACCAGAGCCAATGTTTGATGACATCTAAAGACTGTGTAAAGAGAGAGCAGAGTTGTTTGCTGGGGGCTCTCACTCTTAGAGGAATGTTGATGTGGAGACTCTGGGCAGCTGTAGTTAAGCCCTCCAGCTTGTGAACCCAGATGTTGATGGTTTCTTGGTAACTATGAATTGTGATCTGGTCTGTTTATATTGCGTATGTTTGTAACTTGCTTGTATTTGCTCAGAAGTTCAGGTTGGTGGCTTTTCCTCCTGAACTGAGTGAATGATATTTGTATGTTGGATTAAAGTAAGATTGTTAACCCCTTAATGTTACTTTCCTTAGTAAAGCAGATCAAAAGAACCTGTGCTGACAGCGTTCTTGTTCTTGGGTTTGTGTTGGTCTTTCTTCCCCACAACAGCAGTTAGCCAAATTGTTGTTACACTCCATTAGACACAGGTATATGTGTATGTGTTTTCATGTATGTAAAACCATATTACACATACTTCTGTATATCAATTATTTCTCTGGAGGTTGATAGTATCTTTCTTCATAGGTCCTTTGTAGTTGATTTAAATATTTATAATACCAAAATAACTTAGTCATTCTTCAAACAATATTGCTGTTACTGTATACGGCATTCTCTTGGTTCTATTCATTTCACTTTTCATTATTTCATGCAACAAAGGTATGTGTTTTCATATTCATCTGGAGAGGTTGGTGCTTTATTTGCTATAATGCAATCCTTGTATTTGCAAGAGGAAGCTTAATTATTCTGTGGGTATTTATTTTGGTTAATGTTTGCTAAGTAGTTATTGTAGAAAAAATTTGAACTTAATAACTTCCCTAACTGCAAGAGCCAATCTGTTAACTATTGAAATTCATTTATATGATATTTTTAAAAGGAGAATTTATTAAATCTATTACTGAACTGATGGCTTTATTTGAATATGGAATTTCAAATGAGAAATTCTTTAGATTCAAATCATGTTAAACTATGATTTGTGATCTTGGGTAGTTCACCATCAACAAACATTTATTAGGAGTTTACTATTTGTAGAGGTCTATGCTAGATAAAATACAAAAATTAAATAAATCCTTATAGAATTTGCACTCTAGTGGGGGGAGGATATGACGTACTCAACTAAGATAAATTTAGAGTAAGCATGGTACAGTGAAAAGACTGCTAGGTTCAAGTTCTAGTACTATCACTTACTATCTTTGTGATTTTGGGCAAGTCACTTAACATCTTTGGGCCTCACTTTCTACTACTGTAAATTAAGAGAGTAAAGCAAGATCATCTTCAGTGTCTCTTTCATTGCTAGATCTCTGATCCTATGATTTATGCCTGCTATGCTATTTATGCCTGAGGGACAAAGGAAATGTTACAGATTGGGGGAATATGGAAAAGCTTCATGGTGATGATTTATTACCTGGGGCTTAAAGGATAGGTAGAATTTTGATGATATTTCAATTCAGGAAAGTACATTCCAGCCACAGGGAATAGCATGACATAAGACAGGCAGGATAACGTAGGATAAGTACAGGAGGCATCAGGTAAGTTTCTTTGAATGGAGCAGTAGTGGATGTGGAAAGCAGTAGTGTGAAATTAGGTTGGAAAATAATAGTAGGAAATTTGAGAAGGGAAAGAGTATTGGTGACTAGGAAGGCTTCATGGAGTAAGTAATACCTGAACTGAGGCTTGAAGAATCCTTGTTAGGTTCTGTTGTGCCATTTTCTCCTGACTCTTCTACCTGTTTGAGTAGTCCTTGTTCTCCTCTTTGCTGATTCATCTTTCTGCTTATTTTTTCTAAATCTGAGTGAAGGGCTTGACTGTTCCCCAAGATTCAGTGCCCACACACACACACACACACACACACACACACACAGAGCTCCCAAATATAACAAGCCTAAAAATGTCAAGACAGCTAAATAGCTCAGTGAATGGAATTCTGGGCCTGGATTCAGGAAGACCCGACTTCATATGTGGCCTCAAATACTTTATTATACTTTATTAAAACTGTGTGACCCTGGGCAAGTCACTTAACTTGTTTGCCTCAATTTCTTCATCTGTTTAATGAGAATAATAAGAACACTTACCTCCCAGGGTGATTGTGAGGATCAAATGAGATAATATATGTAAAATGCTTAGCCCTGTGCCTTTCACATATTAGCCTCTTTATGAAAGTTAGCAATTATTATTAATTGAATTCCAACCTTGCATCTCCCAACTGCACTTGAGTATTGGTACTTATGATGTCTTGTCAGTGCTTCAAATTGAGTATATCCAAAACTGTTCTCATTCTTCCAACCTGCCTCTTTTCACAACCTCTCTAATCTCTTTGACTTTGTGAAAAGTCAAAATCAAAAGTCATCTTAGACTCTTCTTTCTTTTTCTTCTCTCATATCTAGTTGGTTGTAGAATCCTATATATCATTCTTCCATTCCCATCTGTCCTCTTCTCTCTACACATTGCCATCACCCCATTTCTCACCCTCCTTACGTCCTTCTTTGATGACTGGAATAGCCTCAGAACTGGTCTTCCCTTTGACTCTTCTCTATTGTCCATCCTTTACACAGCTTCCAGAATAATCTTACTAAGGTGCAGATCTGATCATGTCATTCCCCTGCTCAAAAACATTAAATTGCTTCCTATAATAGGATGAAATATACACTTTTTTGCCAGGCACTTATAAGCTATCTCCAACCTACTTTATTTTAAATTACTTCTGTATACATGCTGTTTCAGCCAAACTTCACCTTTTATTGTTTTCCTACCTCATCTGACTTCTCCCAGCTCTTTGCACATATGTACAGCCCCTTTCAGTATGCCACTCTTTCCTCCTTATCTCTACACCTTGCCCTTGCTGTGCTTAGCACAGTACCTGGCACATAGTAAGTGATTAATAAATGCTTGTTGATTTGATTCTACTTATTGAAATCTTTTTCTTTCATGGCTCAGCTCGGGTGATACTTCTGGGTCCCTCAACATGGCGGTGTTCTCTTCCTCAGATTTTCCTAGAAGACTTTAGATTGCTCTTCTATAGCATATCATGCTGTGTACAATACTTATTTATGTTTATTATGCCTGATAATAGTGTAAGCTCCTTGCAGTTAAGGAGTAGGTTTTTTATCTTTTTTCTACCTCAGTGTCTCCATAATTTCCTGTACAAGTAGGTGTTTAGTAAATGTTAATTGCACATAAGAATAAGTATACAAAATTAATTTTATTATGTAGTAATGAATTTGATTGCATTGGTTATAAGATCAAAATACATATTTAAAGTATACTTAATCATGATGTTTTGGAATAGCTTTTTTCCCCCTTAAATGTTGAGTCAATCAAATTTTTGGAGGCAAATCCTTTTAAGAGGACAAATCATTGGAGAAACCCAATTCATAGAAACAATGAAGCAGATTAGAAGTGTTGTGTGCTTTTTTGAAAATGCAAAATGTAAACAATTTCTTAGGAAAATTTCCAGAGCAAATTAAGTGTCCTAAGTGTGATTTTTTTGGGCTATACTTGATCTGTAATTAGTTACAGCTGTAGAAAAAAAAATTGAGTTTTAGATTCCAGGACTGGAAATATCAGTTTAGGATTATGAGAATAGTCACATTTTACATGTGGTTTCTATTTTTTTGCATTAGTTCTGATTTTGAATTGGTTATTTCTATTAAAATTTATCTGTTAAAATTTAGTTGATTGTAGCCACTCATACATAGCTCTAGTTTTAGATTTGTGGGCCTTTTTGAAAATATGTTTCTTCATGAAAACATACTACTTAGTTCTTCTTTTTAGAAAATTCTAGGATTCTGGAGGATGAAATTTTTAAAAATAGTTATCCCTTCCACATCATGGGGGTTGTGGGCGTGGTGCTCTCATGGTCTGGAAAATCTATGTAAAAAAATAAAAATTTTTGGCCTTCCCTTTATGCCAGAGAAGAAGTCTGAATTATTACAATATTAAAAGATGACACGTCGATATTATATGATACTATACATGTATTTTACGCATTTCTAAGTTTCTAAACTTTTTCTCTATCATCTGCTGGCCTTTTTGTGTCATCTGTGGCTTCAGCAAAACTCCCCCCAAAATTTCCATTCGATTGTGCTGACCCACAATATATGGGGAAAGTCATGATGTGGAAGGAATAACTGTTGTCTTAAAAAGGAAAAATGATTGTTCTGTCATTTTGAAAAACAACATTTTTGTAACTTTCATGTAAAAATATTTTTTCTATTGCTTTAAAAATAATTATATCTACTATAAAATCTTATTTTAATTTAAGGCATTGTAAATTGGTGCTATGAAAAGTAAATGAATAGAAACATTAATCTTTTTTTTATTAGTCAGATTCCCTACACTTTCTGGTGTGACTATACTAAGTATTTTGCTTAATTTTTTTATACTTGTGTAGCGGTGGTGGAGTATGTCAACCACTCCTATTTGCCCCACATACTACCTACTTACCACCTAGATGGATATCAAAAGTTCTGTAATTTTCTTTATCACTTTTTCCCCACTCCTCAAGCCCCAAGACAAAGAAAGCACTTTTGACAAAAACACCTTATTTTAATCTCTATGTCTGTCTTTTCTCTAGGGATGTTTCCCCCTGAGTTACCTCCTCTCAACTTCTTTTCCAGTAAGTTCACTCAGATTAGCAAAGGCCTGAGGTTAATACTGTTTATAAAGACAAAATGAATGTATAAAACAAATAGAGGTAAATAGACTTACCCTGTACTTAGAAGGAAAAGGTTCAGTCTTCTGTGAAAGAGTCCTTGAGTAGAAAAAAGATAGAATTATTTCCCTGAAATCTATAATTCATGTTCCGAGGGTTTTAGCAGCAAAGCATCTGCCCAATTTCCCAATGCCCAATTAATTGTGCCAACCAGCCTCCCTTCTGATAATCAGGCTTCTTTGCAGCATTTACCTCTGCTTGCTCAAATGCTCTTCAACTCCACATGGATTATCATAGCTTCCCTTTTTTTCTGTTCTGTGAGTCTTCTATTCATCCTATTAGGAGCTGGATTCCTCTTGGAGTTTGTCCCTTGCACTTAGTGAACTGACTTTTAAAGATCATACTAAGCTGTGACCTATCACCCTGTCAAATTTGTCTCATTTTTGATTCATTCAAACTAATTCAGCCCTTGGGGAGGGATCACTTGGCCTGTCTCTGTCTGCTGTACTTAATCGGACTCCTCATTGTTGTCATTAATTCTGCAATCAGCTTCTGGACTTTCAAAGATCGTTCCCAACTACTTACACTTTAATAACACAGCAGATCTGTGATCTCATTGACATTGTTACTTCTTCAGATAGTGAAGTTTGCAATGCATTCATACCTTTTCATCTTCTATGATTATGATTCGTGTTTTCTCATAAATTTTCATAGAGGATCTTTCTAAAGGCCTTCCTCCAGATCTCCAGATTTAACTTTTTGTGGATACTAGTGTAGCATTCTGTCTTTGCCCTTGTTACATGACTAGCCTGCCTCATTTTCTTATCATATAGTTGATGATAATTTCTAACATGAATTGTTGGTAATAATATGCTGCAACCCACATATGCCTATTGTCTCTTTTCATTGTCCTTTGGAGTCTGCCTTAGTTTTGGAATTTTAGGATCTGGCTGGAGGCAGAAGTAATACATCTTCTCCTCCATTTAGTGGCATGTGCTTTCCAAATAAGTGATTTTTGGAGGGGAGGAAAGATCAAGTGGCAACTGGGGGAAAATGAAGGATAGCCCACTCTCAAGTGGGAAGGGGAAAGGAACAAGTATTTATGAAGCATCTATTCTGTGCTAGGCACTATGCTAAATGCTTTACAAGTATTATATCATTTGGTCCTTACAACAACCCTGGGAAAGAGGTAATAGTATTACCCTAACTTTAGAGTTGATAAAACTGAGGCAGTGAGAGGCTATGAGACCTTTCTAGGGTCACACAAAGTAAATGTCTGAGACTGGATTTGGATTCAGGTCTTTACTTGTTCGTAGCCCAGTGCTATCCACTGCACCATCTAGCTTTGTGGTTCTGGACCAATTTATGGGAAATTTTGTAATACAAATAAGCAAGCCGTGGAAGTGAGGCTAAGAGCATTGCTGCGGGATTTATGAAATTATCATACAGATTTTATAATGAATCAATGAAAATCATCGATTAGGCACTTGCTAAGTTATCTGGCACTGTGCTGAGTGCTGCTGTTATAAATACAAAAGTGAAACAGTCCCTACCCTCCCTTATATCACTCTGGTCAAGCTAGGTTGTTTTCACTTGGGGAGTCTCTGGGATGCAGGGTGGAGCCAGGGGTTAGGCCTTTCCAGAAGCCATGGTAATATTGATTTGATTATTATTCCCTAAACAAGAAATCTAAAGGGAAATGGGTGGAGTAATCATGTGCATCAGAAGAATGGCTGGATGGAATGTGAAGGTGTGGCCTGGTCTGAGGACCAGCTAGATATATTTGGACTATATATTTTTGTTTTTACTTACCAATCAGGACAACTCAGCCTTGGGGCAGGAAGTAAACTGAGTGCATTAACTGCCCCAGGATATGGTCTCTGGTATTCTGGTAAGAACTCCAGTGTGCTGTTCTTCATTCCTTTCGGACTCTTCCTGACCCCATGGAGTAGTTTGCCCTTTACTTGTTCAGCTCATTTTACAGGTGAGGAACTAAGGCAAACGTGTTAAGCGGCTTGTCTAGGATAAGCATCTGAGGCCAGATCTGAACTCAGGAAGATGAGTTTTCCTGACTCTAGGCCTGGTACTCTATCCACTGTACCACCTAGCTGCCCCCATAGAGATGAAAAAGTACGCAAAGGGATGATTGATTGCTGCTGTTTGTCTTTTTTTCTTGTAATCATATCATTTGTGTTTTTTCTTATCTTTGTATCTTCCCTTCTAACAGAGTTGGAAAAGCCATCCTTCAGTGTTTTCCAGTTGCAGTGACCCCAGTAAAGAGTTTTTCTTTGTGTACTTGGTATGGTCCAAGTAATGTTATCATCTTCTTGGGTACCATTTTTACATCTTTAGGATATGTTAAACTTTGTTGCTGTTCATTCATTTTAGTTATGTCTGACTCTTCATAACCCCATTTGGGGTTTTCTTAGCACAGATGCTGGAGTGGTTTGCCATTTTCTTTTCTAGCTCATTTGCCAGATGAAGAAACTGAGGCAAACAAGGTCAAGTGACTTACCCAGGGTCACACAGCTAGTAAGAATCTGAGGCCAGATTTGAACTTGGGTCTTCCTGACTCCAGGCTCACCAACACTCTATCTTCTGTGCCACCTATCTACCTTATCTTATCAAGCATTGAGATGTTAATAGTTCTCGTATCATCAATCATTAAAAAATAGGTACTTATAGAAATATTAGTGAGCATATTCTACTTTTTTGTTAGAATTCTGCAAAATTCTACTGTTTTGGTGCCCCTCTGCTTTCAACTTTCTGTGTTCTTTGGAATTAACTGTGTATCAAGCCCAGGTTTCTGTAGACTCATTTTCACTTGTCACTTTTTGCTGTTGTGTGAGTTGATACTGCTAATGATCATTTATCATAGTCCACAACATTTTACAAGCAAATTTGTGTTATCCCTAATTGCTGTGTCTCTTTGGTCTGCTGGCTACAGTGATTTCTGGGCTCTTTGGATTCCTCATTGTGGTGATTACTTTATACCTGTTAAAAGTTCTGTGGGAGATATAATACAGCCAATATCTTTGCCTTTTATCTATTTCCTATTTTCCTGCAGGGATAGTTTCTGTTTTGTTTCATTTTGGAGCAGGTCAAGTTGTTATACCATCATACTTGGGGAGGATGGCGGGAATTGCTGTTATAATTGCATGTAGCATCTTTTTATCTCTTATCCTTCTAGTTTGGTATTGGGTTTTGACTTTTGCTCTAACTAATCAATGTTCTAATTGCACATAGCTAATTCTAAAATGACTCTGACATCTCTAACCAGTTTCCTGCTTATTAAAGTAGAATAATTTTCATTTTTTGTGATGCTTAATGTTTTCCATGTCAGAATTATGATTTGTTTCTTAAAGTATTCATGATATATAGTCATGAGACTTCTGAGAAGCCTAAATTCTTTGGTTTCTTTACTTTCTTCAAAGGCTTGCAGGTTTTTATTTATTTTAAAATTGTTTTTATTTATTTCATTAAATATTTCCCAATTACATATAAAATTATTTTAACAATCTTCCCCCCCAGTCGATGGATACTTATTTTTTAATTTTTTAAAAGAATTTTAATATTTCAAATTTTTTCCAATTATACATAAAATCAGTTTTTAACATTCATTGTTATTTGCATTCCAAATTCTATCCCTGCCTCCTTCCCCTAACCCCTCACTGAGACAGTAAGCAATCTGATATAGGTTATATATGTATAATGATGTAAAACATTTCCATATTAGTCATTTTGGAGGGTGAACCTCTGAAGGACAGGGAGAGAGAGAGAAAACAAGCTTCAGTCTATATTCTGATGCCATCAGTTCTTTCTCTGGAGGGAGGTAGCATTTTTCATCATGAATTCTTTGGAATTGTCTTAGATCATTATATTCCCGAGAATAGCTAAGCCGTTCATAGTTATTCATCATACAATATTGCTGTTACTGTCTACAATGTTCTGCTGGTTCTGCTCACTTCATTCTCTATCAGTTCATGTAAGTCTTTCCAGGTTTTTCTTAAGAGATCCTGCCTGTCATTGCTTATAACACAATAATATTCCATCACAGTCATATATCAAAATGTGTTCAGCCATTCTCCAAATGATGGGCATCTCCTCAATTTTTAATTCTTAGCCACTACAAAAAGAGCTGCTGTAAATACTTTTGTACAAATAGGTTCTTCCCCCCCCCCTTTTTTATTTCTTATAGACCTAGTAGTTATAGTAATTATAGTTATATATAGTATATATAGATAGATACACACACACACACACACACTATTCAGTGCCATATCAATCAAATTACCAAAGAATTATTCTACAGAGCTAGAAAAAAAGTAATAACAAAATTCATCTGGAAAAATAAAGGATTAAGACTATTAGAACAAAAGATCAAGAATATTAAGGGTTTTGATGGAAAAAAATGTTAAGGAAGGTGGCCTAGCAATAATGTGTGTGTGGGTATGTGTGTGTCTCTATAAGTTATAGACTTAGTAGTGTTATTGCTGGATCAAAGAGTATGTACATTTAAGAGTTATTTTTTAAAAAATTTGAGTTACAAATTCTCTCCTTCCCTCCTACCACTCGCTCTTCTTAAGAAGGCAGACACTTTGATTTAGATTATACATGTGAGATCATGCAAAACATATTTCCATATTAGCCATGTTAGAAAAGAAAACACAAACAAAATAAAAGAAGAAAAATAAGGAGTTTTAAAAGTATGTTTCAATCTGCAGTCAAAGTTTGTCAGTTCCTTCTCTGGAGGTGGACAGCATTTTCATTATGGGTCCTTTGGAATTGTTTTGATCAGAGTAGCTAAGTCTTTTACAGTTGATCATTCCTGTTTTTTTTTTCTTTTTGGAGAGGGGAAGGCAGGGCAATTGGGGTTAAGTGACTTGCCCAAAGTCCCACAGCCAGTGTGTCAAGTGTCTGAGGAAAGATTTGAACTCAGGTCCTCTTGACTGGCTGGTACTTTACTCACTGCGCCACAGTTGATCATCCTCACAGTATTGCTGTTACTGTGTACGATGTTCTTCTGGTTCTGCTCATTTCTCTTTGCATCAGTTCATGTATGTCTTCTCAGGTTTTCCTGAAACCATCTTCCTCATCATTTCTTATAGTACAATATTATTCCTTCACAACCATATACCTCAGCTTGTTTAGCCATTCCCCAATCAGTGGACATTCCTTCAATTTCCAATTCTTTGCCACCACAGAAAGAATTGCTATAAATACTTTTGTACATATAAGTCCTTTTCTTTGGTCTCTTTGGGATACAGATCTAGTAGTGGTATTGCTGGGTCAAAAGGTATGCACAGTTTTTGTTTGGTTCCAAATTGTTCTCCAGAATGGTTGGCTCAGTTCACAACTCCACAACTCCACTCACTCTGTTCACAACTTCACCAGTAGTGCATTAGAGTCTTAGTTTTTCCACATTCTCTCCAACATTTGTCATTTTAGTTTTCTGTCATGTTAGCCAATCTGATATTTATAAGATGATATCTCAGAGTTGTTTTGGTTTGCATTTCTCTAATTAGTAGTAATTTATGGAAATTTTTCATGATAGCTTTGGTTTCTTCTTCTGAAAACTGCCTGGTCCTATCCTATGACTATTTATCAACTGGGGAATGACTCTTATTTTTATAAACTTGGCTCAGTTCCCTACATATTTTAAAAATGAGACCTTTATCAGAAAAACTTGTTACAAAATCTGCCCTTCCCCCGTTTTCCTTTTCATTTTGGCTTCATTATTTTTATTTGTGCAAAAGCTTTTTAATTTCATGTAATCAAAATTATTATCTATTTTGCTTCCCATAATCTCTTCTATCTTTTGTTTGGTCCTAAACTGTTCCCTTGCCCATAGATCTGACAGGTACATTTTTCCATGTTCACCTAATTTACTTATGACAGAATCCTTTATGCCAAAATCATTTATCCATTTTGATCTTATCTTCATACATGGTAGAAGATGTTGGTTTATGTCTAGTTTCTGCCAAACTGCTTTCCATTTTCCCAGCAATTTTTATTGAATATTGAGTTTTACCCCCAAAACTTAGATCTCTGGGTTTATCAAACATTAGATTACCGTGTAAATTTACTACTATGTATTGTGTACCTAATCTATTCTACCTATCTACAGATCTATTTCTTGGCCAGTACCAGATCGTTTTGATGATTACTGCTTTGTAATATAGTTTGAAATCTGGAATTACTAGGCCACCTTCCTTAACATTTTTTTCATTGAAGCCCTTGATATTCTTGACCTTCTGTTCTTCCAGATGAATTTTGTTACATTTTTTTCTAGCTCTATAGAATAATTCTTTGGTAATTTGATTGATATGGCACTGAATAAATAAATTAACTTGGGTAGAATTGTCATTTTTATTTTATTGGCTCAGCCTTCCCACAAGCAATTAACATTTCTCCAATTGTTTAGATCCGAATTTATTTGTGTGAAAAGTGTTATGTAATTGTGTCCATATAATCTAGGTTTGTCTTGACAGGTAGACTCTCAAGTATTTTATATTGTCTGCAGTTATTTTAGATGGAGTTTCTCTATCTCTTCAAATTGGGTTTTATTGATGATTTTTATGGCTTTATTTTGTATCCTGCAACTTTGCTGAAGTTGTTAATTGTTTTGACTAGTTTTTTAGTTGATTTTCTAGGGTTCTCTAAGTATACCATCATCTACAAACTGTAATAGTTTTGTTTCCTCATGCCTATTTTTATTCCTTCAATTTCTTTTTCTTGTCCTATTGGTATAGTTGGCATTTCTAGTACAATATTGAAAAATAATGGTGATAAAGGACATTCTGGCTTCACAGTTGATCTTGTTGGGAAGGCTT
>CM053625.1:142811427-142846168 GCA_028646595.1 Phalanger gymnotis | reverse complement strand
AGATGAACAAAAACAAAAAAGTTTTTTCATGCAACTAGAAAATAAGATACACAGGCAATGGGGCATAGAAATTTATCTTGCCCTGCAAGAAAGAAAGGAAAAAGGGGATGGGAGGGGAGTGGTGTAACAGAAGGGAGGGCTGACTGGGGAATAGGACAACCAGAATATACGCCATCTTGGAGTGGGGGGGAGGGTAGAAATGGGGAGAAAATCTGTAATTCAAACTCCTGTGAAAATCAACACTGAAAACTAAATATATTAAATAATAAAAAATAAATTTTAAAAAAAAGAGAGACACCTTTCTAGTTTGCAGAAGCCTTCAACTCTGCTTCGTACAGATGAGCAAAGTATCATGACATAGGGTAAAGCAGTTTGTCAGTGGTTAGGTTCCTCGTTCACTGCCTTTTGAGGAAAGAAAGGGATCAGTGACGTCCTTTGAATATTATGGCCAAGACATACGGTTATATTTCCAAGGATTCTATTTCTAAAAAGTATGTGAGGAGTGGAGCTGAATATGAAACTGCATTCTACTGCACAGCGCTATCTCTAGAAACTGAGAACCTGTTGCTTGTGGTGATGGGCTGCATGTCTCATGGCCATATAATAACTGACAGAATATTGGTATTAAAAAGCTAGACCTTTATTTGTGGGAGAACTTTGGGATCATTAAAGGTTTGCAGTTTTCTGAAGATACAATCTCTCTAGGTTATCCATGCAATTACAAGCCCTAATCTGATCAATAGGCATTTGTCATCTGCTTTTTTTTTTCTGTTTTCCTTCTACACAGTATCACATGGTGCTCACGTCAGTTTGCGATAGGTTTACTTATCTCGAGAGGTGATTCCAGTATCTGTATAACTAGCACTAGTCTCTCAAGTTATAGTCACACATCACTACTTTTTGCACATATCCAACTGTGGGTTCCATACACATCTCAAACTCAACACCCTGTGCCCCACCCCCAACCTCCTTTAAGAGCAGAGACTGTTTTTGCTTTTCTTTGTATCCCTAGTGCACAGCACAGTGACTGGAACATAGCACTTGTGTGATAAATGTTGACTAATTTGCTGACTGGATGTTTAGGCCAAACTCTTTGATTAGTTCCAAATCTATTCCAAGGCTTGATGCAACTAACATGATATCATCTGAAAATAATACCGTATGGAGGATCTCACTATGAGGGGGAGGGGAAGGGAATGTAGGAGGAAGGGGATAATAGGGAGAATCCTTTTCAATTTAGATTCTTCACTGTAACTCTAACACCACATCCGTGGACACTTTTGGCCAGCATACCCCTTCCTCCTTTATTCCTGGCTTAAATTTTGTGATTAGGGGTTCTTCAAACTAGATTATCTCTGTTATTATATCTCTCAATGAATCGTGAATGATATTGAGGTAGTGATGGGAAATGTCTTGTTGAAACAGGTGGCATTTTGCTCTACCAAATTAGATGCTTTTTTATAATTCACATATAACAAATACATTTGGATCTTATATTCCCTAAATCCATCCTTCAATTGTGGTAGTAAAGGCATATTCTACTGGGAAATATTACTTGCAGAAGCCTTCTATTTCCTTCTAATATCCTCAGCAAGGATGCCCTCAATGAATGTGTAACTGGTTCTCATTTAAATTCATATTGATATAAAGTCTCTACTTTTTGATCTTTTGGTTGATTTTTTTTGGTGTTAATAAGGTCTAAGATTTTTTCTCATCCTTTCATACAGGAAAGGATGAGACTCTGAGTGTGAGGAATCAAGGATAACCTGGACCCTGGATGACTGGGAACATGATTGTGGTCTTGACAGGAATAACATTTGACACTCTTAATACTTTGTAAATCAATACTTTTATAGCTTGAGTGCCTCCAGCACCGAGTTCTTGCACCAAATCTAATCTGATGACTTTTCCTGTCTTTATTCTCTTTAATGCAACATTAATTTCCTCTTAATGGGCACCTAAAGCTATGATGTTAAAAGTCCAAATGTGGTCTTTCCACTGTCCTCCATGGTAAAAAAAATATGAAAATCTAAGCAGACTTTTTCATTTTTCTCATTCATATTGTCTTCCAATTCTTGTCATCAAATAACTTAAAAGGAGTTTGTTTAGTTGGACCTCTTGATAAGCTCAACTTATTTGGTTGTACCTGTACTGCTTGCTTCTCTGTGCTTTATGAGGTGATCTTACCCTTACTCTGCCATCATCCTTTTTTAAAAAAAAAAATATAAAATTTAGCTAGATGTTGCTTTTGGCTGTAATCTTTCTCTGCTTGACAATTAAGCCAAGTATTTGCTGACTAAAGCATTTTTTAGGATCTTTTGGTCTTTTAGTTATAGCATCACTTAATTATTTACATGTTTATACTTATTTATATCACTTAAACTTTTTGCAAAATTATCAATATCAATGCTCTCTCTTCCATCCATTATCCATTTTTTGTTTATCAATAACTTGTTTGACTAGGTCAGGATTGAGTTGTTTCAATTGTGCGCCATATGATTTTTCATTTTATTCTTTGTACAAATTTTTACATTTGCTTTACTAAGTAAGTCACTGTGTGACTCTACCTAGGTAGTAGATTCAGAAATGACTGCCACACCAGTAACAAGTTGTTTCCCAACAGCAAAATTAATTTAATTTGTTTGGATCTTTTTTGAAGGGGGAATATGCCTGGCATATCCAGTGTGTACAAATTCTTTTCTTTAAAAAAGTATTGTTGATTTAAAACTATGAGGCTTTTTAATAGTCTAAACTGCTTTGGCCTCTCTCATTGCTTGTTCCAGACCCACGTTGTCTAAAATAGTTTTCACCATCTTTGCCTATTCTTACCTTTCAAATGAAGTCACTGAATATCAAAATTTATGTTGATTTCTTCCAGAAGGCCTTATGATATTTCCTAGAATTCTTTACATTCTTGTCCTCTTCATTGTTGGTGTAAAAACTATATTGTAGTGGTCTTTTTGTAACTACTTATCAAAAGCCCTGCAATAGGAGATGAACAAATATTTCTTGAAGTGATGTTTCTTATTGCAATTAGGTGGATGATAAAATCAGCTCCAACAATTCCTTTATTTTTCCCAAAAGTACACGTGAGCCAATCTTTGGCTTGGCTACAACTTGCTTCTTTATTCTGATTTCGTTTATAGTGAGAACGTCAAAATGGATATAATTCATTTCCTCCAGTAACATGTTTACTTGTTGGTCATTGGACAAAAATTGCATTATTTACAGTATCAATAGTCATGTTAAAACTTACAGATGATGTATTTTGTGATTCTTACTGTCCTCTACCCCTATTTGTTTCTACAACTCTGTCACCATAACTAAAGTGAAAGGGGACTTAGGGAATTGGTGGCATTTTGCATTTTTCTTTGTTTCATGGGATGCCATAGCCATAGAATTCAAAGTTGCCATCCTACTGGTAATGAGTCTTTCTTTGCTCAACTAAGGTGGTCCTCATAATGCAAAGGTTTCATGCAAAACATTTGTAGCATAGTGAAACCTGATAACAGTCACACTCTTTATAACAATAAGGTATCAGAATTAGTGCTTTGTGGAGTCTCAGAATGGGATTGTTGTAAAAGGGAATAGTAAATAATAATGAAGGTGTGATGATAACCTGAGAGTTCTTTGCTTATGTAAGGATAATGAGGTTTTTGAGAGAAATTTCAAAGAGTGAAACAAGATTGCTATGTGGCTAGGGTTAGGCCTAGAGGATCCAAAGAGATCTAGATATGTAATGGAAAGGATGTATTCATTGAGATGAGAGGAGGCTTGGGAACAGTCTTAGAACAAACTCTTTAAGTATACTAGCTAAAAGAGAAGATAAGTAGAAAATAATCCTAGAGGGAGTGCCTGTAGGATATCAGCCAAGGTGATAGGGGAGATTGCTTCTTAGATAGCAAAGACAAAATGGGTATATACTTGGGGCCTAGAAAATTAAAAAAGCACCATAATCCACCAGAGGCCAAAGAGAAGCCAAAGGGAATAGGTAAGTTAAGAATTGGATAGTAGTGTTAATTAAATTAACCTAAAAACCCTTCTATGAGCATGTGTCAAAACCTAGTCTCAGCCTTTAGAGTAAAAGCTAGTGGCTATGGGAACTGTTCAAGAAGGATCATATAGCGCCCTGGCTTATATCTAGCTTCCTCCCATCACCCCTAACCCTGTCCTCCCATCTCGTTGCAAAGTTTAATTGTGTTTTTTAATTCATTGTATATATTGAAATGCACTGGACTAGGTGAAGAGATAGGAAGGCTGTTGGAGAAAAAGAGAATTCAGGGAAAGACTAGGACCCAGGGTCATAGTCTTTGAAGAAAAAATCTCCTTGCTTTGTGTTTGACAATGAAAAACACCATTTCTCCCTACCCCAGTTTTCCAGAGATGAGAATAGGGTATCTTACCCCATTTTGTCACAGAGACAATTTAATATATGTCATCTTGGCAAGCCCCCACTGTGAGACCTTCTATAATTCACTTCCTCTGTTGGGGCCTCAGATCTCCTTATCCTTATGATGACTAGATGATTTCTAGGATCTCTTTCAGTTATTGCATTTGGTGAGACTCCCAGTTTAACTATAGGGGTCAATTTGCTTAAGGATTGTGTCAAACAATAAATCAAAATAATTTCTCAGTACATTCAGTAAATTCTGGGCAATACTTTGTTTTGAATGAGGTATTATTTATAAAGCACTTAGCACAGTTTTTGGCACATTGCAGCACTTTATAAATTCTTATTCCCTACCTTCTCTCCTTTACCCCTGTATTGTTAATGTATTTTTGCTTAATGGGAGTTGTTTAATGGGAAGATCTTTCCCATCCATTAATAGGCCCATGTGACCTGCTTAAGTCACATGGAAGCCTAAGTCACATGAGCTTGGGTCATGAAGGTTGTGATGCCCTCTGACCCTGAAGAAATGTGTAT
Organism: Phalanger gymnotis; assembly: GCA_028646595.1. Lineage (NCBI taxonomy): Eukaryota > Metazoa > Chordata > Mammalia > Diprotodontia > Phalangeridae > Phalanger > Phalanger gymnotis. Next base: position 142,841,244 of record CM053625.1, on the reverse strand, counting down.
ATATACTCTGAGGTTAGCATTTTGCTTTGGGGCTCACTCATGGAAAGAGTGTTCTGTAATATTGCCAGATGAGACTCTGGGTAGCCGTTAAAGAGCCTCCCGGCTTTGAAAAACTCAAAAGTTGGTGCTTCTCTTTCTGGTAACTGTGTCTGTATTATTATGGTCATACAGTTTAGAAGCCTTGTCTGTTGGTCTTTATTTCTCTGTTTATATGATTTCTGCCTGTAATTTCTGTTTGTATTTTCTCTGAAGTTCAGGGTGCTAACTTTTCCCCTGAACTATTTATCATCTATCTATCTATCTGTCTGTCTATCTATCTATCTATCTATCTAATTAAAGCGAGATTGTTGATCCCTTTAAAGTTGTTTTCCTTTAGAAAAGCAGATCAAAGAACCTGTGCTTGCAGCCCTACACCCCCACAACAGCTGCAAGTGACATTGTTGTTACAACCCCCTCCCCCTGAGAACCCCTCTTCCACCTTAAACCAATAGTAGTCTCTAGATGAGGGGAGAAAGTTGATGCTTACAGTGTTTAACCACATTTTTCTGCTTACTCAGTAGGACAAATTGTTATGGGAATTATCTTTTGAAAATTCTTCACTGTCAGAAAAGTGACAACAATGTGATCTCAAAGTACAAGGAAATAAAACTTATTGAGGAGCCTTTAAAATATACATCTTTGATGCGCATATATGAGTGTTTCTCCTCTCTCTTTTCACCACAAAGTTTGTTTAAAAGACTTCCAGCTAGGAACTGTCATGGAATTCTAGGTCAGATAAAGAACTATGAATCATTTTTGCAGGGACTTAAACCTGGGCTTTCAGGGAATGTAGGTGGTATACACCTAATCAGAAGGCTATTATTTCACATTTCTAACAATGTGTATCCTTAAAAACCTAACAACTTGTATTTAGCTTGTTTATTCAATTATTTTATGTTTATGTATTATTCCTTGCAATAGAATATTTTTCAAAATAATTTACTGAATGCACTTGAACAAAAACTGAAAAATGTAAATGTGCATAATTGCAACTGAGCCAAAATAAAAGATCTGTAACTCTATGACTACAGTTGTCTATTTGGTCTATGATGTAGTCTTTCTTATTTGTCAATAGTGGACATATATATATATATATATATATATATATATATATATATATAATGATAGTGAGATTGGTCCCAAGAAGTTATGAAAAAATGCCTCTCCTTTCATTTTGTGCAGAGATGAGGGATTATAGGTGTCTAAAATTATCTCTAATGTCAGACCCAGTTGATGTGTTAGTTAATTTTGCTGAATTGCTTTCCTTTTTTTTTTTTTTTTTTTTTGGATGCTTTATAAGAAGAGATGTCTTATCAGGGGCAGTAGCAGAGAGAAATTTGGAAATAAAGATGATGTAAAGCCAAAAGATATCAATAACAAATTTGAACTACTATTCATTCTTTCTCCTTTGTTACTATCTTTTCTCTACATTCTTTTATGTTCTCAGCTGATATAAAGAGTAATTATTCTGAACTCCAGTTTATTCAAATTTTTATGTCAGGATTTGCAAATAGCTTTGTAACTATGTGCTCTATCTTTTAACATGTGAGTAGATTAAATCAAATATAAATATTTTTATCTGTTATTAAATTCCTCAAATTTTTCATTTGAAAAGGTTGCTTATTTTTACTGGCAGTTGTTTTTAAATGAAGAAAAGACCTAAAAATACTTGTCGTACTGTCTGATCAATTTCTCTGCTGGCAAAATTTCAAATAAAAAGCATCTAGTACATTACTAGGTTCTTAAATTACAAATAGAAAGAGTACACATGTAATAGTTCATCTCTTTCTAAAAAACAAACCAACTCCTAAAATATTTCATAGGGGATTTTGTTTTAAATTCTATAACTTGGAAAAACCTTGATGTTGCATGATTGCCTTTGGATACTCTCCTATAACTTTTATATTTCTTTTCCAGTTATACAAAATTGCGTAATATCCTGGTTATGCCATTTGTCTTCAGAGGAACCTAAGGTCACTTGCCTGTGATATCTTGTTTTCCATCTCTACTTTTTTAATGTGAATTTAACAGTCAGTAAACATGAATGTTCCATTACAAAAGGAACAAAAAAAGGATTATGTATGAAACTATGAACTTCTGTAATGTACATTTTGTTTCTTCAAAAAAAGATAGTGACAAAGTTGTCCAATTTGTGTTCCCTTCTAAATTTTTTTTCTTCCCTGTGTATCTTTATTTTTTTTTATCATTATCTACCAACTCCTTTTTCCCAAGCCCCACAAATAGATTCTATCTCTTGTGACAAATAAATATCATCAGACAAAATAATTCAACATATTGGCTATATAAAAATATATTTCTCATTTTGCATTTATAGTTCATAATCTTTCTGGCACCAAATGGGTGCTGTGCTTAATCATCAGTTTGTCTAAGTCATGATTGGTAACTGTTGATTATAGTTCTGTAGTATTCCAAAGCTAATTTCCTTAAAATTATTGTGGCTATCATGTAAATTGTTCACCTTCTACCGCTCAACTAACTTAGAACCAATGTGTACAAGTTTTCTAGAATTTCTCTGAATTTGTTATATTCCTGATTTCTTCTAGTATTAGTGTGTTACAGTCACATGACATAATTTGTTCAACTGTACCCCAAGTGATGGGCATCTACTTTGTTTCCAATTCTTTGCTTCAACAAAACATGCCAGTCTAAATAGTTTTCTTTGGGTCATTTCCCTTTGATCTTAAGGGAATGTATGTCTAATAGCATTGTTACTGGGTCAAAGGATATGCACACCTTAGTGACTTTTGGCATATAGTCATAAATCACTTTTCACAATTAGACTAATTGATAATACAACCAATGATACATCAATGTACCTATGCTCCTAAAGGATTCTCATAGTTGTTTTCTTCTTTTGCCAGTCTGATGGGAATGAGGTAAAACCTCAGAGTTGTTTAAATTTGCATTTTTTTTCTTTATTAGTTAATTGGAGCATTTTGAAAAATGGCTTATAGTCTTATATGTGTCTATCAGTTTTCTATATATGATAGATTTCATGCTTTTGTCAGGAATTTTATGCACAACTTTTCCTCTTGTTTCCCTTTTAACTGCATTGATTTTGCTTGTACAAAAAATTTCTATTTTTTTGTATTTGAAATTGCCTATTTTATCTTCTTTGATCATCTTCTATCCATTTTTAATTAAGAATTCTCCCCCTAGCAATAGTTGTAATAAATAGTTGTAATAGTTGTATACTTTCTCTTAGGTCATATATCTATTTGGAGCTTATTGTCATTTTTTAATATATAAAATGTTGGTCTAAACTTAGTTTCTGCTAGACTGCTCTCTGGTTTTCTTAGCAGTTGTTTTTTTCACTAAGAAGTTCTTACCATAGTAGTTGTTGTCCTGGCACTGTACTGGGATTGGGAAAAGTTATAGAAAGTGGAATTTTAGCTGAGGCTTCAAGGAAGCCAAGGAAGCCAGGAGGAAGAGCATTCCAGGTAAGGGAAACAGCTGGTGAAAATGCCTAGAGCTAAGAAATGGAGTGTTTTTCAGGAATAGCAGGGAGGCCTGTGTCTCTAGATCTCAGAGTATGTTGGGAGTAAGGTGTAAAAATACTGGAAAGGTGTGGTGTGGGGCAGGGTAATAGGCTACGAAGGGCTTTGAATGCCAGAAGATTTTGTATGTGATCTTAGAGGTGATAGGGAGCCACCGAAGTTTATTGATAAAGAGAGTAACATGGTTGGATATATGCTTCATGAAAATCACTTTAGTGGCTAAATGGAGGATGTACTCAAGTGGAGAGAGACTAGTAACAGGGAGACCAACCAGTAGGCTGTTGCAGTAGTCTGTGTAAGGAGACAAGGACCTATACTAGGATGGTGGCAGTATTGGAGGAGAGAAGGAGGAATATTTGAGAAGTGTTGAAAAGGTGAAATTGACAGACCTTAGCACCAGATGCCTCCCATTTTTCATCTGTAACTCTGCTTGGTTTGACTTCCATGGAACATGATGCCACTGCACTGGATATCACTGTTGTCTATCTGTCTCCCCACCCACAGCTTTCCAGATTCTTTTTATGTGTTTTTTTCTGCAATTAGATCATAAGCTCATTTAGAGAATAGACTGTCTTTTTCTTTTTTTGTATCCCTTGTGCTTAGCATAGTGCCTGCCACATAATAGGTATTTAATAAATGTTTATTGAATTAAATTGAATTGAAGATTGGATATGGGTAGGGTGAGAGATAGGAGCTAAGAATGACACCTAGGTTGTTAGCCTAGAGAACTGGGAGAATGATGGTACTCTTGACAGTAATAGAGAAGTTGAAAGAAAGGGGGATTTAGGGAGGAAGATAAATCAGTTTTGAACATGTTGAGTTGAAGATGTCTACAGGATATCCCTTTCAAGATGTCTAACAAGTAGTTGGAGATACGAGACTGGAGGTCAGCAGAGAGGCTAAAACTTGATAAGTATTTGAGGCTCATCAGCCTAGATATAATAAATTAAATCCATGGAAGCTGCTGTTGTCACCAAATGAAGTAGTATTGAGAAAGAAGAGAAGAGGGTTCAAGACAGAAACCTGTGAGATATCCAGGGTTAGTGGGCATGACTTGGATAACGATCCAGCAAAGGAAATTGAGAAGAAATGGTCAGATAGATACAAAGAGAACCAGGAGAGAGTAATGCCCCGAAAATTAAGAGAATTTCAAGGAAAAGAGGATGATCGGCAGTGTCAAAGGCTGCAAAGAGGTAAAAAAAAAAAAGGGATGAGGATTTAGAAAAGGCCATTACATATGGCAATTAAGAGATCATTAGTAATTTTAGAGAGAGTAGTTTTGGTTAAATGATTAGGTCAGAAGCTAGCTTGTAGAGAATTGAGAAGAGAATGAGAGAAGAGGAAATGGAGGCACCTGTTGTAGATGGCCTTCTCAAGGAATTTAGCCACATTCATGAGTATGATTGTTAGCTGTGTTTTTCCCTTAATAATATCCTATTGTGATGTTTCCTCAAATTTCTACTTAGCCCAATCTTTATAAAGATAAAGGAGCAGAAAGGGAGAGGGATGAATCTGTCATTGGAGATATCTATAATTGAAGAAGTTCTATTCCTATGACTTCTGTTTAAATAGGACAATGCTCAGGTTTTACTTTTTCTTTCTCTTCTTTTATCATTCCAATTTTTCCTTCTTCCTTCTTTTTTTTAAACTACCTGAAATTAAGGCTTGACAACAGAAATAATTAACAAAGTATTCCAGAGTTGAGAGCAGTTTAATTATTAAAAATTGGTTTCTAGGAGATTTATACTGAGATAAAGGATTGATAGAATTTATAGTTTGAGACAAAGCAGTGATGTAAATTTTTAAAATAGATGAGTATGTTATGAAAATACTTGGTTCTTATCAGTGTTGATTAAAGTTGTGAGGGTAATCAGTTGACCAAAAGAAAAGGGGAATTATATTTAACCGGTAACTTAACAACCCAAAGCTATTTCCAAATAGGAAAAGTTGCTTGCTTTAATGAGGAGCAACTCTTTGATTCATACAAAGTCACTTAGAATCTCAGAAGGACCCCAGAGGCAATGTAATCCAACCACAAAGCAAAAAATGCTATCTATAAATAAGTGAACATCTAGCCTTTGCTTCAACATTACCAATGAAGGGAAGCACACTACTTTGTAACCTTCCACCTTCAGACAGCTTCAAATGTTAGAAAGTTTTTTCCTTATATTAAGCTTTGATAGACTTACTTGTAACTTCCTCCTACTTCTCTTAGTTTCCCCATCTGGAGTTGAACAGTACAAGTTTAATTCTTCTTTCTCAGCCTTTCAACCAGTTTAGACCAAGGCAAGAGAAAGTTTGACTTCCTGTTTCATTTTTTTCCAGTGACAGAAAGGCAGTAAAAACCAGCATGGGAAAAGATGAAACTTGAATACCTTTTCTGTAAATAATTTAGAAGGAAGAGAATACCTTTTCAGTTTACTAAAGAAAATCACATAAATATGAGAGAGTTTAATTGATCAGTAAGCTTTTAAATGCTTCGTTACTATATGCAAGATATTGTTTCAAGTACTGGGGATAGGCAGAAATGGAACAGTTTGTGCCCTTAATTGACTTAAATTCTACCAGGGGAGATAGTATATCTCCATACAAACATATCCAGAATACATGCAAAATAAATACAAGGTAGTTTTGAGAGAGGTGGCATTATCGTTAGAGAAAATCAGCAAAGTCTTCATGTATAAAGAAGATGGTGCTTGAAGCAAGTAAGGGATTCTCTAAGCAGTGGAGATGATAGGGGTTGGCCTATCAGGAAGGTCGCCAGAGAGGGGATGAAAGAGAGAAAGCACTGAGTGTAAAGATCAGCAAGGAGGCCAGTTTGGCCATGCTGTAAAGTGTCTTGAAGAGGAATGTACAAGGATAGAGAGGTAAGATGGACAAGAGGGAAGGGAAGAAGCACTTATTCAGTACCTACTGTGTGTTAGACACTGTGCTAAGTGCTTTTTACAAATATCTCATTTGATTCTTATAACTCTGCAAAGTAGGTCCTGTTATGATCCTCATTTTACTGTTGTGGAAACTGAGGCTGGTAGTGGTTAAGTGATTTGCTCAGGGTCACACAGCTAAGTGTCTGAGGCTCAGGACTTCCTGACTCCAGGCCTAGTACTCTATCTACTGTTCTACCAACTGCCAAATAGGGATAGGTTGTGAAGAACTTTAAATGCCAGAGCAGTTTATATTTTCTCCTAGAGAGATTGGGAGCCAATGGAATTTATTGACCAGAGTGGTGAAATACTCAGATCTGCCCCCAGGGAAAGGACTTGAGCAGCTATGTAGAGGATGAATTGAAGTGGAAAAAGTCTCAAGTCAGGGAGGAGACTAGTTAGAAGTCTGTTGCAAAGTAAGATGTGATGAGGACCTGAACTAAGGTGGGGGCTGTGTGAATAGTGAGAACATGTTAAGTCCAAGAGATGTTGTAGAAGTAAAACATCTGATGGGGTATATGAGGTGAGGAAGAGTTAAGAGCCATTACTCCTTTAATTGTATTCTGCTGCTTTAAGTTTGAAATATCTGATAAGTATTTGGAGATGTTCAGCTGGTGCTCAGGAGAAAGCCTAGGCTAGGGTGAATATATGGCATTTGTAAATCATTTGCATAAATATAATAATTTAGTCCAAGGGATCTTGTTAGGTTACCAAGTGAGAGAGTGTAGAGAGAAAAAAGTGGCCTGGTCTGAGCTTTGGGATGTACCTGCAATTAAGGAGCGTGATATCGTTCAGTGCTATCCCAACTTTTTAATAGCACACCCCTAATAAATTTTGAGCATAAACTCATAATCATATTTGCTTATTCATAAATTATATAGATGATTGTATAGATTTTAAAACTTACATAAATTTTAATTTTAAAAGAGTGAAATTACCACAAAACAATATTTCATCCTAGAGTAAGGGAGCCTCTGGAGTTTACTGAATTAGGAAGTGGTAAAGACCTGTGATAAAATTTGTGATAAAATTTAGGAAAATCCCTTTGGTAGCTATGTGGAAGATGAATCAGAAAGGAAAGAGACTTGAGGAACGGAGCATAATTAGGTGGCTATTGGTTGAGCTAAGATGTCATGAGGGCCTGAACCCAGATAGTGGCTAAGTGTATAGAGAAAGGCAGAAGGATGCAAGAGATGTTGTAGAGGTAGAAACAATATTTGGCAACTGTTTGGATATGAGGGATGAGGGAAAGTGAGGGGTCAAGGATAATGTCCAGGTTGCAAACCTGTATTACTGGAATGAATGAATGAATGTTCATTTATTAAACGCTGTGTACAAAGCACTGTGCTAAGCCCTGGGGATACAAATAGTAGAAAAGTAAAAAAAGCTAAATGAAATCTTTGGGTTCATGCTTGTTCTTTATAATTTTGCAACATTCATTTTTGATTGTTCTATGATTGTTCTTTCCATTTACATTGCAGTCATTTTATATATTGTTTTCTTGGCTCTGCTTACTTCATTTTGCATCAGTTCATGTAAGTCTTTCCATGCTTCTCTGTATTTATTATATTGTTTCTTGCAGCGTAGTTGTAATTCCATTACCTTCACATACCACATGTACCACCAATATTTAGCTAGTCCTCAATAAATTAGCATTTTCTTTGTCTCCAGTTCTTTGCTACATTAAAAAGTGCAGCTATAAATATTTTGGTGTTTATGAGGTCTTTCTTTTTTGGCATTGATGAAGACGTCAGTATATGTTTATATGTTTAATAGTTGAATCGTTGGGTCAAAGAATTTAAACAATTGAGTCACTACATTTGCATAATTTCAAATTGCTTCCAAAGTGGTTGCAATTATTCACAGCTCCACTGACAAAGCACTATTATCTTTCCACAATCCTTCCAACACTTAAGTATGCCAGTCTTTTGTTATCTTTGCCATTTTGCTGGGTGGAATCACAGATAAAACCTCAAGGTTAAATCCAAGTCATGTAACTTGAAATATAACAAGAAGAATTTAAAAGCTTACTATAATATGGTTAGCATATGAAACATCCCACTTTCTTTTATGTACCTTATTCCAAGTTCTTTGAGTTTACTTAAATTCTTAACTTGTTTTCCTTCTTTCTTAGTTTTCTGTTTCTCCCCCATTTTAATCTTTCTCTTACTCCACTGTTAAGTTCAAGATCATTCTTTATCTCTTTTTCTCTGGCCATATATTTTAAGTAATATGCTTTCACTGTATTCCTTTTTTGTAAATTTTCTTTTACTTCTCATTATTTCTCTTCCCCAAAGAATTTTATTTTCTGATTTACGGGCTATACCAGAAGTGGGGAGCCTGCAACTTTGAGGCCACCTATGGCCCTCCAGGTCCTCAAGTGCAGCCCTTTTGATGAAATCAAAACTTCACAGGACAAATCCCCTTAATAAAAGGATTTGTTCTATAAAACTTGGACTCGGTCAAAAGGCTACCCCCAAGGACCTAGAAAGCCACATGTGGCCTCTAGGTGCAGATTCCCCACCCCTAGGCTATGTCTTTCCTCATTCTTTTTTATTCTGTCCTGTTGGTAAAGTTTCTAAAATACTAGGTTTAAGCTCCCTCTTTTGTTCCATTTCAGTATTGTTTTCTTTGTATATCTTATCTCATCTTCTCTATTTTCAGCTATGCCTTGATCTTAGACATTTTAATTCATGAGAGAGTCACATAAGATGGAAAGAACATTATGTGATAGAAGCCACTCTGTGTTCCATTATGAAGTGTGTACCCCTTTTCTCCATCTCCACTGTCCCCTACTGCTCTTTCATAGTATGGTCATTCTGCATTCCTGAGATAGTGTTATGCTGTTTTTGGTTCTGCATTCCCGTCACTCCAGGCAGGTGCTGGCTGCCCATAGGGACTTAAATTCCCATCATCTGGGGTTGGGTGTTGTATAGAGAGTTACAACCTTTTTCACAGAAAGTGGTCACCTAATGTGCAGACTCCTCCCCAGGTGAAACCTATTATAAGATACCTATCTCTTGCTTTAGATATATACCTCCTTTCCTATAGGAATGATCTTTAATGGGACACTTTCCTTTCATCTCCCAGGGTAGGACTGCTCTTTATATTGCCTCTGTCCTAGTCCTTTTGCACCATTGCTTTTGTGCTGTTCTCCCACAGAAATCCCCACTTTGTTGAGAAACTAAAGGAAAATATCCACCTACTCTTTTACCTGTGGACCCGGTAGACTTACCTTCCATCTTCCATTTTAATCTCCTATGCTATCATTCTCTCCCACAAAAAGGCTGATTTACTTATAGGGGGTTAGGGGCTTTGGTCCATGAAATATTAATTAAATTCTTCAACTTTCCTTCTGGTTTTTTTTTTCAAATTTTGATCTGCAGTGCCTTAGTACATTTTGTCCTATGATTGATGTCTTTTTTGCTCCATTCCCTTTCCCCACCTCCTCACCCCCAACCAAATCTTAAAAACAAAACAAAACATACAAACACAAGAGAATTGATTTCATTCCTTAATCAATAATTCTTTGATCATTGTACTTATTTTCCATGTTTGTGTTTTTGTTGTTTGGAGTGTTTGCAAGTCAGATATTCTATACACTGCTCCTTCTCCCTCTCCCTTCCTCTCTTCTACAGGAATGCCTTAAGTGCCTCTATTTTGTTAAACATCCATCTTTTAAAAATTTGATGGTTAGCCTCAGGTTTACAGGACGTATTATTTTGTGAAGCAGCTTGAGCTCTTATACTTTTTTGGAATATGCTATCTCATTTCTCTCATAATTTTTAGTGAAGGTGGAATAATCCTGTGTTGTTTAAGCTATATTTCCTTTCATATTTTAAGATTTTTCTACTGACTGCTTGCAAAATTTGTAATTTTTCATTGAAACTGCTCCATTACTACATGCCTTGGAGTTTGAAGTTTGAGATTTTTTTTTCCTAGCAACAATCCTGTAGATTCAGTCAGTGCTTTATTGTCTGTATGCAGTAGTCTATAGAGTTTCCTTGTATTTTTCCTCCTGCGATTAACATGCATGTTTTTGATTTGTTATGCTTTTTTGAGACCTTTCGTCACTAAATTAATCCCTTCACATCTTATCTTCAAGGTCAATCACTTTGGATAATATAAAATTTATGTGTTCTTTTAGCATTGTTACTTTATGCTTCTTTTCTGGCTAGTTTTCTTCCATATCAGTATTTCTGTGTTCCAGATTCTTTTGTTATTCCCTCTCTCTTAGGGCTTCTATTCCTTTGGAGAGATTCCCTATCATATATTTGGTTTTTTCTACCCTGTTATTTTTCTTTGTTTTAATCTATATCAAAAGCTCAGATTTCTGACCTAAATTTATTCCCAGTTTCTTCTTTTAAAAGGTTTATTTCTCTTTTGAACCATTCTGAAGATTCTTGCTATTGTGCTTTGATTTCTAGGGTGTTTGCAAAATAATACTATTTTATTTTAGTTTGTGTTATAATACTCGTTTCTCATGTTCTAGTTTTTTGTTGTTGTTTTTTGAGGTTTCATTTGTCAGCTTGGGAGCTAGACTTTTCCTCAGGCTTTCACCTTTGAATTTTTGTTTTTTCAGCCTTTCTCTTATTTCAAATCTCAGGCTTCAGGATTTCTTCTTCATATTTTAGCCCCTTCCTTGTTCGCTATTGACCCTGGAAGCTAAATTAGTGAAGATGCTTAACCTCTTAATGTCAGGATATGGAAGTCAGCTAGGTTGGGTCCTTGTGTTACATTTCCCATGAAAAGGCCTGACCACAACTGGGTTTCAAGTCTACTTTTCTTTAAGTGTCTACATTTCTTACACCTACCCACCAGTCTGTGGCCCTAAGTGCATTCCACTACTACACCCTCTCCCAGTCACTTTCCCTTTCCCTGTTGTTCCTGGGCAGAATCAGTGTCTATAATCTTTTGTGGGTTCAAGAAAGGGTTGAAGCTGAGTCACTGCCATGGGAGATGTCTAGAACAGAACCCTGAGCTATAAGCTTGTGAGTTTTGCTTGTGTTTATTTGCCTCGGGTACTCAATAGGACCTTTCTACCTGTTCTGATTATCTCATTCTATACTATATCATTCAACAGATTGTCCTCTGTCATCCCTACCCTTTCACTTATTTTTAAGCTCTCCTTCTCTACTGACTCATTTCCTACAGCCTACAAACATACTCATGTTTTCCCATCCTAAAAAAACTTCTTTCCTTTCATCTCTGGTAACTGTAGTGCTATATCTCTTCTGCTCTGAGCTAAACTCTATGAAAAGGACACAATACAATACAATACAACACAATACAGTACAGTACAATGCAATACAGTACAATACAATACAAGCCTCCATTTTCTTTTCATTTGCTTCTTAATGGCTTACAATCTGACTTTTGATCTTATCATTCCACTGAAACTGCTCTCTCCAAAGTTACTAATGAATGGCCTTTTCTCAGTCTTGGTTCTCCTTGATCTCTCTGCAGCCTTTGACACTTTTATCACTCTCTCCTTCTTGATACCCTCTTCTCTCTAGGTTTTTGGGATACTCTTATCTCCTGGTTCTCCTTCTGCCTATTTGACCACCCCTTCTTAGTCTCCTTTGCTAGATCAAGCCCTCTTATCAGAGGTGTCCCTTGGGACCCTGTCTTTATCCCTTTTCTCCTAACCCCTCTGTACTACTTCACATGGTAATCTCATCAGCTTCCATAGATTTAATTATCATCTCTGCTGATGATTCTCTAATCTACCTTTCCTGCCCCAGTCTCTCTGCCGACTTCCAGTCTCATTTTTCTAACTGAGGAATCTTGAACTAGATGTCCAGTAAACATCTTAAACTCATTGTGTCAAAAACAGAACTCATCTTTCTCCCTAAACCTGACCCCATCCTACCTTCTCTATTACTGTAGAAAGCAACCCTATCCTCTCAGTCCTTTTGGCTCACAACCTAGGAGTCATCCTGGATTCTTTACAATCTCTCATTCCCCATGTCCAAGGCGTTGCCAAGACCTGCTGATTTTACTTTTGCAGCATCTCTCAAATATGCCCACTTCTCTCTGACACTTCCCTATTCTAGTGCAGACCTTCGTCACCTCATGTTTTGATTATTGCTATAGCCTTCTGTTCGGTCTGCCTGTCTCAAGTTTCTCCCCACTCCAATCCATTCTCCATCCAGTAGTGATTTTCCTAAAACACAGGTCTGATATCACAACACACACACACACACCCCACTCACCCCCTCAATAAATGCCACTGGCTTCCTACTGCCTCTAGGAGCAAGTACAAAATGATCAGTTTGGCATTCAGAGCCTTTCATAATCTAGCCCCCTCCTACCTTTCCATCTCTCAGCTCTAGGCATTTTCTCTAGCTGTCTCTTATGCCTGGAAGATACTCCTTCTTCCATTCCTACTACTGAACCTCCCTGGCTTCCTTTAAGTGCCAGCTAAAATCCAATCTTCTTCAGGAAGCCTTCCCTAACTCCTCTTAATTGCACTGCTTTCCCTCTGTTAAGAATTTCCTATTTATCCACTATAGAGTTTACTTTGTATTTGTTTGCATGTTGTTTCTCCCATTAGATTCTAAGTTCTTTGAGGGCAGAGATCATTTTTTGCCTCTTTTTTGTAGTCCCAGTGCTTAGTACCAGGGCCTGGCACAGAGTAGATGTTTATTAAATGCTTATTGATTGATTAAGTATTTAAAATCGCCAATATTTCATGAATTTTTTTTTACTTTCTTCAGAATACTGTCATTTCTTATGGATTCAGCTGTAATTATGCCGTGTGTGTGTGTGTGTGTGTGTGTGTGTGTGTGTTAAGATGTAACAACAATGCTGATAGAAGCTGCTGTGGAGGTGTAAGACCAACAACACCAGCACACAGGAGGACTACTAGCACAGGTCCTTTGATCAGCTTTTCTAAGGAAAGCAACTTTAAGGGGTTTACAATCTCAGTTCAATTAAACATACATATATCATTCACTTAGTTCAGGGGGAAAATTCAGCACCCTGAACTTCAGAGAAAACACAAGCAGAAATTATATAAACAGAGCAAATAACACAACTCAGCAGACAGGGCTTCTGTCTGTTCATAGCAACACATATATAGTTAACAGAGAGAGAGAAGCACCAACATCTGGTTTTCAAAGTGGGAGTGGGGGCGGAGTTTCTTAACAGCTACCCAGAGCCTCCACATGAACACTCTTCCATTGAATGAGCCCCAAAGCAAAATGCTAACCTCAGAGTATATATAGACTTCTTCAGGGTCAAAGGGCATCACAACCATGTAACTCAAACTCATGTGACTTAGGCTTTCTTGTGACTTAAGCAGGTCATCAAAGACTCTTGATTCAATCAAAGACTCAATCAAAGGCACTTGATTGCCTTAGTGCTGAGAAACATTCCAAAAGAAAAAAAAAACAGTTAAAAGTCCCACTTTGCTTGCCATTTCATAGGACCATAGTACCATTATTTCCTGATACTTTTACCTTCTATTCCTGTGATTAGTAGTTCTGCTAGGTATGCTGTGAAATGTTACGTTACGTTACGTTACGTTACGTTACGTTACGTTACGTTACGTTAGTGTGTGTGTGTTAAATATGAAGCTTACTTAGCATGTAGTATGGTAATTATTGTATTTGAAAAATAAACAAAATTTGTCTATTACCCATAAAGACTAACTTCAAAACATATCAGACCTTGAAACTTGCAAAGAACTGAACAATGGCTCCTCTTATTGAAGGGAAACTTCACTAGTGACTCTCTTCTCCCATAGTGTTGCCAACTTAAATGTTCAGTGTGTCATAATTCCTTCTAGTAAAAAAGACTATGTTTTCTGCAAAGTAGCTTTGAGAATTGTTATTCTAGAATATTCTGGAGAATACTCCTGGAGCAATAGCTGTTCCTAAATCTTCTAAGGTGGCTAGGAGGACATGAAAATCAAGGAAATAGTAGTAGTTAGAGGTTGGAGATACTTAACTGCAGAGTAAGTTTAAAAGTAATTTCTTCAAGTAATAATTTTATAAACATTTTAATTTAAAGTTCTTAGTTGTCAAATAATTTAAAATTTAAATATCTAAAGCAAAATTTTGATTTGAATTAAATATAAAATAGCTCAACATGGTAAAAACCTGGAGTAGAAATAGTACTTCAAAGATACTTGGATTAAATTTTCACATTTTTATCTTTTCTGAGTTAGGTTTCATTGAAATCCATTCACTTATGCTCTGCTGCATTTAATTTTGTCAGTCTTTTAGTTCACAACTACTTGTTTCTTTAAGCAAAAAGAGTTCACTTTGTCTAGTATAGGCATAAATCAATGTGTAGTTAAATTTTGTGATGGATAGCTTGCATATTGCACAGGACTGTTCAACATATGCTTCAATTATATATTCATATATATATATTTTATATATATATATCTATGCTTCAAATATATATTTAGGAAAATATATATTTAGAGAGATTTCATGGGATCTCTTTTTCCCCTCTACATTTATTTATTTTAGTTTTCAACATTCACTTCCACAAGATTTTGGATTCCAAATTTTCGCCTTGTCTCTACCCTCCCCCCACCCCATGATGGTGTGCATTCTGATTACCTTTTCCCCCTATCTGCCTTCCCTTCTATCACCCCACACACACACACACACACACACACTTATCCCTCTGCCCTTCTATTTTCCTGTAGGGTAAGCTAGATTTCTATATCCCATTGCCTGTGTATCTTGTTTGCCAGTTGCATGTAAAAACAATTTTTAACATTCATTTTTTTTTAAATTTGAGTTCCATATTCTCTCCCTTCTTCCTTCACTACCTCAAGGGAGAGGGCAGGCAATTCTGTATAGGTTGTACATGTGTGGTCATGCAAAACATCTCCATAATAGTCATGTTGTGAAAAACTAACTATATTTCCCTCCATCCTATCCCACCCCCCATTTATTCTATTCTCTCCTTTGACCCTGTCCCTCCTGAAAAGTATTTGCTTCTGATTAGCCCCTCCCCAATCTGCCCTTCCTTCTATTACCACCCCCGCCCCGTCCCTTTCCCCCCTACTTTTCTACTTTCCTGTAGGGTAAGATAGATTTCCATACCAATCAGGTATGTATGTTATTCCCTCCTTGAGCCAGATCTGATGAGAGTAATATTCGCTCATTTCATTCCCTCTCAATTCCTCCCTCTTCTCCTCCACTGTAAAAGATTCTTTTTGCCTCTTTTATAGTGAGCTAATTTACCCCTTCTACCTCTCCCTTTCTCCTCCCAGTACATTCCTCTCACCCTTTAATTTTCTTTTTTAGATATCATCCCTTCATATTCAACTCACCCTGTGCCCTCTGTCTATATATATATATGTTCCCTCAACTAATGATGAGTATGGTCTCATGAGTTACAAATATCATCTTTCCATGTAGGAATGTAAACAATTTAATAAGTCCCTTATCATTTCTCTTTCCTGTTTACCTTTTCATATGCTTCTCTTGAATCTTGTATTTCAAAGTCAAATTTTCTATTTAGCTCTGGCTTTCTCAGAAATCCATTAAATTCCTGTACATCATTCAATGTCAAATTTCCCCCTCATCAATTATGCTCAGTTTTGCTGAGTAGGTGATTCTTGGTTTTAATCCTAACTCCTTTGACCTCCGGAATATCATATTCCAAGCCCTCTGAGCTCTCTTAAAGTAGAAGCTGCTAAATCTTGTGTTATCCTGATTGTGTTTCCATAATACTTGAAGTGTTTTCTTTCTGGCTCCTTACAATAGTTTCTACTTAACCTGGGAACTCTGGACTTTGGCTATAATATTCCTGGGAGTTTTTCTTTTCAGATCTCTTTCAGGATTCTTTCAATTTTTATTTTAGCCTCTGGTTCTAAAATATTAGGGCAGTTTTCCTTGATAATTTCTTGAAAGGTGATGCCTAGGCCCTTCTTTTGCTCATGGCTTTCAAGTAGTCCAATAATTTTTAAATTATCTCTCCTGGATCTATTTTCCAGGTCAGTTCCTTTTCCAATGAGGTATTTCACAATGTCTTCTGTTTTTCCTTTCTTTTGGTTTTGTTTTATAATTTCTTGACTTCTCACAGAGTCATTAACTTCCATTTGCTCCATTCTAATTTTGAAGGAATTGTTTTCTTCAGTGAGCTTTTGGACCTCCTTTTCCATTTGACAATTCTGCTTTTTAAGGCATTCTTCTCCACATTGGCCTTTTGGACATCTTTTGCCATTTGGTCTAGTCTATTTTTTAAGGGGTTATTTTCTTCAGTATTTTTTGCTGTTGACTAGCCTTTTGTCATTTCCTTGCATTGCTCTCTTTTCTCTTCCCAATTTTTTCTCCACTTCCCTTACTTGATTTTCAGAATCCTTTTTGAGCTCTTCCATGGCCTGAAACCAATTCACATTTTTTTTGGAGGCTTTGAATGTAGGAGCTTTAACTTCGTTGTCTTCTGGATGTATGTTTTGATCTTCCTTGTCACCAAAGTAAGTTTCTATAGTCCTGATTTTTTTTCCCCACTGTTTGATCATTTCCCCAGCTGATTACTTGACTATTTAACTCTTTGTCAAGGTAGGACTCTGCCTCCTTTGTGGAGGGCGTACTGTTCCAAGCTTCAGGGGTTTTGTGCAGCTATTTTCAGAGATACTTCTAGAGACCTGTAAGTTTTCAGTTCTTCCAAGGTGGTGTGATCTAAGGAGAGATGTTTACTCCTCACCTGGCCTGTGCTGTGGTCTGTGAGTGATCACAAGCACTCTTTGTTGCCCTGGAACTGTGAAGAGTGTTCCCTCTCCACTGCTGCCACAAGCTCTGCTATGCCATAACTCCTCCTCACCCCAGGACTGTGACCCAGATCTAAGCAAGGGCAAAGCAACAGAGTCCTGCCTCAGTGCCAGCAAAGACACCCCTGTAATCTCCTTCTGGTCAATTGTTTGATTCCCTTACCATCTGTGGGCTGAGAGCTCTGGAAGCAGCTGCACTGGGGCCAGTGGCTCCTCTCTCACCCAAACCTGACAGACCTTTCAGACTGACATTCTAAGTTGTCTTTGGCATTTGCGGGTTGAGAAGTCTGGAAACCACCTCAACTGCCAGTGATTCAATCTCCTGAGGCCTGCTCTGGATTTGCTGTGGCCCAGTCTGTGCCAGAGTGGCCCAGGCTGGACTGTATTCCTTTCCCAGCTTGGTGCAACAGACCTTTCCCATGCACCATCCAGGTTGTCTTGGGCTGGAAAGTTGTTTCACTGTCTTTTTGTGGGTTCTGCTGCTTTAGAATTTGTTTAGAGTCGTTTCTTACCGGTATTTGGAGGGACTTGGGGGAGAGCTCAAGCGAGTCCCTGCTTTTACTCCACTATCTTAGCTCTGCCTGGGATCTCTTTTAAGTATAATATTGTGTAATATTAGGCTTTTAGCATTTTATAACATAAATAATAACAGAACAAGACATTCTACCAAGGAGAAAGATTGGAACCTATCTGGAGACATTTAAGCAGACAAAGGGTATTTGAAGAGGAATCAGCTAAAGCAGAAAGAAAAGTCAAGTAGAGTCTAGGTAGGAAAGGATCTACAGAGTATATTCCACTAGCAAATTGGAAAAATAAGGTGAGTTCCTAGTGCTAGGACAAAGGTTATTTTTATATTGCTTTTTGAGTAAGGGTACCCCTAGGATTACAGATACTAATTGTAATGATGAGGCTAGTGGACCTCTAATTATGACAGAGGTAGAAATAGAAACTTTGAGATTACTGTAGGATGATAGAAATAAGAGATTTTCAGATGTCCCCAGGTTTCATTTTATTGTGTATTTCAAGGGATATTTATTTGACCTCTGATATTAACAGCCCTGTAATAAGCTGTTCTACTCTATAAAACATTTTAATAAACATACAACATGATTTGAAAACTAATTATATAATTGTTATGAATAGATTATAAGACTAGAATTTATAAGGAACATGTAATTTTCACATTTTCTTAGAAGCTTAACATAAAACAGATTGATCAAACAAAATTTGCATAGTATTTAATTTAATGTTGACACATAGGTGTTTTTAAGTCAGTACTTCTAAGTCCTTAATATTATTCTTTGTTCATTCTCATTCTCTTTCCTTCTTATGTTGCCCTACTTAGCATATATTATATTCTTACAGTTTTGTTTTTTTCTTTCTATTATGTCATAATGCTCTTTCTAGATTTTTTTCTTTTCCCAGTACTTTTTGGTTTTAACTAAAATACAGTATTCTTTCATATTAATGTACCAGAATTTGTTTAACCATCCTCCAATTGTTAGGTATTTAGGCTGTTTTCAGGCGTGTGTGTGTGTGTGTGTGTGATTATGTTCAGTGCTGCTATAAAAATATTTGAAATGGTAACTCTTTTCTGAATATCAAATTCAGGGCATAGTGAAAGTTAACTTTTTCAATAGAAAAATATTTTAATTCATTTTCTTTTAACAAGTGAATTAAGTCTTTCTAAAGTACCTACTAAGTGTTGGAAATGCAGACTAAAGTGAAACAATCCAGACCCTAAAGGAGCTTGCATTCTAATAGGGGAAACATTTAGGTTAATAGAAAGTTATAAATCACTAATACCTTGTAATTATTGGTTTATTCATGTGCAAACCAAAATCAGAGCTATTTATCCTTTGAGGTTTTATAAAATAACTCAAATAGAATGAAGTAATTTTCCTCTTGGTTTCACAGCTTAATCTTTATATTGTTCAAACCACAGTAAAAATGATGGAAAAATATCTGACAACTTGCTAACCTACTAGATTACTTACATTTACATAGTAATTGCTTCAGAAGAAGAGTTTTATATTTTTGGTACTACACTCTTGAATTAGATTTTGGATTTTTGTTTTAGCTAGTCTATACTTGATACACTCCCACACCTATTCACATGTGAGGATAAATGAAGAACGTGTGCTCAAAATATCCATACTTAGACTGGAACTTTTCCAAATGATCTAATACTACTTAGACTAAAAATAGTGAACTGAATTGGAAAAAAATGTAGTTTGTAGAAAAAAATTTTATACTACTTACAGACTTGAGAATTTGATATGCTGCCATGCAACATAATTTTTACTTTGAACTCTAGCCTTTTAAAAGACCTAAGAATGAAATGAATGTAGATTTTACCACATAAAAAGTTATGACATTATATCATTTGTATTAATTGAAGAGAATGTTTGTAGCTGTTTAAAAAAAAAACTCCCTTGGAGTTAAGAGGTGTGGGGGCAAGCTAAGTGGCACAGTAGATAGAGCACGGGCCCTGGAGTCAGGGGGACCTAAGTTCAAATCTGGCCTCAGACACTAATGGTGTGACCCTGGGCAAATCACTCAACTCCAATTGCGTTCCCCCCCCCCCCAAAAAAAAATAGTCCAGAGGTATTAAGCTCATAGTTGGCCAGATTCACGTTAAAATATAATTGGGAAATGTTTGATAAAATAAATAAAAATATAACACAACATAATGTTAATTAATGGTTTTCTAAGTCAGTACACAGCATGCAGGGATACCTTTCTTTTTGATCAATACCTTTCCATTGATCTAGCCCAAACTCATAATTTTACTCACGAGGAAATTGAGACCCAGCCAAGTTGAGTGACTTTTCCCAAGGTCACACAAGTACCTGTAGAGCTGAGATTTTAACCCAACTCCTCTAACTTCAAAATCAATGCTCTATCCACTGAGAAGATTAGTGCCTTGGCCATGGTGTCATAGCCAAGATGTGCCAGGGCCAGAACTTGAACCCCAGTATTACTAACTTCAAGGCTGACCCATCAGTCCTCGATGTGATGCTATATCCAAGCATTTGAAAAGCCGTCATATAGACAGAGACCCAGAGGACAAAACTAGGAGCATTGGGTAGCATCTACAAAGAAGCGAATTTAGGCTTGTTGTAGGAGAGAATCTCCCAACAATAAGAGCCATGCAAAAGAGGAATGAACTACATCCAAAGACAGTGTGTTCTCCCTTTCTAGTGGTCTTCAGGCATTAGTTGAGTGACTACTTACTTAAGTGTCAGGTATGTTTTAGTGGACATTCTTTTTTGAAAATAGATTGAAATAGATAGTTGCTAAATTCTCTTCCCATTATGAAATTCCAAGATTGTATGATGTGCCATGCTGCCTCTCCTCTACGTGTCATAATGAGGCCAATAAAATGCAATCTTAAGTTTCACTGATGAGAACAGAGTATCCAGAAGAAAAGTGTTATTAGTATTCTGCTGTGATCAGACCATATTTACAGTGTTGTAATCAATTCTGAGCACTATGTTTAAGAAGGATATTAATAACATACTAGACTGACAAATATGCTAGTCTATATTTTAATAAATTTATAACAAGCATTTATTAAGCACCTACTCTGTGCTGTGCTCACACTGTGCTAGGCACTAGGGATGCAAAAGTACCATAGACCCTGTCCTCAAGATGTTTGTAGATATGGATATGTACAAAATAAGTGTAGTGATTTGAGGTAGGAGAAGTAGTAATTGGGGGTGGAGGAGATGAAGAAAGGCAAAGAAGGTGGTATGTGAGTTGACAAAAAGAGAATAAGGGATTCCAAGAAGAAGAGGTAAAATTCTTTCCTCTGTACCATGTAGTATAGCCTGTGCTAAGTACAGCCTGCGGCAGGAAACAAAATTTCCTGTCCAAGGAACATATAATACATAAATTAAAATGACAAAATTACAATATAAACTGAGTATTTGAGCTTCAACTATTTTTGTACTGATATAATCCAACAATTCAATAAGCATTCATTAAGTGCCTTCTATTGTAAGGCATGGTACAAAGTGCATGTAATACAAATATAGAGGGGAAAAATGAATACCACCCTTCAATAAGCTTACATTCTAATGGAGGGACATTGTTTTTAGGTAGGTAAGTAGATACATGGTTATTGGAAGACAAAAAGAGAACTAACATCCTTGGGGAATCTGGAGGTGGTAGAATAAGCTTCTTTGGGTAGGTAAGTGGA
Source organism: Phalanger gymnotis (assembly GCA_028646595.1). Classification (NCBI taxonomy): domain Eukaryota; kingdom Metazoa; phylum Chordata; class Mammalia; order Diprotodontia; family Phalangeridae; genus Phalanger; species Phalanger gymnotis. The sequence goes on along the minus strand of CM053625.1, from coordinate 142,819,818 downwards.
GTGATCAGATTTCTGCTCTTACTGTATGATAGATCTGTGGAACATGGATTGGAACTGGTTGAAATTGGAAGCTAGAAGTCCAGTTTGAAATCTGATATAGTGATCCAAGCAAGAGGTGATGAGGGGCTTGAAGTTGTTAAGCCTATGTGAGTGGAGAGAAAACAGATGGCTCTGAGAGATGTTGTGGAGATTTAATCAATGAGACAAAATATAGAAATTGTGGTTAATATTCCTTTTGGTAAAATTCTAGATAACATTGTTTACTTTGGCATTTTTGTTAATATTTCCTAACTCAAATGTATTTTTGTTGTCAGTAGATAGATTTTTAAATGGGCAAACAGAATTTTCTTTTCAGAATGATTTGTTGGAATATTTTGAATGTAGTAACTGTGCAGTTTCTTCACCAAATTTTCCTTCTTCTTAGAGGTATTTCTATATGCATTTAGGTTGTTCTTTACTATATTTGCATATAATTGGGATGCTACTAATAGTAGAATAACTCGTAATTTTCACATTTATTTTTTGGTCACTCATGCACTAATCATACCTTTTATTCATAGTGTTATCTGGTTGTATCCACATGAACTTTCTCCATGAACAATAAAGAAAGGGAGAAAAAAATTCACGGAAGAGAGAGACATAAATTAAAATGTGAAGTAAACATGTAAATAAACATTTAAAGCTATTCTATTAAAATTAATATTTATTCATAGAAGAGCTTTCAGTTAAATAAATAATATTAACTTTATCCTGCCACAAATAAAATTTTTATACTAACAAAAAGATAATAAAGTAGTGGGTGCTATTTTATGTGGTCATATTAAATGTGATACGGTTTTTTCTGTTGAATATTTATTACAGTGAAAGCTGTTCATATAACTTTTACAATAAGATATAATATATTGATTTATTAATATTCTCTCCTAAAGAAACAAGAGATAGAGAAATTTTATAAGATTGCTTGGCTCAAACTTGTGCCCAAATGCTATGCCTATGATTAGACCATACCTTTGTTACAACAATTCTGAATTTGATCAACTTTCTTTACTTGAAGAGTTAGTATGAAAAAGATAAAGCTTTTAAAGGTGTACGATTCCATTTCTTTATAAAAATAATTCATCTGTGTTGAGCCTTAAGTCAAAATCATGATATAAAATAGGTAATGAGGGCATTATTGGCCCCAATTCACAGAATAGGAAACCAAGGCTTAGAGTGTTCATGTAACATAATGCATGGAGTGTTGGACATGGAACCAGAAAGACTTTGGCTCTCTCCCTGAGTGACCCTGAGCAAGTCATTTCGCCCTTATAAGCATCAGGATCTTTATAAATGGAAATAATACTTGCACAACTTAAAGGTTGTTGTGAGGGTCAAATGAGAAAATGGATCTAAAGTACTTCACAAACTTTAAAGTACTACATGATATCAATTCTTTTTGTTAAGATAATGGTAATGTTACTGACCTATGGATACTTAGTAATATGGGTCAGAGCTGAGTTTTGGACATGGATTCTCCTGACTCCAAGTAAAGCACTGTTTCCATTACACCACACTTTGGTTTCCTGTTAATAGCTGTGGGTTTGCAAAAGAAACATTTTGTTGTTTCATTTAAATTATGTCCAACTTTTCATGATCCCATTTGGAGTTTTCTTGGCAAAGATACTAGAGTGGTTTGCTGTTTCCTTCTCCGGCTCATTTTACAGATGAAGAAACTGAGGCAAAGAGGGTTAAGTGGCTTGCCCAGAGTCACATAGCTAGTAAGTGTCTGAGGCCAGATTTGAACTCAGGTGTTCCTGGATCCAAGGCCAACACTCTATCCGTGGTGCCACCTGGTCTCCCAGAGGAAATATAAAACTGTTAAATTTCCTGATGCTCTATTTAGATCAAGAGTAACTTTTTGAATTTCCCCTTTTCATTCTTTGATACATAGTAACATTTTTAGGGGACAGAATAACATTTACTAAATACTTGCTGTGAACCATGTATTGTGTAGTTTCTGAAGGAGATGCAGAGGATCTCACAATTAGCTTGCAATTTAGTAAGTGTAATAAGGCACCTCCCTAGGTAAATACAACGAATGTTAGTGTCTAAGTGCACAAGTAGAGTATGAATTGCTAGGAGACCTGAAATATGACTTCATGCAAGATGGCTGGGAAAGGTTTTATACAGTGGGTAGTATTGAGGTGGGCCTTGAAGAATGGGGATAGAATGTTACCAAGAGGATTTTTAGAGGTGGGGAAACACTGCAAAGGAACAGTGGTGAGAAAGCACAAAATGTATTTAGGGGAAGAAGCAAAGTGGTTTTTATCTTGGCTTCTTGCAATGTTAATTTGTTTTCTGTTACTTTTTGTTTTGCTATCTGTGAAACTTGCTAATTTTATTCTATAAGCTTGTTTTTTGGGGGGGAACTCTTAATTAAGAATTGGAAGCAAATGAAATTCCTGCTTCTACAGTAGCCTTTTAGACAATTTTCTTGAAAAATTTTTTGAAAAAAAGATTATTCTGAACTTAAAGATCAAAAGAACATTTCCATACATACAGTAAAAAAAAAATTCATATGAAACTCTAAATCTCCATTTTATGCTACTTGCTTTTATTTTTCTAAACTATACAATAAATTCTACACGTTACTTTCAAAATTATCATGTGTTTATGTTCCTTCTGAAGTTCCTTCTATGCAGATTTTAAAATATTTCAATGGACTTCTTTTTTGGCATCCACATTGCTAACTCCTTTCCCTTCCAACTCTTATCCCCTCCCCCAATTAAAAACCAAGAGGAGAAAAAAGAAAAACTCTTGTAACAAACTAGCATGGTCAAACAAAACAAATTCATGCAGTGGCATATCCAGAAATTTATCTCTGTACCTTGTGTCTGTCACCTGTCAGGAAATAGGTAACTTGCTTAGATTCATAGATTCTCTGGAGATATAATCCATCATTGCATTGAATAGTTTTAAAATCTTTCTAAGTTGTTTTTTCTTATAGTGTTGCAGACCTTGCATAAATTGTTCTACTAGTTCGTCTCACTTCATACTGTATCAGTTAATACTACTCAAGATTTTCTGAATTGAATTTTTTGTAATTGCTCACAAACTATCCCTCTAATAATCTGTTCTAGAATTTTACCAGCAGTGAATCAAACTAGAAGATGGATTTGAAAACTATTAAGAGCTTTTGTGTGTTTCTTATACTGACTCTGGATAAAATACTTGACCTCTCAGTGCTCTAGGCAAATCTAATATTATAAATTGTAGGTAAGTTGTTAAACTGCATTGGTAAAGGGAGTTCCATTACCTAGGAATTCCCATACCAGTGAAATCTCAGGAATAGTCCCTAAGCAGCATATTATTTTCTTTTATTAAGTCTTGGTGAAATACTATGAAGACTAGGAATAAAAAAATATTTTATTGCATTTCATGATCAAAATATATGTTTAGTGAATAACATTATTGACAATTCATGCTAAATTGTCAAAGTCCTAAAATCTGTGTTAAAATTTCTATTTGATAACTTTTGGCAAATGAAGTTATTCTTTCTCTGATTCAGTCAGTCATTAAGCATTTATTAATCATCTTCTGTATGCTAGGTCCTGGAGATTCAGCATTTTTATCTCTCTAAAATATGATCTTATGAGTTATACCATATATCTTTTCAGGATTCATTGTAGTCAGTTCTCTGTTCATTCATTCAATTCATTCCATGATTCATTCAATAAACATTTTGTGAAGTGTGTGTCCATGGGTATATGCTATCAAGGAAATATCTACTAGGGAAGAAAAGATGAATAACTTAGATACAAAGGAGAGTGTAATAATTGTAGATAAGAGGTCATAGCAAAATGCTATGTGATGTTTGAGAAGAGAGAAATCCCTTTGCCTCTGTGGCAACGGTGAGGGAAAGTTTCATTGAAAATGTGGTAGCAGAGCTGAATATGAAAGGAAGGGTCGTAAGTAGAGATGGAAAGGAGTAAGTATTAATGGGGTCATTCAACACCTAACACAGGCCCACTTAAGAGAATGGGAAACGGCTTAGATGTTGTTATAGATGTAGTTTTTCCTTCCAATAGAATGTATATTTCTTAAGGGTAAAGATTCTTTACTTTTGTGTGTTTGCCTCTCTAACTAGTATCTGGGAGATATTGTCACTAAGTTGTTTCAGTTGTGTCTGACTCTTTATGACCTCATTTGGGGTTTTCTTAGCAAAGATCCTGGAGTAGTTTGCCATTTCCTTCTCCAGCTCATTTTACAGATGAGGAAACTGAGACAGGGTTAAGTGACTTACCCAGAATCGCACAGCTAGTAAATGTCTGAGGCAGAATTTGATCTCAGGCCTTCCTGACTCCACTGCATCACCTAGCTGCCCCAATAAATGCTCATTAAATCGAATTGGAAATCCAGCTATTGACCTTGTAATATCGTTGACATTCCCTTCCTACTTTATGTGCTCTGTGTCTAAGATTCAAATACCATACCATCCAGCCCAGTGCATAAAACACATAAGGCACAGGGAAATACAAACACAAACATATAGGGAAAACTACCCAGATAAGCAGATTCCCTAGAAATCCATTCATTACTCTGACATTTTGAAATCTCACGTGCTTCACTGTCCATCTTTCCAGCACAATTAACTGTATAATCACAATATAAAGTTCAGTTTAAGCACATCAGTCTTGAGACCTAGGCTCTTTACTTTTTTTATAGGGATCATGCCTACATGTAGCATTTGAAAGGAAGAGAAGCTCATACTTTTGTTAGTGCTATGATCACAGAATCATAGAATTATAAAGTTAGAAAGGTCTTCAGAGGTCATCTAGTCCAATCTGTACATGAACAGGAATTTCCTCTACAACATACCTGACAAATGGTCATTACTTGAAGACCTCTCTACAGTCATAGTGGTGAGGGCAACACCTGCCAAGGCAAAAATATTATTATCTGCATTTTATAGATAAAGAAATTGAAGAAAATTAAATGACATGTCCGTGGTCATAAATCTAGTGTCAGAGTTGGGATTAGAAGCTAAGTTTCTTTGGACTTCACATCCAGTGCTCTTTTCACTTTACCACAGTGTCTAAAACTGTAGTGGTTTTACAGCCAGAAGACTGAGTCTGACTTTATTCAGCTGTGACTTTGTGGGGAATCATTTATTAGTTGTATAACTGTGGCCAAGTAGCTTAACCTCTCTGAGCCTTAGAGTCTTCACCTGTAAAACAAGAATTAGAGCAAGAAGAAACTTTATGGGTCATTTAGTCCAGTGCTCTTCTTCTACTAGAGAGATTGTGAATTGCCAAAAATTAGGTGGTAGTCATCATTTGAGGCCAAATCCAAACTTAACTCTTTTGCTACTGTGCCATTCTGCCTACAGCTATTGTTTTTCTTCTTCCACAACTCAATTAGCTTTATTATTGTAACAATTGCATTAGCATATGCACTTTATCTGGTAAGCAGAGGTGCTGGGAGGAGGGGCGTGAAAGTTGTTTGGTAGTAGAGTGAGGAGATCAGAATTGCATTTAGGATAGTTATTTGGGCTTTGTTGTGAAGAGGTCAATCTGGGAGGTGCAGCAGCAATGAAAAGGAAAACATACATTTAAATAATGATAGAGAATCAATTCATGGCCAATGATTGGGTGTAGATGAAGGCTAATAGAGAAGGAAGATGACTGGGAAGACAGTGGGAATATCATCAAAAACGGAGATGTTGAAAGTGGGAGGGGGAGAGAGGTGGAAAGATTTCAGTTTGGGACATACTGAGTTCAAGGCACGTAAGACATCCAAGGAGACATACCTAGCAGGTAAGGTGCTGTGATCCTAAAGCTCTGGGTAGGAGATAAAAAGATTTGGGATTCGCTTATATAGAGTTGATCATTTAAGCCATGGAAGTAGATGAGATCACCAGGAAGAAGAGTGTAGAAAGAGAAGTGGGTGAACGACAAAACCCTGCAATCACCATGAAAGGCAGTGTGGCATAGTGAAAAGAGGATTGGATTTCGGGTTAGTGACCTTAGCCAGATCCTTTGACATTTCTAGGCCTTAGCTGCTCCTTTTAAAATGAGCAATTTGCATTAAATGATCTTAAGCTCTCGTAGTTTTAAATAAATTAAACCTATATTTAAAGGACAGAAAGTAAGATGAGTAACTACCAAAAGAGATGTCAGACATATAGGAAGTATATGAAATTGTAGTATCATGAAGGTAAGAGAGATGACGTTGTCAAGAAGAGAGAGTGATCACTAGTGTCAAATGTGGTAGTAGTCATGAAAGATTAGACCAGAAATGCAGCCATTGAATTTAGCAATATAGCATAAACTTGGAAATACTTGTTTCAGTAAAGTAGTGATCACAGAAACTAGAATACAAGGGGTTGAGGAATGATTAGTAAATAGTTTCAACAAATGTAGCATATTATTTCTTAGCGATTTGATAGTCATGGGAAAGTGATAGGACCAAAATATGGGTGGCAGGATCAAGGGAAGTATTTTTAAAAGATAGGGGAGAGCAACTAAGTTTGCTTGTAGAGAAAAGAACCAGAATCAAGAGAAAGACCGAAGATGTATAAGAGAGTCATGATACAGCTTCAGTAGGAAATGCAGGGAGATTCTATCAATGGTTCAGGTGGAAGGATTAGGCTAGGCAAGAAAGAAAGACCTTCTTTTCCTCTTTGAAGGAGAGAAGTGGCTAAATGCATTGGGAGGTTTAACAGGATACTGAGGAGATTAATACCAACCTCAACTATTGCTTTAGTGCTCCTGAAACACAAACATCATTTTTTAAAAAAGTTTTTTTAATCAATGTATCTTTTTTTTTTTACATCAGTCATTTCTGGATAAACTTCATCCCTAACTCTCTCTATTCCCCCAAGTTAAAAAAAAAAAATTAGCTAAAGCAATCCAACAGCAACTGCTTCTGATAACATTCAACATTTCTTGCTTACAGTCACCTATCCTCTCCACAGAAAGGAGTGAGGTAAATTTTCTCATTTTGTAAACCAAAATTATTCTTTACAGTTACATAGCCTTCGGCTTTGTTTTAGAGTTTTTTTCATTTGTATTATTGTAGTCATTGCATATATTATTTTTCTGATTCTGTTTATTTCACTTTGCACCCGTTCATGGAACTCAGTGTATTTCCCTGAGTGCTTATGGTGCAACAATAGTCCAATACATTTATATACCACAGTTTGTTCAGCCATTCCCCAGTGTGTATCCATTTTGTTTCTAGTTTTTTGCTGCCACAGAAGGGGCTCCTGTGCATAGTTTGTTATATTTTGAGATGTTTGCATTTTATATCCTTAGATTCATTGGGTATGAATATATTAGTGACTTTTCTTGAGTAATTCCAAATTGTTTTTCAGAATGCTTAGACCAATTCACAGGCATCCCAATACTATATTGTTATGTTTCTCTTTTCACCATATGCCAGGTTTGGTTATTTATGTTTTTGTCATCTTTGTCAATTTGCTAGATATGAAATTAAACCTCAGAGCTATTTTAGTTCATATTTCTCTAATTGTTAGTGCTTTGGATCATGTTTTCATGTGATCTTTAATAGTATGCAATTCTTTTGAAAACTGTTCTTCTCAAGATGGTGGCTGGAAAGCAGGGACTTGCGTGAGCTCCCCTCCAGCTCCCTGCCCTCCAAACACCTATAAAAAATGGCTCTGAACAAATTCTAGAACTGCAGAACCCATGAAATAGCAGAGGGAAGCAGGGCTTCAGGCCAGGGCAGCCTATGACGTGGTGCTGGGAGCGGAGTGAGGCAGAGACCACTGTGGGCTGCGCCCAAACCAACCAGACAGGGAGCCAGGTGCAACAGGCCCTAGCGCCCTGAATCAGTGAGCTGTGACAGTTACCACACTTCTCAACCCACAAGCATCAAAGACAACAGAGAAGGTTAGTGGGAAAAGCTTCTGGGACAGAGTGAAAGGAGTTTGGGGTTCAACCATTGCCCCAGGGGCAGCGGAGGTGGTGCAGCTCTGAGGCTGCTTACAGAGCTACAGCTGTAGTTGCTTTTTGCCCCAGGCCCACCTGGTGAGAGGAATTAAGTGGCAGATCAGAGCAGGAGTGCAGAGCCAGCTTAGATCTGAGTCCAGTCCAGGTTGGGGGTTCTTGGGGAAGGAGGAGCACTGGCAGAGCTTGCTGTGTAGAAATAGCTCTGAAAACAACAGCTCAGCCCCTCAAGCTTGGGACAAAGTACTCTGTACTCTACAAGCAGTTATACCCTGCTGAAAAACTCAAGGGTCAAGTAAGTTGTCTGGGAATGTGACCAGGCAGCGAAAACAGACTCAGATTTAGACTCAGGCTTTGGAATCTTTCTTTGGTGACAAAGAAGACCAAAACATACAGCCAGAAGAAGTCAACAAGTCCAAGAGCCTACATCAAAAGCCTCCAA
>CM053625.1:142788433-142810927 GCA_028646595.1 Phalanger gymnotis | reverse complement strand
TGGGAGCTCCATGTGGGACAGACCTTACCCAGAGACCATCCAGGCTGTCCTGGGCTGGAGCCCTGCTTCCCTCTGCCACTTTGTGGGTTCTGCAGCTCTAGAATTGGTTCAGAGCCATTTTTTTATAGGTTTTTGGAGGGACTTGGTGGGGAGCTCACGCCAGTCACTGCTTCCCAGCCGCCATCTTGGCTCCGCCCTCCAGCAGTGATTTTTTTTCACATATGAATTGCTCTAAATGGTCACTGAGATTCCTTCAAACTCTAAAATTTTGTGATTCTGCATAAAGCAAAGGAAAATGAAAAACTAATAAAAGAGGAGGAAGATGAGGCTAGGAAGAAGGTGTTTATGCTAAGAAGAAGACATTTATGATATCTTTTTCTTATTTTTAAAACTTAAGTGAATGTCAAGATAGCAAACCAAAGTATTAGGTACTTTAGCATTACAATAAAGTTTTGTGAAAGACTACAAAATGTATTGGTATAGTTGCGACATTAAGTTATGTGAGAACATAATGGCAGTGAGACTAGGACTAAGGACAAGGTTTGTTTTTATTATAAAAATGACGTTAATTACTAAGTGGTTTGTTAAATGTTTCTCACACTACTGAGGAATTTGTGATAACATTGGATTCTAGATGATGTTAGCATATAACATCAATTTGTCACCTAAAACTTTATAGTGGTTTTACTATATTATGTTAAAATAAAGCTGGAGTCTTAATGTTATAGCATTGTTAGAAGAATTATCCATTATAGCTGAACTGATTTGGTAGTACAAGGCAATTTAGAATAACGTGAGTTTACTATTTAGTTTTAGTCTTAAGAGAGATACAAATTTCGTTGTGTTGTGTGTCATTTTTAGTTTTGTCCAGTTCTTCATGACTCTATTTGGGGTTTTCTTGGCAAAGATACTGGAGTGGTTTGCCATTTCCTTTTCCAGCTCATTTTACAGATGAAGAAACTGAGGCAAACCATGTTAAGTTCAGACTTGCCCAGGGTCACACAGTTAGTAAGTGTCTGAGGCCAGATCTGAATTCAGGAAGATGAGTTTTCTGTGCCACCTTGTTGCCTGATAGATACAAATTGGTGTAGTTTTAAAAGGTTTGGTGGCTTATACAGCATTTCTCTTTCCTATCTCCTTTCATTTATTCCAAAACTACTCTGTAGTTCTTCACGCTCATCCCCTTTCTCATAGGCAGACAAGACAGATAGACGATGGATGAATGGGAATAAATGACTGAATAGATAAGTAAATGAATGAATGAATGAAAAGTTGTTTTCCTGCTGTAAATACAGCCAAGCTGCCCTGGACTAGTGGTACCACCTGATGGTCATCATGGGGAACTATTTGACTTTTGCCTGTCAGTCCATCTAACATGCTAAATTCTTTCTTTTCTTTTCTGCGTCTACTTAAAGCTTAGTTCATCCACCTCAGATAATCTCTCAGGATAGATTCATATGACTTTTCCTTCTCCTTAATTAAATACCCTAGCCAGATGCTCTTTACTTGTCTTGCTTTTGCTGGCCTCCAATTGCATTGCTAAAATTATTTTTCTCTTGTTTATTACTAACTTTTCACCCTTGTAATTACTATTACTATTTTTCACTTCATATATAACATAGATGAAATATTTGTGTTTGATATGCTTTTGTATGCTAATCTGAAAAATCTAATTAACTGTTTCTGTGAGAATGCATTTTCAAAGTTTAAAAGAAAAACACATTGATTAACAAATATATTTTCAAGACATAATCCATAAATCAGAATTGACTGTAAATATATTTGTGTTTGTCCACAATTCCTAGTTGTTTACTTTGGCTCTGTGTTAAGTGGAATATTTAAGTTTTTGAGTTTGAGCTGTTATCCCTTTTCTCTTTTTTCTGCCTTCTTTTCATCTGCCCTTCAGTGATGATATAGGGCATTTGGTACAGTAAACTGTTGAGTGTTAGTGAGTAGGCTTGGCAGGTTTTTGTGCATTGTGTGCATTGGTGAAGAAACCTTCAGGACAATGAGATGGGGTTACCAGACATTCAAACTTGTATTTGGAAAGAGAAGGAATCCTAAATGTAAACATGTTTGTTGGTGGTTCCATCTTCTTCCCTCTCTCTGTTTCTTAGCAGCAGACTGGTATTGATACACTACACTCTCCATGTTAATTCCTTATTCTTTCTCTTAAAGTGGCATTTAGTAGGAATGTAACTTTTAGGATAAAAGAAAAGAAACATTGTAAATTACATTTAATTTTTGGTGTAGTGGAAAGAACAGTGAATTGGGTGTCAGGAAAGCTTGATTCTTGTTTCTGGCTATGTCTGTTAGGACAATGACTTTTGTACTTAAATTTCCTGGACCTCAGATTCCTCATCTTTTAAAAAGAGGAATTAGATTAGATGACTTTAATAATAATGTATTGCTTTTGAAGCTCTGTAAAGTATTTCATGGATTATCTTATTTAATCCTCCCAATGACCTGTGAAGTAGGTGCTAATATTTTCTCTATTTTACAGATGGGGAAATCAAGGCCAAGAGGTTAAGTGATTACACAGGGTCACATAGCTAAATATGTGTCTGAAGCAGGATCATTCTGTAATTTTTTATTTCTCTACAACATTGTGTCACAGTTATTCAATGAGTAAGAAAGAAAATGGCAAAGATTAGTGAAAGTGGGGAAGATTGATGGCAGACCAGAGTCTAGGTGAATACTTGAATTCTTTTTTTCCTGTATAGAGTGGATATACCAAAAATAGAAGAAATATTATTAATAAATATGATAGTTTTTCCCTTAGTTAGCTTCCCTCTTAGTTCCTATTAAAATTTTAATTCTTTTTTTCCTCTTTAACTTTGAAGTTAAAACATCAAGAGTAATATTGGCTATTGAATGAGCTATATTTTCATTAAACTATATGGTTTTCTAAAATGTATGTCCCTTTACATTAATTTTTAGTGCCCATTATGTTCAGCGAGTTAAAATAAATGAGAACTTACATAATTGTTCTCAAATGTTGTTAGTGTTTAAGTAGAGAACAATTTGAGTAGAGTTAAGTATGCTCTGGGATTTTTTAGCACTGGAAAATTCTATATACAATCAGGCCTTTTAAGCTTAATAGATAAAACCTTTTGTTCCTAATGAGCAACAATCTTATCTTACTAATCTTTGTTTTATAGCCCCAAGATAGTACCTTTCATACACGCTAATGCGAAGGAGCAAGGAGATACCTATTTGTTGAATGAATTAATTCCGTATAGTATAATGAGTATGACAGGTGCTCAATAAATATTTATTAAAAGAAGGCATGAATGAAAGTAAAAATTTAAGAATGACTAGGGGAAAATCCATTTTCTTATTCTTAAAGGGATACCTATCTCTCCATTTCTTAGGTAGAATGGGATTTTTAAAAAAAAACCTCCAGATTTATCATCTGCTTACATTTGTGTGAATAATGTGAAACAATATTGTTAAGGCATAAGGTGTCATATATTCAATTATGTTTAGTGGTTTTTCAAGTAGTATCATTTACCTTTGAGGTATTTTCATTACCCCAGAAAAAAACTTCAAGTAGAAAAATGAACCCATTTTTTAATGAGATTCACATATAGCTTGAAAGAATGACTTATTACTTTGTTCTATGTAGCTACAGAATTTCTCTTTAAAGACCATTGCTTATTAATATTAAATTAAGTTTTATGTATTTTGTTTTCTATTTCACTTAAAGGATTATCTGTGTTTTTATGATTCTCTGTATGTTTTTTGAAAACAATTAAGACTAAATGGAGGAAAACTTTTTGTAAAATGCAGAATCGTCTCTTAGTAGTAAAAGAAACAGCTATCAGACTTATTAATTATTAATTAAAGTTAAAATCCCTCATCTTAGCAATCAAAAACTATTTTATGTAATTTTCAATAAACAAAGCCTTACTTATCTAAAAAAAAAAGTGAACAAAATCCAACGTGTGGTGTTGTAGCCTTGATTTTTATCTCATTTGTAATTTGTACTGGTTCTTCATGTTCTTAGGAAAAATTAGTAAAGTTATATCAAAATCTCATTTGTAGTAACCATTTTTATATAAATCAGTATATGGGTTCACATTGTTGTAAAGTAGACTTCCTCTCTACTTGCTTTTGCTTTCTTTTTTCAATTCATTTTTACTTATATTTGATTTCATCATTAATCTTTGATTTTTTCCTCAAAATTGTCCTTCCCTTTAGTCTTTTCCATCATGACAATTTATGTACTTTTCCTCCCTACTTATTTGCACATTTATAAACAACCATCAGATATTAGTCTTTTGTACACAAAAAAACCAAAATCTCTTAAAATAAAAATATTTGATGTTACCATACTATAAATTTCTCATTCAAGACAAATAATTTTTAGATGATTGTTTTAGTTCATACACTATTAAAGAACACTGTTGAAACTGGGTTTGTGCTACAGGCCAAGATAATTTTATTTTAAGATCTTAGCCAAACATACAGATATTTATTGGTAAAGACAAAATGAGATAATTTTAATTGTAGTACTTTTTCCTGCTCTGCAAAGAAACCTACTAAAACAAAGTATTGCAATTATTTTTATTATAGGGAGAAAAAAATGAAAATTCAAGATATTAAAAATAATATTAAAGAAGCTATAGAGGTAAGTACACAATCTTTTCTTTTTTATTTAAAGAGTGCTATTTAATTGATTGTTTACTGAAATGTTTGTTTTACCTGTTTTCAGACAATAGTGACAGCAATGGGAAATTTGGCACCTCCAGTTGAGCTAGCCAATCCAGAGAATCAGTTTCGAATTGACTACATTTTAAACTTAGCTAACCAGATAGACTTTGACTTCCCACCAGTAAGTAAAGCTTTTATTTAATCTATGCCAGAACTTCTATTGGTTACATTACTTGAAGGTTTTTTTTAATGTGTAGTTATATAATACATTGTGGTTAGGTATTAGACTTATGATTGTATTGATTCAGGGAACTCCTAGTAAGGGAAATTCCCTCTACCAATACAAATTATCACCTTCTGTGAAACTTACAGAGTCTCCTAACTCACTGAGATGTTAAGTGATTTGCCCAGTATGACATAGCCAGTATGTCTCCTAGGCTCATCTTGAACCTAGGTCTTCCTAGTTCTACAGCCAACTTTCTAGTTATTTCACTTCCTTGTTTCTCTTTGTAATATACACTCAAATTAATGAGATGTAAACTCTTCAACTGAACATCAGATAATCCTTGGGAGAATTTTTTCTAATTTTTTAAAATGCGCGTAATGATTTAACTGAGAAGTGGCTCGTTTTAATGTCTAGGCAGGAAAAAAATAGCTTTGGATTTGGAATAATGGGTTTGAATCCCAGCTCTCTTATTTACTACATGTGTAACCTTGAGCAAGGCATTTACTTTCCTTACGTCTCATTTACCTCATTTGTAAAATGAGGGGGCTAGATTAGAGGATCTCCAAGGCTTCTTCCAACTGTAAAGCTAGCCATGCTGTACTATGACATTGCTTGTATGTGATCTCAGTCATTTTCAGGTCTCCTGCTCTAATAATCATACGTGTAAATTGTTGAGTCATAGGTATTATGCATATAGTTTATATGGTGTAAGCATAATTCTGGTGTTCCATATTTTTATTGTTGGTGTAGGTTAGGGCTGTCCAAAATGCAGCCCACAGGCCTCATGAGGCCCTCCTACAAGCATAGAAATTTACACAAATGCTTTAGTAAACAAAGCTGTCACTAAAATGTCAAATCAAAATATATTGTCTATTGTTTCAGTAAAAACCTAAGATTGGACAGCCCTGGTGTAGGTTATTTTTACTCTCTTAATCAGCCTCATATTAAATACAGAGGCCCTTGATCTCTTTCCACCCTTTTGTCATCTAGTGTAACTCTTTAGTTCTCCCTAATCCTAGCTTCAAGATAGTAGCATTTTTATTTCAATTCAGCAAATATTAAGGTCTTTCTGTGTAGAAAGCACTTGGGATAGTAATTTTTAAAAGATTTCTAATACAGGTAAAATTGACTACTGATAATCACACTGGAGGCACTGTCTCATTTGGGAATGCCCAGGACTCAGCTAGAAACCAGGTTACTCCATCACAATGTCTGAAGGGTAACACTAAGCACCCATTTGAAGACTGGTAATATTCATTGTTGTAGTGTTTCTGGGGCAGCCATGTATCTTTCATATTCTTAAAACAATGCCCAAGACCCTCTTCTTGTATTGAATCAGCTAAGTAGAGAGAATGAGAACAACCTGTTCATTTTCCTTCAGTTCCCCATCATTGATGCTAATCTATATCTTAGCCAACTAGTGATATTGGTGGCAAGATGGAGCTAGCATCTTTATGTAGCACATAACTATTTATAGGGCTCCGTTACCACCTCTGGTTTTGTAAACAAGCAAAACAAATTAATATTATCCAACCAGCCCAAAATTTATGCTAGGCAGAAAGAGGCTAGAATGTAAGAATTTTAATAAAAATTGACAATACCAACTTCAGCTAAAGGCTGAACATTGAGAGTCCTTCCTCCTTCCTCCATCTCCCCTCTCCACCAGATTTGTGGGATGATATGAGTAGGAGTTGCAAGAAATGAAATGGCTTGACTGGGTTGTATTCTGCTCTTTTAGAGAGAATATCTACAACACTAAAGTCATAGATCTATTGAAATAGTGCCAGCCTTTACATTGAGACTACTCATCGAAGATGTCACAGGAACCTATGATTTAATTAGTATTGACATTTCCTCCACTAACATAAATTGTAACCCTTAATAGCATAAAAGTCTTGGAGAATTGTGCTAGGGGTGTGCTGGAGCCAACTTATACTCAGTTTCTAGAGCCAATTGTTAAATTTTAGTGTGATCATTTATACCTCAGATAGCAGAAAATGCTACAAACCAGACCTTGATTTATTTTTGTATTCTGTTGTTTCTTTAGAATTTAAAAAGTGATAGAGAAAATGTTAATAATTCAAATTAAACTTTAAAGTATGTTTGCGTTCATTTTTCAAGACATGTTTGTTAAACATTTATCAGCATACCACTGGTTGTCATCAAGAAATTAATTGCTCTGTGGCCATTTTCTCTTAGGATTTTGCTAGACTTGTTCTTAGATCACAGACAAAATAACACTATCCAGTGCTTGTTCATCCCTGCCATTGCTGTCAGAATCCCAGGGTCAACTCATGTCACAGTGAGTCGGAGCAGAACTTTAGTAGAGGCATCAAGATTATCATCATTGTAAAGTTGTTCGAATTGAGAAAGGCTCATAAGAAAAATTTCAGGGGCAGGTAGGTGGTGCAGTGAGTAGAGCACCAGCCCTGGAGTCAGGAGAACCTGAATTCAATTCCAGCCTCAGACACTTGACACACTAGCTATGTGACCTTGGGCAAGTCACTTAATCCCAATTGCCATGCCTTCCCCCCCTCAAAAAAAAAAAAAAAGAGAAAAAAGAAAAAAATCAGATTAATTTCTCAAGAAAAAGGATGGCAACAGATTCTTCTCTGATCTAAAAGTCTAATTCCTGCCTGAAGCCAGAAATAGATTAGGAGACAAACTTAATTCATTGGTGAATTTGCTTTAGGGTTTTCTTGTTCCTGTGAGATGCCAGGGTGAGACTTTTATTAGGGTGGGGCACACAGACTGACTTTGAGTATGAAGAGATTTTTAGATTTCACAAATTCTACAACATTTCACAAATCAGGAGGAACAGAAAATGAGAAGCAGTATTAAAATATTTTCCCACAAAATCTTTTATATACATATCCATGTATTTTGTTTTTAGCAAAAGAATAAGAAGTACATTTTATGGTTTAAACTACTAAATGAAGCAAAGATCTCTTTAAATTATTAGCAGTCCTTTTTGTATGTAGTTTGTATTGTATGTAATCAGGTGTGACTCCTTACAACTCTTACTATAAATGCTAAATACAATGTAGTTTTTAGGATGAGTTGATTTTTTTCTGAGTCATTCTTCATTAGTTCAGTATCCACTATTATACCTATAGCAAGTACATATATCTGGAGAATATAAAACAATTGATTGACAGTTAATGAATCCTTATTAGATGTTTATGAAATATTAGCTTAATTTTAAGGACCTGTGATTTCAATAATGTAGACAGTTCATAGCTTGAATGATTGAATGAAAAAAAAAATTTATTAAGCCAATTACTGTGGTATTGGGATTATAGGTTGAAAAGTCAGTCCTTGTTCTCTAAGAGCTCACATTCTTATGTGGGAGATAACATAGCATTCAGCTAAAAGGCAGCTGGAAAGACTCAGTGGTTGTATCAGCAAGGCAATGATAACAATGTAGATAATAATTGTCAAAATGCCTATGTAGTTCTGTATCGCAAAGTATACGAGACTGTCCACATAGAAGGTAGAAGAAGTAAACCATTTATTCAGACACCGGAGAACCATATCCCACAAGCCATTTATCTGGTCAGTCCACTTCATCATAACAGCAAGGAACCCAAAACATTCAGTACACAATATAACAACCTGGAGCCTCACCATCTCAAAACTTCTCTGACCCCCTGCTGGGGACTTCCCCAAAACAAACTTACAGTGAAGCTAAGTCAGCCTGTTTAGTTCTAACAATCACAAGAGCAACCATTAGCAGCCATAACTGCTCTCCCTATCTCTCTTAGCATTTCCTGTGACATAACTTCCCTTTCCTGTCAGGAAGCTCCTCCCACCACATGTAACTTAGGCTTCCTGTGACATAAGCAGGTCACATGGCCTATGAATGGGTGGGAAAGATCTTCAAATCTCAATTGCTACTACAGTGATCCATAGGAAGGTGGTAAGGCAGATGGTAATGCAGCTTATTTAGTGTTGTTTTCATTGATAAAACTATATAGATGGTTTAAAAAAATTGATAGTGCCAATAACTTTAGTGGCAAAAAGTTTCTGAGTCTTGAGTAGTAAAGACACAGAATGCAGCACCTACAGAGAGAGTTGCCAGGTCAGTTCCCTGTAGGGATTGCTCCCTTGGAGAATGACTACAGGGGCTGATTGAAAGTAGGACCAGTGGCTTAGGGACATTGCTATTCCTTGGGCCTTTGAACAAAAGCTCCTACGCTGCCTTAACAGGAGCACTAAAGGGAAGGTGATAGTCAAAATCATGGTGGTGTTTTGGTTTGCCTGGTGTGTGCTGTCTCTTATTTCTCCCTTGGAACTTGTGCTTTTAACTAGACTGGCTCACTTGCCATCAGTGTCAATTGGTAGTTCCTTTGTCATAGAAAATTCACCTCCATACAGCCAAACTGGTGATGAACCTCTCCAGACTTAGCTAGGTTGGTCCTCCATTGATAGACATATTTGTTACTGGGCCCATACAGAAAAAAAGGCAAAAAGCTATTATTAGATATGCCCAGTTAGAGGTAAATCTGGGAACATCAAAAGAATATTGATATATTCTGTACATTTAGAATTCTATAATGCGTAGCTATTTTGTGTAATTTTTTTTACACATTGTCTTGAGAAGTAGTCTGTGTCTGAAAATGTATTTTGGAGGGTTTTCTCTTATTTAGTTTCTAAATTTCTACCCTCTAAATCTTTCTCATGGAGAAGTAGGGCCTAGATGTCTCAATTGACTAAACTATTTCAGTTTCTAGTTGAACAGAAGTATATTCTGATGCGTTTTTAGTATTTTTATGTATTTCTCCTTACTTCCTTTTAGAATGTAGTCTAAACAAGACTTCTTTTCCCTAA
Source organism: Phalanger gymnotis (assembly GCA_028646595.1). Lineage (NCBI taxonomy): Eukaryota > Metazoa > Chordata > Mammalia > Diprotodontia > Phalangeridae > Phalanger > Phalanger gymnotis. Next base: position 142,801,215 of record CM053625.1, on the reverse strand, counting down.
CCATTTTGGAACCACTTATAATTTCATCTAAAATATAGTAACTCTCTCTGCTCAATGATAAAGGACTTGTGCTACATATGTGTTCATTGAATTATGTTGAGTACACGTTTGTGTTTTTGTGAATTGTAATCTTATTAAAAATCATTCAAAGATCTCTATGCCATTTAGATAGTTAACTATTTAGGTTATGGTATGATTTAAATCTCAGTTTAAATATGGAAATGTTCATAATTCTACGACTGAGTAAAAATTAGTCATTTTATTTGAGTATTGTGATTTTTTTAATAAATTTTTTTCTATTAACAAACATTTTTTTCTCTCTTCTACTTTGCCCCATACTTAAAACAAGAACAAAAATTAAAACCTTGTAACAAATAAGCATAGTTGAGCAAAATGAATCCCCACATTGGTTACGTCCAAAAATATGTCTCATTCTGCATATTAATCCATTGCCTGTCAGGAGGTGTGGGCAGCTTCTTCATCAATCAGTTCTCTACAATCATGGTTGATCATTTCTGTCATTACATTTTAACTTTAATTATAAATTAATAAATAAATTGAAAATATTTCTCTACCTAAACATAACATTATTAAATTGCAGCCTAGATGTGAAATTCCTGGAAGGTAAGAAGTGCTCATTGATGATAAAATTAAAAAGCCTTGACACTAAAATGATACTGTGTACTCAAATACTAATTTTTGTCCATTTGGTTAATAGCACAGTGTTGAGACTACTTCTCCTTTCTCCAGTGTCTTTAAAGAAAGCTATTCTTAAGTTCTTTTACAGAATCAAGTTACCTTTCTTAAAATATGTTCCATTCTAGTAAATTTTATTTTGTAAACCTTGCTTTTAAATAGGGCCCTGATTTTAGTTAGTTGCTATTTTAGCATATATACCCATATACTCAGATAATTACTAACACTTGTTTTAATTTAGGCCTTTAAGAACCTATTCCTTTAACATTTAGGTATCTATTTTGGGATGCAAATTTTGAATGAATTCTAAAGAGGGGAAGTAGTTATAGTAATTTAGTTTCATTCTAATTTATATCTCAAAGTAGTTTCAGAACTTAGCATGAATCAGTCCCTATTTTTCAGATAAAATATGAAGTTAAGATGTACTTTAATTTTAGTAAGTTGGAATTTTAGTTTATCAAGAGAACTCAGTTTTCTCAGTATGGTACCTTAATCTTTTGTGGATTGTAGCATTCAATCTTAAGGGGACTTCATTTATTTTCTTAGAATATAATACAGTTGCCAGAGGTAGCAGTACCTATGACGTAGCACCAACACCTGGGAAAGCACCCTTCCTTCCGCTTTTCCTTTTGCTTGCCTGCTCTCTTGCCCGGCTGTTGCTGCCACCCCCAGGATCCCATGGCCAAAACCCCTATGTTGTGTGGCTTTTGCTCACTGGGGTGGCTTTTCCTATGCTGGTACCTGGCCTAGGGACCTGGAAGGAAGAGGACCAGGTAGGATGGATCAATAGCAAAAGCAGTATACAATCTGTACCCACTTCTAAAACCTGTAGCTAACAATGCCTAATCCTTATCCTCCTCTGCTTTCCTTTTCACGATGTCCTCTGGAACCCACCTCCAATATTGAATGCTCCATCACCCTATATTTCTTCTTATAGAAGCCTAAGCTTGCTTTGAAGATGTCACATCTCTTGACATACTCTTTAGGCTGGCTATACCTTCACATCCCCTAAATGGTATACTAGGTAAGAGCAGTGCCAGTAGATGTGGTTTCAAATTTTCTCTGATGCTTATTGCCCATGTGACTCAGTCAAGTCATTCAGCATCCTGTTTGCTTCATTTGTAAAAATAAGGGCTAGACTGAATAGGTTCTGGGGTCCCTTCTATTTCTAGACTTATGATACTATGAGCCTTTATCAAACCTTAGGCTCTTATCCCCCAAATTCATTACCCAATTGCCAGAGTTCCTAGTTACATCTCTCTTTGGTACCTAATAGATACTTAGTACCTATTCTTTTGAAAGCCCAGGCTTCCATTCAGAAATGTGTGCTGTTTACTCTGATGAGGCTGTGGATACTATTTACTTAGTTAAGGTCCCAGTTTCTCATTTTTTCATTGTAGCTTTTTTTTTAAACCAAGTTTCCTTCTGTCTCTTTATGAATAGCTGAAGCCATGGAATCTTAGAAAATTCTATAAAGAATAAAGGAAATTTACTTAGACCTATTTGTAATTTCTCTGAATCATAGAACAGCCAGGTTATTTTATCTGCTTTGGATAATCTGAATATTTTCAAATTTCTACCATTTCCATGAGATCTTCCCATCTAATGATTTCTTGTATTTTTCCATTCCTATTCCTACCCTTTCCGGGATTAAAATGAGACAGCCTACAAACACTAGCTGCTGCTTAAAGTGTTCTGGATAGGCAGCCTATCAGAATAGAACACTCTGGTGCAGTATTGAGGAATATTGCTCACAACCACTGCTTGCCACCTTCATATTTCATCTGCCCTGGCTTCCTTAGTATTATGATACTTATACATGTGACTCCTTAATAAATACTATTTAACTGCATTCCAGATCACTGTTCAGCTGTGTACATTAACATAAACTCGATACTTTAAAATATCTCAGTGCTTAAGTATGAATTTTTGAAGCTAAAATGCTTGTAGACTCCCAGTGCTTTAACCTCTAAATATGTATCAAAAACATATTTGATAAAAATTAATAATCATTTTTGTAGAAATAAGATGTCATTAGCAGAAAAAGTAAAATACTTTTTTTCTGATTTGTAGCCATTCCCTTTAAAACTGTTTAATCATTACCCAAATAAGAAATGCTTACGATGGGATGAGGGAAGTTTGTTCTGCATTTAGATACTGTATTTATTACTTATTGAATAGTTTCTTAAGTCTAGTGATCTAGACTAAAAAGTCAATGTAAGGAGAAACATTTCTCCTCTCCTTCCCCAATGGTACTATGTAACTCCCAATTTAGAATTCCCCATATGCGTATGAGAAGGTGATCTCTTTCATCATGACTTCTAGCAAAAGGAAATAAATGTGTGGCCACCCATGAAGCTGTGGTACTATCTGACAGTAAAATATACCCTGTGCATATACTCCCTTTGCTTTAATAAATAAACCCCTTCATTTGGAGTGCAGGTAGTCACAGAACAGAATCTGGAGAAAAAAAAGGTTTAATGTTTTTCTTGGTCCATGTTTATTATTCTCCCTTACTCGTATGTCTAGGTAGCAGGACAAATGAACAGATGCTTTATCTATGTGAAGGGGAAAAGGTCTTTTCCCCCCTTTATCATACAAATAATGTGCAATCTGTAAGCTCATTTATGTGAACACAGTTGGACTCATCAATAATGTATTTTTATTCTTTCCATTTTGATATTTATGGTTTTGTGTTTTGTTCAAGGACCTTTTTATTTGACCACTAGAACTTTGTCCCTTAGTAATGTTTATTATTTTTATTATTAAATTATCTCCCTTGTGAATTAGTGTAAAAGATATTGATTTCTACATCTAAAGTGGAAAAATGAGAATATTTAAGAAAATATTTTCAATATTTTATGTAAGCATTTATTGTATTTCAGTTTTATCAAAAGGGACATATTTTCATGATAGCTAAGGCTTCCTCATCAATAAATTAATTTTTTCATGGTATATTAAACATTGTGTTTCTAGTAAACTCAAGCTTTATATAAAATCAACCTATTCCAACATATGGGAATCTTACTCTACTACCCAGAGTAAAAGATTTGAAAATTGTATTTCTAGTTATATTTTGAACATTTACTTCCTTATTGCTTCCCACCTAAATGCCACCTTTTTATGTTAACAGTTTTTACTTTATATGTTAAATATGACACAGAAATATTCGTTTTCCAGTTAGCAAAACATGTTAAACTTCCACCACTTTAGAATATTCAGGAATGCCAATCTGAAATGCTCATTTGAATTGTATAATTAGAAGATATTTAATGGAATACAAAAGAAATTTGTTTAGATTTTAACACAATTTAAAATCTGTAAGTTATTCTAAAATCAGCATTTTACTTTTGCAAACAAAATTATAGGTCAGTAATAAAATAATGTGTGGAGAAATTTGGCTTTGATGAGCCTCTTAAAAAGTAAAGTATGTGCTCCTAATCTGGTATAAATGTACATGACTGATATGACTTTGTAATTGTGGCAGAGAATTGTTGGTTTGTGGCTTTTGTGAAAGAAAGAAAAGAAATCAGCAATTAGATGTTCTTGCTCAATTCATGTTAGTTTGTATTGGTTCTTGTTTCTTTTGTTATTCTTTGGTTATCTTTCTTCCAAATAATTTACCCAAGTTTAGATTATATCCTTCAGTTTCCATGTATAGGTACATCACAATAAATATGTTCTTGAAACAGTTGTGTAAAAAGAACATCTGTAGAAGGAGCTATTTTAAATCCTCTGAATAGAGCTAAATTTTTAAAGAAATTATGTTGTAAATTAATTTGTAAAGAAAATTAAGAATTTGTGTGTTCAGGAAACCTGGATTTTAACTTAATCTGGTATGATTAAATTGGCACACTAGTAATCAGAACTTGTTATTGCAGTAGTCAGATGGGAATATCCTCTAATTTTTTTGAAATCACAGGAGCTCAGAGATCTAAGGGATCTCAGAAGAATCAAGCACAAACTATATACTTGAACCCGTCCCCATGCCCCCACACATACTTAAACACACAGCATGCCTAACTAGGAGTCTTCCAGCTTTTATTTAAAGACATGCAGTGAGGAGGAACCAAATACCTATAAATACCTATCGATTGATTAATTAAATTTTCTTCTTTGCAACTTCTTTTCATTGTTCCTGATTGTGCCCTAAAGGGCCAAGGACTACAGTGTCTAATCCCTCTTCTTAGAGATAGCTCTCTAAATGCTTGAAGATTGCTATCACATTTTTTCCCCTAAGTCATCTTTTCTCCAGATGTGGATCTGGAGTTTTAAGGGCTGGAAATGTGAATTTAGAAGTTATTTATACATGATGAAAAGTGAAGCTGTGGAATCAGCTGAGATTGTGGGAATCATTGGAATCAACTGAGAATACATAGAGAAGAAAAGATCAAGTATAAATCCTAGGGGAACAACCAGCTTAAGGTGTGAGGAAAGGATGAGGAACCAAGAAAGGAGGAGTTAGAGAAGAAAGAGGAGAACTAGGAAACATGATGTCTCGGATCCCAAAGGAGGAGCTTCTATCCAGGAGGTGGTGGAAATAATGTCAAATGCAGCATAAAAATCAAGGAGAAAGAAGACTGAAAAAAAGATAATTGATTTGTGTATCAGGAGGTTGTCTGGTGACTTTTGAAAGAGAAGTTTTAATAGATTAGTGGGGACAGAAGTCAGATTAAAACAGGTTGAGGGAAGTAGATGGTGAGAAAAGTAAAGAAGCAACAATCAGGTCATTTTCAAAAAACCTGACAATTATGCAGAGAAGAATGATGAGAAAGTAGCTGGGTGGGAGGGGCAGGAGTGTTGGGGAGCCAGGAGGAGGCTTTTTTTTTATACAATTGGACAGATGAGCATATTTCTGCAGATCAGCAGTTGTTGATATGCTTTGGTCTCAAGACCCCATATACTCTTAAAAATTGAGGACCCCTCAAAGAATTTTTGGTTATGTGTATTATAGCTATTGATATTTACCATATTAGAAATTAAAACATCTTATTATTATAAAAATAGTTTTGAACTTGTAGACCCTCTGACATTTTCTAAGGGACCTCCAGGGGCCCCCGGGACCACATTTTGAGAACCATTGGTATAGAGTAAGGCACCAGTAGAGAAGGAAAAATTATAAGTTCATGGAAGAGAGAGAATGGTTGTTGGAGCAGAGTCCTCAAGGAGACAATAAGGTATAGATTCAAGGGAGAGGAGTAAAGGGATTATCCTCAACAAGCATTAAAGGACATTGATCTGAAAGGAATTTTAAAGATCATTTGGTATACTTAATCAACTGAGGCCCGGATATGTAAACTGAATTACCCATAATAACAACGAATAAGAGCAGTTTTCTCTCTATGATCAGAAGGGAAAGTAGGTTACAGTGCTCTTAAGTTTTAAGAAATTGTAGTAGGGTGTTTGGGAATTTCTGTTAGATGGCCTGAAATATTCTTCTTTGCTATTCTGTCTTTCCTTAACTTCTCTCTCTCTCTCCCTCCCTCCCTCCCTCTCCCCTTCTCCCTCTCTCCCTTTCCCTCTCTCCCTCCCTCCCTCCCTCTCCCCCTCTCCCTCTCTTTTCTTCCTCCTCCTCCTCTTCCTCCTCTTTCTTCTAATTCTAATTCTTCTTCTTTGCTGGCTCTTCATAAATGTCCCTCAAAATTCTGTCCTTGGCCCACTCTTCTTCCTTCCTTAAACTCTTCCTTAATGAGCCCATTGAGACACTGACTTTAATGATCACTTCTAAGCAGAGAATTTCTAAATTTATCCTATCTCTTAACTCTCTAACAACCTCTCCCTAGAGTTCTAAGACTTTTCACTTGTCTTTTGCATATTTTCGCCTGGATGTTCAGCTGCTTTGACATTATCAACTGAAGAAATACCTGACTGAAATGACAGTGAAAATTATGTTGAACATTATTCCCACAAACCCACTGAAGCTCTATGTACTCTTTTCTGGTTAGACTACATCTGAAGTTTTGTATTCAGTCTGAGATACCATGGTTTAAGAAGAACAGCCATAAGCTGGTTAGGTTCCAGAGGAAAGCAGCCCATGAAAGAGCCTTGAGTTCATGCCTTATGATGAAAAAACTGAATATATTTAGTCTGAAGAAGAGAATACTCAGAGGGGACATGATAACTATTTTCAGGTATTTGAAGGGTTAGCATATGGAGGGAGGCAGGGGAGGTTGGATTCTATTTCCTTGGCTCCAGACAGCTGGCACAATTGGGTGGAAGGCATAAAAGCAAATTTAGGTTTGATATCAGGAAAAATTTCCTAACATTTAGAGTCATCCCAAAGTGAAACAGACAACCTTATAAGGTAGTGAGTTCTTCCCTCACTGAAAGTTTTCAAGCAGAGGCTGGATATTTGATATAGGGAATATTGTAATAGAGGTACCTTTTCATATATGTATGGGCTTTGAGGTCCCTTCCAGCACTAATATTTTTTGATTCTTTAAAAGGTTCATTTTAGTAACTTATTAGAATAAGGAACTATTTTCATATATCTTCTGTGTTTTCTGTGCATACCTTCCTTCTTCCTCTCAACATTTAGTCTCTTTCTGGCTTATTTCCTTCTCTCCCCCTCAACCCCCGCCTTTCCCCTTTTTCTCAAAATTAGTTCTCTAGAAATGGCAAGATCTGTTTGAATTGAGGTAGTCATAATAGGGGAAGAAAATTTCCCCTTTTGTTGCTAAAACAGCAACCTTGAGGAACTTAGGAGTATTTGAGAATAATAATGACACACTTATATAGATCTTTATGGTTTCCAAAGTACTTTATTCACAACCATGGACAATCCCTAAAATAATTTAGTAAAAACAACAGCAACATAAAGAAGTGATGGCAACTAATAATATATATGCCCTTTCATTTCAATAGTTTTTCATTTGTTCCTAGCTACTGTTTCTTACCTCCTTCATATCTAATGATGGTGTAAAGAATGTACTTTCTTAGTTAGTTCTAATGTTATCACATGTTTTTTACCTAAATCTTATTATCATTTAATGTCTCATTTACATAATTGTAATTATGTATATGTATATGTGTGTATATCTATACCTACATACGCACTTATATAATCATGGTTATTCTTTGTTTACTCCTTATCACTTGATAGCCTTTCCATTTTAAAATTTCTTCATATTTGTCTTGTTATATTACAGTAATATTTAATCACATTCATATGCCACAGTTTGATCAGTCATTCTCCAATATTTCAGAATCCAGTTCTAATTTTTTGCTATTCCAAATAGTGCTTCTGTAAATATTTTCTCACAGACTTTTTCTTACTTTCAGTAACCTCCTTGGAGTTGTTTCTCCAGCACTTTGTGTTCTTCAGCCTAGACTGCTATACATGCTTCTTTCTAAGTCTTACCTACCTAATTTATTGTCTGATCAATTATATTTTATCCAATACTGTATGCTTTTGATTATTATTGCATAATAATGTAATTCGAGCCCTTGTAATGACAAATCCCCTCAATTGCTACCTTTTCCCACTATTTACCTAGACTTTTTTTTAACTTTTTCCTCATCTTTATATTTTCTAATTTTATAAAGTATCACTGTGGAAGTTTGATTGGCACAGCATTAAACCTGTAAATTAATTTGGGGAATATTATCATTTTTACTCTATTGGCTCAACCTAACTAAAACAGTGCATATTGTTTAGCTTATTTTGGTTTGTATTTCCATGAAATTTGGCTCACAGTTGCACTGCTATAGTTCACTATATGCCTTACTAGGTTATCTCCCAGTGCACTTTGTTGTTATTTTAAATGTTATTTGTCATTTGATCTCCTTACTGGTTTTTGTTAGTAAAATGTAGAAATGCTAAGTATTTTCATTTATTTATTTTATATTGTTATTTCACTTTAAATAGTTTTGATTAATATTTTGTTTGATTCTTTACAGTTTTATAAGTAAATTACCACATATTGACAAATAGAAATAATTTTCTCATTTCTTTGCCATTGTAATTTCATTTATTTTATTGTTAGCATTTCTAATATTCTTAAATAGTAATGGTGATCTTGGCTTTGTTCATGATCTTATTGGGAAAAATTATATGTTTGTCCCTTCAAATAGTATTATCTGTTGATTTTAGACTGGTTTAGATCATATTTTTAAAAGGTTACATCATTTCTATAATTTGTTGTTTTTATCATAAATGTGCTTACTTTTCTAAGATTTTTTTGCATCCATTTATAAAATCATGTTGGTTTCATTGTTTTTATCCTAATGTTATTTATCATTATAATTGATTTCCTAATGTTGAACCTGAATTCCTAGTATAAATTCAACTTGCTAATGATGAATATTTTGCAGGTTAATAGTTAACATAATCTCTTTGTCAGTATTTTTAATATGATTGCATCAATACTTATTGCTAATGTTAGTCTATAGTCTTCTGCTTTATTGTTTTTGGTTTTAAGAACCAGCAATATGTTAATCTTACAGAATGAATTTGATGTAGATAATTTATTCCTCTCTTAAAAAAAATTTATGTAGAATTACTGATTCTTTGATTGTTTAACATAATTTACTTATATATCCATTTAGATAGTTCTGCGTGAGGGGAGTTCTATAGGAAATGATTTATGATTGGCCTAACTTCATTTTATGAGATGGGATTATATAGAAAATCTAACTTTTTTGTTAATTTTGGGCATTTCGCATTTTTACAGATCCATTTCATGTATTTTTGTTGCTATGTTCTTTAGTTTCTTAGAAATTTTTAAATGTTCTTTCCATTTGTTCCAAATTCCCCTTTCAATTTCTGCTTTATTTGGTTTTTGTTCTCTTCTAATCAAATTAGATAATATCACTATTTTAGTCTTTAAAAAACTTTTGTCATTTAATATTTTTATTTTTAATTCTGTTTTCTTTCCTTTAATTTTTGATATATCTTTCTTGCTTATTTTAGAATTGTTGTTTCCTACCTTCATTTTTAAAAATTTTTATTCAATTCTTTAGTTCTCTTTTTTATCAGTAATTATATTCAGAGATATAAAATTTTCTATTACGACTGCCTTAGTTATATCCTATATATATGTCGGTATGTTATCAAGTTTCCATTTAGGTCTGTATCTTTTGTTCATATTTTGTTGAAGTGATTAAACTCTTCAAGAGCTAGAACAGGTTTTGTTGTCTTTTATCCACAATATCTAGCAAACTATGTCACACACAGTCGAAGTTTGATGTTTATTTGAGTTGACTTGAAAATTTTCTTTATTTGCCACTAGCATGGCCTGATGGCAATGTGATACAGTGGGAAGAATGCTGAATTTGGAGTCAGAGGAGCCAATTAACCAACCTGGGCTTCAGCATCCTCATTTAAAAAATGATAGAATTGGGCTAGTTGATTATCTGAATTCCCTTACAGTGCTAAATCTGTGAACCTATGATCCTTGCAGGGCCCACTAAAGGACCCTGAAGCCCAGTCCCTTGATATGACCACTAGAGCTTACTCCCTACCTGGTGCTCCATATTACTGGCTTAATCTGGAAACAGGAATGGGAAGTCTGCTATAACTCCCAAGGTATGGGTCACAAGTATATTTGTTCAGTCATGATGTTTAATAGAGATTCTCTTTATAGCACTTAAGCTTCTAGGTAGGATAGTGTAGGTATTATTCCATTTTATGTGTGAAGAAACCACAGCTTAGAGAGTAAAGTGACTTTTCCATAATCTCAAAGATAGTATGTTTAGATCTTATGTCAGAATTGGGACTTAAACCCAGATTTTCTGATTTTAAGAGTGCTGCTCTTTTTATTATTCAGCTATACTATCTCCTGTGTGTGTGTGTGTGTGTGTGTCTTCAGGTCATTTCCTAAATATAATAACCGAAGATATAACTGACAGGTTGTGTTCAAAAAGCGTTCACACATCATTGATTGGTCAAGCCTTTTCCTCATAGACTGGTCATCTTTTACATCTTACTTGTATTTGGTTTTAGTTACCTTATTACTTTTCTGCTGATTGGTAGTTTTGCAAAAATGGATTTCTTAATATTAAACACTATTTTCTTGCCTCATTAGAGAACTGTTTTTTGTATAATAGGAAGGTGCTGACCAATTTCCAGTGCTTCTTAGTTTATTATGTCACAGTCTCTCTAATTTCTTCTCCTCATTAAGTAGCCTTCAGTATTTTTAATTGGTGCTTGATTATTTGTAAATGGCTTTTTCTTGGTTGCTTGCAAAAATCCTTTTTTCTATGCTGAACTCTGGAATTTGTTGACTTTATTTTTGGATGAATTAAACTTAGGTATTCTCTGTTTGCATCTCATGGATTTTATTGATTCATATACAATTCCCTTTTCCCAGTATTCTTAGATATTTTTCCAGATGATTTCCTGGGATATGATTTCCTTGTATTTTTGGAGGTAGAACAATTCTCAGATTGTTTTATTGGGCTCTACCTCTAGCTTTGTTGCTTTAGTTTGCAGAAGTCTGAAGTTGTCGTCCAATTGTACCATCTTTTAAAAAATTACAATTTTTTGTTCTTTTGTCTGCATTTTTCCATCCCCTCTGAACAACTTTACTACTTAAGCTATTGTTTCCTTGAAATTTTCAACCTTTTCTGTTATCTCTCACCACCACCCTCATCAAATCTTTTGCCAAAACCTGTCAGTTCTTTATAACATGTCTTATGTATCTTTCCTTCATAATGACATATTGAACTACAAAAAAATCGACAGGAAGGACTCAGAAAGACTTCAAATTTGTGTGAACTGACACAGTAAACTAATCAAAACAGTATTCATAATGATCACAGTAACAGAAAGGAGAAAATAGCACTAAAAAGCACCATGATTCGGATCAGTACAATGCTCATTCTTGACCATAAAGGACTATGGTGAAATATGCAACTCTGTCATCTCAATGGTAAGATGGTAGGCAAATTGTGACCTGCATTATTCAGTGTAATCAGTTTGTTTTGCCACATTTATTACAAAATAGGGATCCTGGGAAGTGAGCACAATGTGAAAAATCAAATCAGCAGGGATTTATTAAGCACCTGGTATGTGTCAGGCTTGTTAGGCACTGAAGCTAGAAATACAAAATTGAAATAATTCTATCCCTCAAAGAGCTTATATTCTTTTGAGAACATACAACATATACTCAAATGAATAAATACGAAGTAAGTTGAAAACAATTTCCTTGCAGGAGAGAGTAAAACACTAAAAACTAGAAGGATTAGTGAATTCCTGTTTAGGAGGTGGTATCTGAAGGGACCCAGCAATTCCTAGAGACAAAGGAGATGAGAAGAGAGTTCTAAGTATGAAGGGGACAGCGTATACAAAGGAATTAAGGTAGGGGATAGAATATCGTGTAAAAGTGACAGCAAGTAGACCTGTTTTTCTGGAATATAGAGTGCATGAGGTACCGAAAGTAAAATGACCCTGGAAACATCAGCAGGAGCCAGATTGTAATGAGCTTAAATGCCCAAAAGGAGTTTGTATTTCATCTTAAGAGTTATCAGGCAGCCATTTAAGTTTATTGGGCAGGAGGCATTAAATGGTCAGACCTCTGCATTAATAGTATCACTTAATCACTTAATGAAAGATGGATTAGGAAGAGGGAGGCTAGAAAAAGAGAGACCAGTTAGACTGTGGGAATAGTCTAAGAGAGAAGTGGTGAGAGTTTGAACTTGGTTGGTGGATATTTGAAAAGAGGGTATATACAAGATGTTGGTAATATTTTAGAGATAAGATAAATAAGACTTGGCAACTAATTTGCTACAGGGCTAAGATGTGCACCAAAAGTATTCCCATTGTGATAGAGGAGGTCTGGGAGGAATTCCCTGTGTATGAGGTGGACTTTCAAATGCTTTTGTTTGCTTATGACATTATGTTGAATGCAACCTCCTAGAACAGATCTGTATTCACTCTAAAGAGTTTGACCTGGGGGGGCGGAGCCAAGATGGCAGCTGGGAAGCAGTGACTGGCGTGAGCTCCCTACCAAGTCCCTCCAAAAACCTATAAAACAATGGCTCTGAACCAATTCTAGAGCTGCAGAACCCACAAAGTGCCAGAGGGAGGCGGGGCCCCAGCCCAGGACAGCCTGGATGGTCTCTGGGTAAGGTCTGTCCCACACGGA
>CM053625.1:142769990-142787933 GCA_028646595.1 Phalanger gymnotis | reverse complement strand
CATATATATATATACACACACACACACACACATATACATACGTATAGACAGAGGGCACAGAGTGAGTTGACTATGAAGGGATGATATCTAAAAAAATAAAATTAAGGGATGAGAGAGGAATATATTGAGAGAGGGAGAAAGGGAGAGATAGAATTGGGTAAATTATCTTACATAAAAGTGGCAAGAAAAAGCAGTTCTGTTGGAAGGGAAGAGAAGGCATGTGAGGGGGAATGAGTGAATCTTGCTCTCATCAGATTTGACCTGAGGAGGGAATACCATACACATTCAATTTGGTATCTTACCATACAGGAAAGAAGGAGGAAGAAAATTTTAAAAAGGGGGGATGATAGAAAGGAGGGCAGATGGGGGTGGAGGTAATCAAAAGCAAACACTTTTGAAAAGGGACAGGGTGAAGGGGGAGAAAACTGGATAAAGGGGGATAGGTTAGGAAGGAGCAAAATACAGTTAGTCTTTCGTAACATGAGTATTGTGGAAGGGTTATACATAATGATATGCATGTGGCCTACGTTCAATTGCTTGCCTTCTTAGGGAGGGTGGGTGAGGAAGGAAGAGGGGAGAGAATTTGGAACTCAAAGTTTTAAAAGCAGATGTTCAAAAACAAGTTGTTTTTGCCTGTAACTGGGAAATAAGATATACAGGCAATGGGGCATAAAAATCTATCCTGTCCTACAAGAAAGTAAGGGAAAAGGGGATGGGGGGGGGAGTGGGGTGACAGAAGGGAGGGCTGAGTGGGGAATGGGGCAAGGTAGAAATGGGGAGAAAATTTGTAATTCAACATCTTGTGGAAATCAAAGCTGAAAACTAAAAATATTTAATAAATAATTAAATCTAATACTTTCTAACAAAAAAAAGAAAGATCAACTAGGTCTCTTTACACAAAAATCAATATCAAAAATCAGGTTTGACTAGATAAAAATTACAGAACACCTAGCTATCTGATGAAATCAGATAACCTGAAACATTACCACACACCAGAAATACTATACTAATGGCACATAACAGATGGTAAAAAGAAGGCAATTAAAATTATTAGGAGAAAATGTGCTTTTTAAAAAACTACTCGTTAGTGATGTTTACTATCATAGAAACAAATGCATTTTTAAATGAGACTCAAAGACCACTTTTCCCCTTAAATACGTCAAGGTATTCAATTAAATCTCTTAATTATTAATAATGTACTTTACTCCCAAGTAGTTGTAATTATAAAATTCAAAATTTTGCTCTGAGCTCATACATAAATACTTTAACAAAAGAAAAGGGCTCTGAAGACCTCTGTCTTGGCAAAAAACAAATACCTATTTTAGCATTAATTCAGTTGGAAAACTAAGCATAGAAAAATTTATCACAAGGGAAAAATTACTTACTACTGAGCACAATCAATCAATTGATATTCATTAGATCTCTCGTAGCAGGCTTTCACACCTTCATCTTGCCAAAGTGTTTTAGTGTGTTCATAAAATTCCTAAAAGTAAACAAGAAAGATATTAAAGATGAGATAGAATAAAAATGTCACCATTCCCACAAATCTGTCCCAAATATCAAACTATTACAGTTTTCATTCAGAAAAGCTGCTTTCATTGATTAGCACTTCAATTCAGCACATACTCTCTGTACCACAGTGTACTAGCTATTGTGGGAAGAAAAAATAAATGCTCATGAGCCCCCTTGTATGCCCTTATTCCCCTCTCTTTCCATTCCTTTCTTAAGATCATCAAGATATAAGAGAACCATTCCCTGCCCTTATCTAGTTAGGTTTCTTCTATGACCCCTTATGATAATAAGACTCAGAAGAGATAGCGTAACAATGTTGCTAGCAGCTGCTGTGAGGGTGTAACACCAATAACACCAGCACACAAGAGAGTTGCTAGCACAAGTTCTTTGATCTGCTTTTCTAAAGGAAAGCAACTTTAAAGGGGTTAATAATCTTAATTAAACATATACATAATTTACTAAGTTCAGGGGGAAAAGTCAGAACCCTAAACTTAAGAGAAAATATAAACAGAAAATACAAGCAGAGAAAATAACACAAATCAACAGACAGGGCTTCTAGTTGTTTGACCACTATATATACACAGTTACCAGAGAGAGAAGCACCAACATTTGGGTTTTCAAAGTCAGGGGTCTCCTTAACAGCTACCCAGAGTCTCATCTGGCTATATCACATAAGTACTTTTCCCCTGAGTGACAGGATGAAGATAAACTGCTTATATTCTAATACAGGGAGATGATATATCTATCTGTAACCGTGAGCAAAGTGGGACTTTTTGCTGTTTTTTTCTTTTGGAGTTCTAGTTCTTCTCACCACTAAGGCAATCAAGTGTCTTTGATTGAGTCTTGCCCTTTGATTGAATCAAGAGTCTTTGATGACCTGCTTAAGTCGAATGAATTTGAGTCACATGAGCCTGTGTCTCAAGGGTTGTGCTACCCTCTGACCCTGAAGACGTGCACATATACTCTGAGGTTAGCATTTTGCTTTGGCGGCTCAGGACATACAAGGGGGTGGGTGGAGAAGGGAAGGAAATTTAGGGAAAATTATTTCACATAATCAAGAGTACACAAATATAAAACTATATAAACAAAGAAGAAGGGCTTGGGAGGGGAGTTCATCCTTGAGTTTCACTCTCATATGAACTAGAAGGAAGAATATGTACAGAGTTGGGTAGAGAAATACATTTCACTCAAAGAAAAATAGGAGAGAAAGGGGAAGAAGGGATAGGGGAATTGGAGGGAGGGTAGCCTACGGGAGGAATCAGTCCTAAGTAAAACAAATTCTAAGGATAAAAAAATTGCTTTTTTGAGGTGGCAAAGAATGGGAATCTGAGAGGGTACCCCCAAATTGGGGAATGGATAAAGAAGGCATAGTACATAAATATAATGGAATACTGTTGTGCTGAATTCTTACTGGCATAATGATCAGTCAGAATTTCAGTGAACTAATGTCAAAACATCCTACTCACCTCCTAAGAGAGAGAGGTGAAGGACTCAATGCAAAATGGGACAAGGTTTTTTTGGACATGGACAATGTAGAAATTTGTTTTGATGATACATGCTTGTGATTTTTTTTAATGTTCTCAATTGCAGGTAGGGGTTTGGGTAGGAGGGAAACTAGGCAGATCTTGAATGACTGAAACAAAATATTTACAAAAAAAAAAAAAACCCGTGAGAGTTAAGGTCTTACAGAAGAAGTGGGGCCTAAGCTGAACTTGAAGGAAGCTAGGGATTCTAAGAGGTGGAAGTCAGGAGGGGATACATTCCAGGCATAGGTGACCAGCTGTGGAAAAACTTAGGGTAGAGGTTGCATCAATTCCTCGGCAATAGGAAAGCTCCCGTTGCCTTGGAGAGGTATGTGTGTGAGGGTGGGAGCAGGGGTGAAGTGTCTGAGATAGGGAGTCCCAGAGTGCTCTGTGGTTCCTGGCATTGCACAATGGAACTTTGCATACATCCCTATAGAAATACTATTATAAATTAAATAAAAATCATATAGCTATATTGTATGGCTACATCTAACTATTATAGTTACATAGTATAGCAATCATTAATTCTACTGTTCAGATACATATAAGTTAAATAGGTTTTTGTGCTCTGGCCTGGGAACCTAATTATTCCATATTGTTTCTAAGAGAAAAAGTATTCTGTGTCAGAAAACAGTTCTATCATAAGTTACGAGCTATCTGCAGTTTCACTTAGCAAAAATCCCACCTAGTTAGGATTATCACAGTGAGGATTATCTAAACAAAGAACTTGATTTTCAATTACTGAAAATAAAAAGTAGCAAAACTACTACAAGATTCTGTTCTCTTAATGTCATTTGCTTACCACATGCGCCCATTTTAGCAACAAGTAATGTATACCTCAGCTTCTCCAGCTTTAAAAGAGCCTTAATAATATTCTGTCTTACAAAGGTTCCACTGGAATTAATGAATCAATATTAAAGCACTGTGAAATCTAGGTATAAGATATGCTGTAAAAGCAAAGTATTATTATGTAAAAAGCTAACTTATAAGCAACTCATGTTCTCTGAAAGTAGTGATTAAAGTATACCCACACTCTTTGGTTTCAGCTTTCCACACAAGATTATGAAGCTAGCATGCTAAAAATAATTCAGTACTCCCAGGAGAAGTTATAGGCCACATAAATCAAAGGGTGTAGAGCTGAGCATTAGAGCCTTTAATTTCTAGTTTCTTTTCAACTAAAGCAGTCAGACTATAGAAACCAAATCGCAATGTACACAGCAAGGAGGGCAGCCTCGAGTCTAGTAAGTTCAAAGATTCTTTAAAAAGAACAGTCTGACTTCAAGCTAGAATAATGTAAATGTAATGATGGCTAAGTACTGAAGGAAAATATCATACTGGATGAGGAGTCAGGAGATTTGATTTATAATTCTAGCTCTACCACTATGTTACTTTGGGCAGGTCATTTACTTCATCTAGCATTTTCTGTTTCTATTATGTGAGGTAGTAAAGTAAAGGCAAGAATGTTTTAGCTCTACTGTATAAGACTCACTTCTATGATTTAAAAAGTGCTAAAATTACACTCCTTTCTTTACTTTTTCTATTTTGGGCATCACCATTACATTAAAAGTTGGATATGACCGAAAAATGACTGAACAACATTACTAGTTTTCCTTTCTCTTCATCCCCAATTAGAAGTACCTTCAAAGTTAAAAACAAAACAAAAACCAAAATAAAAACCCTTCCTCATTACAAATGCATTGTTAATCAAAATGAATCCACATACTAGTCATGTTCCCAAAAGGTGTGATTTGTTAATTTGCCTAATTATTCAAAGAAGCCTTAAAAATGCTACTTCCCAGTAGTAAGTGTAGTTCCTTCTAAATATCCACCACTCTTAACCCAGAAATGTCTTCACTTTTGTCATGGAAAATTTAGTCTTTCTTACTTTTGGGAGAGAGCGATAATAATAACCCAAACTGACAAAGGGTTTGGGATGTTTGGGGATTAAATAATCCAAATAATTTGTAACATAGATCTCATTTACTTTAAAATCAATGAACTAAACCACAACAATAATCAACACACAGTATTTCAATATAGGAATTTTAAGTACAAGAAAAGACCAATGAAATAGATATTTACTAACACAAGACATAGATTATCATGAATAATAAGGATCTTCCACAGAAATAGACTTAGTGTTCTGCCAATTTTGCCCTGGGAGAAGATTTCTGAGAAAGTAGGTTTTTAGAAATAATAAACTAAATTTTGGCCCAATGAAAACTCTGGCACCAACTCAAGTTCTCAAATGTTGCCAAGTAGTAGCACTTTATATCTAAAACTTTTTAGTATAATTTCTGACTGAATTGTAATATACTACCAAAACAAAGATAGAATGCTTGTAAAACAGCTGATCTACCACTGAATTTTGGAAATATCCTAAAAACTTCATAAAACAACATGGCTCATTTGTGTGCCCATGTTTTAGAATTTCTAAAAAAGCAAATCAAAACAAAAAAACTTTTCAGTGTGAGTGACTAATCCTTCCAAAAGGATATTTTCCCAAATAAACTACCATGAAAACATATTCCTTTTTGAAAGCCACCTAACTCAAACATTAACTCAAATACTTTACTTGTACTCTTGGGGAAAAGAACATTTTAATAGTAATAACCAGAAAGCCTCTAATATCTTAGAATAATATTTTTTTCAACTCTTAACAGAAGAAATAATCAATGCCTCATATTACAGAATGGGTACTTTTATTGAACTAATTCCAGTACCATTTCAACTGTGTTTTAAATTATTATGGCCATGCAGAACTAATTCTTTAAAAAAGTTTAAATCATATACCACAGTAAATTAAGTCTGAATTGTTTTCATTATGTCATTTTCAGTGATTTCCTATTACAACATAAAGACCAAACTTGTTTGTATGGAATTGAAAGCCTTCTTCAATTTGGCCCCAACTTTCTGATTTTATCTCCTTCCCCTTGTCAAAAATCATTGGCACCAGCCAGATTAGTCTACTCTCTGTTCCCAAAGAGTCCATATATAATTGTCTCCAATCCTTTTTCATGCCTTCTATCTTCTTGACACATTAACTAAATTCTACCAGTCACTGAATATCTACTTTCTGTTCATCCATTAATTTCTTAACACCTTGAAGTCTGGCTTCTATCTTTTCTAATAAAACTGCTCTAGGGTTACTAGTAACTATCTTTTTGTTGAAAATAAATTTTTAAAAAATTAAATTACCTTTACTTACAGCTTAAAACAGAAAACTAGAGAATTGATTTTTCTAGTTTCGATGTACTATGGAAATCTTGCACATGAGAAGTAGAAGTTAAATAAATTAAATTTCATATCAAAGAAAAAGTTTGTTTCTAGGTGATTTAAACTTCTGCCCAGAAGAATCAGTTCATTTATTCAATGTTTACTGAGTACTTACTACATGCAATGCATTTTGCTAGATGTTATGGGAATAACAAACAAATAAGATATGATCTTTGCTCCCAAAGAGTTTATAATCCATAGAGAAGATAATGCCCTTATTACAATATGTGGGGGAAAAGGAAAATATATAGTTGCACATTTGTTGGAATTTGTTAGTCAGTGGTAATGGCAGTAAATAAGGAATTATCTTAGTTGCACAATAATGACTAAGCTCCTTGTATCTGTTAATATTGAGAACTCTGACAGGTGATAATAGATAGTTGTGGCTCTAAAGAGCCTATGGTTTTTAAACCAATTTTAATAGAATGGTACAAAGATGATCCTTATAATAAGTTTTTAAATATTTCAAAAAATATAACAGCCAAAAAAGTGAAATTGACAGATATGTGATTACTTATACAGTGGTACATCGTATGGGGGTACATATTTGAATGTGGTTAGACCACTGACTAGTTATAGCAGGCCTACACAACCTGCAGCCTACCAAAGGATTTCCTCTACATACAAAGGATGTTTTCCTCTACATTTTTTGTGGGCTGCCTGAAATCCTTTGGTGTGCCCCTGTGGGCCACGGGTTGTGCAGGCCTAAGTTACAGCAAAGGTCAAAATCAATACCAAACAAATAAAAAATGGGAAATTTATTCTGTGTGAAATTACAACAGATCCAAATCTGCCTATTCAAATACATTACTGATGCCCCACATGGGCAAGACAATGAGGAAAAGATGACTACTTACAGCCTTCCTATCAAAAGTTAAACGATGAAGCAACAGTCACAACAGGAATGTCAAAAAGTCCCAGAAACTGCCTCAACAGCAAAATATCCCATGTCTTTCATAATCAGGAAGACAAAGCATCCAAAAGGACACTTTTAGTTTACAAAATAAACCTATCTGTAAAATATTATGGAGAAGGTGGTGGACCAGCAAGGATCAATGTATATGAAAAAAATATGCAGAAAACTTGGCATTCTAGTCAAATAAGTCAGCATATCCCAAAATTATTTACGGATGAAATTGAGAGAACAACAAATAGATGAAAATGGAATAAATCTCCCATTGTTTCTATAACTATTTTCATTGTGACAATGAAGCCACCTCATTTGGATATTGACATTTACCCCTAATGTGCTGTATAAAGAAGTAGAAATGGCACTAAGAAAATGACATTAGGAAAAGTGGTGGAAACTTATAAAAGTATACACAAAAAGATGTCCTAGAGGCAATACATTTTTGAAAGCATTTAGGAATTGTCAAATTGAGAAGAAGAGATGATGAAAAGTAGGAAGAAAAGCTAATAGTATGATCAGTAACTATTGGTAAAAAGTACAGATGGTGATATCAGTCACTTTTTCATCTCTATAAAGTATTTGAGAAGTACAGGATGCTATTATTAACTGTCTACTATGTGTGAGGTCCTATTGTAGGTGCTAGAGATACAAATACAAAATGAAAAGTTACTACCCTTAAGAAGCTTACATATTACTGGAGGGAGGAGAAGAGAGATAAAATACACAGAGATAAGTCAATACAATTTTTTTTTTTTTTAAGGACACTGAAGTGGCAAAGAGGGAATCAGGAAAATTCTCTTGTAGGAGGTGATACTTCAGTTAAGACTTAAAGGAAATTTAAGAAGTTAGAAAGTTTGCAAAATATAGCAAACTATTTTTCATACATACATATCTTTATGTATGTATTTATGTATGTATTTGTATGTATGTATGTATGTATTTAACAAAAATATGTTCAGAAAAAGCTACCAACTCTCGTTTTCTTCATAAATTTCCCTCTATCTCAGCTTAATAAGCATAAAACCAATGAGAAATTTAAAAAGTGAAAAAATGGCAGAATCAACTTCTTTATAAAATTCTATTAGAAGAAAAAATCAGCAGCTTATTAAGACTACAAAAGAACAATAACCTACTGTTGGAGATGATATCCGAACTTTATGTGCCAACAGACTTTTATCCTCCTCCCCCTCCTTATTTATTCCTTTTCATCCTATTGTCTCTTCATTTCTCCCACAAATTTTTCTGTCTCATGTTGATTCACTTCCTTGAAACAAGTAATAGAAAACAAATCAAGAAATGTGATCCTGACATAGAATCATATAACACTATTAGCAGACAAATACTGAGGTGAAGAAGAAATTAATGTTCCTCTAAGTTTATTAGTTCCTATATGTTATATATACTTGAAAGTGCACATATTTAACAGAATCAGAGTTGGAAAGAATCTTAGTAACCTAGTGTCTACCTCATTTTTAGATGAGAAAACTAGGGTCATGGAAGTTTATGTGAATTATTTACATAGTCCAAGGTCACATGGTTATTTAGCAGCAGAGTTATCACTAGAATACTCCACTCATTTTATAAATGAGGAAACAGGAATGGAGAAGTTAAGTGACTTGCCCATGGTCACAAGAATAGTAGGTGGCAGAGACAGAATTTGAACCCAGGTCTTTCTTCATGCTGCTATGCTTCAGTCTCTTATCCCTTTGCGCTAATCTTAAATAAATGTACTGGAACAGATTTTCAAAATTTAGTTTCTCCTATTAGTTTCTCCAAAGTCTGCCTGGAAAATTTCCTCTCTGCTATACAACAATCTATCCTCCAGAGTTGACAAAGTGATTTTCCTAAAGCACAGGTCTAACTATCTCATTCCTCTCCTTAATAAACTCCAGTGGCTCTCAATTATCTCCAGGATTGAATGTAAGTTTCTCTGTTGGCATTTACGGCCCTTCACAAGCTGGCTGCATGTCACTTTTCCAGTTTTACTACAAATGACTTCTCTTTATCAACACTACAATGCAGTCAAAGCCACCTTCTTACATTTCCACAACAATCCATCTTGTATTGCTGTGCCTTGACATTGGCTATCTCCTATACCTGGAATATATTCTCTATTCACTTCTATCTCTTGGAGTCCCTGGTTTCTTTCAAGGCTCAGATGAAACATCGGCTTCAACATGAAGCCTTTTCCTGATTATCTCTAGAGTAGGGATGGGGAACCTGTGGCTTCGAGGCCACATGTGGCCCTTTAGGTTCTCAAGTGTAGCCCTTTTACTGAATCCAAACTTGTATATGTATACACACATATACATATGTACATATATGTGTATATATATTTATTTTATATACCTAGATACACACATAGTGTTTTTTCTCTCTTGAGCAGGGGTTGGCAATTTTTTTTTCTGTAAAGGACCAGATACTAAACATTGTAGACTTTTCAGGCCAAGAGGCAAAACTGAGGACATTATGTAGGTACTTATATAATAAGAGAGAAAAAAATTTTGACAAATTTTTTATTGATGAAATCAAAATTATTTAGTAGAATTTCTTATAATACAAGTCTACTAATGAGAAGAATGGAATTCTTTTTTTGAGGGAGATAAATTTTGCTTAGATGATGTTCAAAGTGTGCATTATCTAGCAAAATCAGTTGCAAATGTTCATCTGCTAATGTTGGTCTGTATGAGATTTTATGTATTTCACCTGTTCACAAAGACAGGGACTGCCAAATACTGATATCAATCTATATGATCTAAATTGTTCTTCACACAGAAGTTCTTCACATAGAAGGCATTTACAGAATTTTCAGATTCTTCTCTTGATACATGCCTTTTAGCATGTCATTATATTAATCACTTCCAACTGAAGATAAAGTAGGGTTCCTCAAAGGCACAGTTAAATGGATTTTGGACTATGGAAATATCTTTTGCACTTAAATCAAAATCCAAAAAATATTACTAAAACTGTACTTTGATCTCTGAAAATATACCCACTGTAAATTTGTACAGGAATCAAGATCTTGCTTCTTGTCTTAATTTTTGACAGCAAGGGAGGTATATAAAGCAGACTGACCTTATTTGTGATTTAGATGACATTAGTTATTGTGGGATTGACTTTACCACAGTTAAGGTTCTCATATAAATACTGCTTTGCCTTGTAATTTTAGCTTAATTCACTGAGAACGTTACCAAATTGATAGCAAGAGTTAATTTCCAAAGCCATTCAGTATTCAATAATAGTGGTTGAAGGAGGTTCTTCTTCGGAAAAATCTCAGTCTTGAACTTAAAACATCACAATGATACTTTTCTCCTCTCTTTTCTTTTTGTTTTGACATGATGGGTATGCACTGGTAAGAAAAAAAGTAAATCACAGTATGGCAATATGCATGGAACTTAAAATGCTGTCAAGTTATAACTCTGTTACTGCAATTTGTAGTGTGCTGAGCGGTAGTGTGAAATGGTAAGAGCACTACATACAGTTTCTGTCGCAACCAATCAACTCTGCCATCATAGCACAAAAGCAGCCAAGGATAGACAATCCATAAATGAGTAAGTGTGGCTGTGTTCTAAAACAACTTTATTAATAGTTGCCAAAATTTAAATTTCATGTAATTTTCAAATCACAAAATATTCTTCTTCTTTCAGTTTTTTCAACCATTCAAAAATGTAAAAACCGTGTTCAGCTCACGAGCCATACAAAAATGGTCAGCAAGGCTAGATTTGGTCCATGGACCATAATTTGCAAGCCTTTCCTATATTCCTAGTGCCTAGCACAGTGCCTGGCACATAGGAGGTACTTAATAAATGTTTACTGACTGTTGAAGTGCTTTCTGAACCCTCATCCTACCACATAAATTTTCCAAATTAATTTTAAACCTTTATTTTTTCCATTAATAAGCATTTTTTTTCTAGTTTGTTTTTTTCAACAGCCCCCTTGCCCCCACCCCAAAGTAAAAGATAACCTTTCTAACAAATATGCATAGACCAGCAAAACAAATTCCCATATTGTCCATGTCCAAAAATGTATGTTTGCATTCTGCAATTTCAGGCAATAACCTCTATAAGGAGATGGGTAGTGTGCTTTAAGAATCATAGCTGGTCACTGCACTGTTTTGAGTTGTCTTTCAAAGTTGTTTGTCTTTACAATGTTTGTTAGTATATAATTGGGCAAAATTGCTTCTGATGATTCTTTATTTCCTCTTCAATTGATGCAGAACCTCCTTTTAATTTTTTTATAAAATTTGGTTTTCCTCTCTTAAAAAAAGCAGATTAGTTGTTTATTAGGTCCCTCTCAAAAAACTGTAGCTTTATTTACAACTCATTCATTTTTCTTTCTCTGAGACAGAGGTTATTGAAATTTTCCTTTCTCATTTTATTAATATGAATATTTTACATCTTGTAATTATTCACTCATTTAAGTTGCCAGTTTTATTGATGTATAAGTGGGACAAAATGTTGATCTAGTTGCTTTGCGACCCTATTTAGGGTTTTCTTGACAAAGATATTGGATTGGTTTGCTATTTCCTTCTCCAGCTCATTTTACAGATGAGGAAACTGAGGCAAACAGGTTTAGGTGACTTCTCAGATCACACAGCTAGTAAGTGTCCGAGGCCAGATTTAAACTCAGGAAGGTGAGTCTTCCTGATTCCCAGCCTGGCATGCTATCCACTGTAATGCCTAGTTGCCCCTGTGGAGCAAAATAGTTTTTAATAGTTTCCTTTATTTTTCTTCATTTTTTTTGATGAATTCTTTTTTAAAGAAATATTATCATTGATATGAGAAATCTGGTTTTACTTTTTCCTTTCAAAAATGTTAGCTAATGATTTACTCTATTTATTGGTTCCCCTTCCCTCCAAAAAACCTCTAGTCTTATTTAAAACTCATTTTTTTTTGCTTTCAATCTTAATCTCTTCTTTGACTTTCTGCACTTTGACATTTAATTAAATTTTAAACATTTGTTTTTTAAAGGATTTTTTTAGTTGGATGCCCAATTGTTTGAGTTGTTATTTCTCCTTTTGGTTGATGAAAGTGCTTAAAGATATATTATGTCACTTAATGACTACTTTGGTCATATCCCAATAGTATATTGTCTCATTCATAGCCATTCTTTGGTGAAGTTATCTATTGTTTTTATGATTTTTTATGTGACCCACCAATTCTTTAGGACTAAGTTAGTCTCCAATAAATTTTTAATCCTTTCTTGTGATTTCTTGATTCAAAATGTATGCCTCCCAATCTTCTTTTCCAATCCATGTCTTTTCCCTTTGCTAAAATTCACTTATTCTAGTGAGATTTTTCTGATCAAAGTCAATAGGACTGTGATCACTGTTTAACTGAACAGACTTAAGAGCTTATGTACTCATTTCCATGAATGTATTTACATATTCTAATCTTAACTATATACTCCCAAAGGTCAGTGTTAATATTTTTCATTTTTTTGTACCCCTCGATGGAACTGGTATTGCCAAATTAACAGAATGAAAAGCAAAATAAACATAAACACTATAATATTATCAGCATTCCCTGGTACCGAAAAGTAAAAATGTTTTCAGGATCCCTTATCATACACAAATATACAGAAACCAGAGAAAGTTTATATTGTTACCAGGTAACCAAGGTTATACTCACTTCTCATTGGCAGAAACCATACCTTTCACTTGCCTGACTTATATTAAAGAACATTTTCTCCACAGAAACAACAATAACCCCCACACAATTGACAAAAAAGGTTTTAAATTAAGAATATTGCAAAATGATATCTATAGTAGTAAAATGAATTAGAAACTATTTTCTGTTTATTTCTTCTAAAAAAAATTCCTACCCCCTCTACAAAAGTAGCGACATGGAAAAAATACTGCCAGAACCTACCAGTCACACTATTTTTTAGTGGTATTCAAGTTTTCCTGGAAGGAACTAGAAAGACACAGTCTTTGCATGTCTCAAAAATGAAGTTTCTTGTTTCCATTACACTGATTCATCTATTGGCACATACTAACACACACCAATATAGATTTCTCCTATACAAATCTTTCCTGGAAGAACCAAAATTACCTATCAGTCTAACTTCTACGCTTGAAAAAGCATTTCAATGATCAAAAAATAAATTTAAACATGTATAGAGAAAAAAAAACCGCAAGAAAAAAAATAGAAATATTGTTACCTCGAGTTTTTTTGTTAACTCAAAATATCAGTTTAAAAATTATAAAATTTCTAGCACATCCTACTAAGCCCATTAGTAACAGCAAAAGCCTTGTGTCTATGGGCTCTACTTGGCTGCAAAAGTTGTTTCCATTTACTTCTCTTCATTGACCAAACCCCAACTTCTTTAACTTTCTTCCCAGTACCTATTTTAATCCATTAAAAAAATCTACTTCATTTGAATTTTGTGTAGTTTTTCCATATCTTTTTTACTGTAAAGACTAAAATTGTAATTGAATCTCCAATAAAGAAGTTAATAAAGTTTAGTGTGATTGAAAGATTGCTTCTAAGTTCTTTCCTTTCACATTCTGGTTATGACATTTTAATATTATGAAAATCACAACTAAGTGAACTTCACTTGTACCTAGCAGGAAAAAAAAGAGTACCATAAAATATTAGAAAGAATCTAGATAAGGAGAAAAGGGACATTGTGCAATTTGTTAAGGTATACACAAAGAAACATTTTGATAGGCATCTTTATACAAATTGAATACCTTAATAATTTAACGCTGTGAGGATCTATGATTTTGTTAACGTGGGTACCTTTCCAGTGTCAAAGATGACAACCATTCTATGACTTAGTAGGTTGATCTGAGGGCTGTTGTGGTTAAAAAAAACATTACCCTGCTTCACTTTAAGGCTTTCATGATGACAGCTAGTGACAGGTACAGACTTATAGTCCATCACCAGGCCCATACTCAGAGCTTTTCCAACTTAGTAGTACCTAATCATGTTTGTGCTCCATAAGCATAGCCTTTGAAAATCCAAGGTCACTTCTATGCCATGATGAGGCACGAGAGACGGATTTTTTGAAGGAAGAATACTGAACACATGATGAAATCTAAATTTATATTACAATGGATCAGTGATCTCACTGATGCCAATATTCTCTGTCTTGGTTTGTATTATAACCCATAAATGTATACTTATCTTGCGTAAATCTTGTCCATGTTCTTTCAAAGGTACACCACAAAGGATCTAACTAATGTGCTAGCGGCATTCCTTTACATCTTTTACATTTTATGTACACCATGGAGTATAAAGATAATTGAGGTAGGGAGGCCAACCAGCAGTTTATTGCTGTGGTCAAGGTGTGAGGCAACAAAGGCCTGCACAAGGGTAGCGGCAGAAATGTGAGAGTAACATGAAATTAAGTTGGGAAAGGAAGGCCACAGTCAGATTGTGGAAGGATTTAAATGGCATGCTGAGAAATTTGTATTTTATCTAAGGAGCCACTAAATATTTATGAATAAAGGAATTACACTGTCACATCCATGTCCTAGGAGGATTATTTTGTATGAAAGATGGATTGGAGAGGGAAGTGAATGAAGTAGCTAGATAATTAAGAAGTCATGGTCTGAGACTGAGAGGTGATGCCTTCCCTCTGAGACTTTTATCTACTCTAAATATATCTTGTTACATATGTGGTTGTTTGCATGTTATCTCTCCTATTAGAATGTGAACTCCTTCAGTGAATGCTTTTGTGTTTTGCCTTTCTTTGTATAGGCATACAGTGCTTATCATAATATCTGGGACAAAATAGGTACTTAATAAATGGTTGGTGAATGACTTGATTTTTCACCTGCAGTACAGATTGGAGATTATGAATATTTAACTCTACAACTGATATACATCTAAAACTTTCCACATGTCCAAGACAGAACTCATATCTTTCCCCATAAACTTTCTCCTCTTCTAAACTTCCCTGTTACTATAAAGGGCATCACCATTCTTCCAATAATCCAGGTTCACAACCTTGTAGTCACTCTCAGCTCCTCATCCTCACTCACCTCACAGTGCCAAAGGGTTGTCAGCTCCTGTTATTTCCAACTCTCATATACACACCCCTTCTGTCCACTCATACAGCTACATACAGTTCCAGCCTTCATTATTTCTCACCTACTGAAAAAGCTTCCTATTCAGTCTCCCTTACTCAAGTTCCTCCTTACAACTCATCCTTTAAACAGTCATTCAACTGTACATCTGAGACTAACATAACATTCCTACTCCAGGACCCACCTACTCAGTAAACTCATGGCTTCCTATTACCTCTATTATAAAGTCCTTTACTCAGCATTTAAAGCTTTTTTTTTTTTAAATAACCTTGTGTCTTTCTATCTTTCCAGTTCTCTTACACATTGTTCTCTTAAAGGCAATCTACAATCTAGTCACACTAGTCTACTTCATGTTCCTTGTGCACAGCCCTCCATTACCTGTATCTACTTTTGTGCTGGCTGAACCCATCCTGAAATGCTCTCCCTTCTTACTTCCACTTACTGGAAATGCTAGTTTCCTTCCAACCTCAGTTCAAGTACAATCTTTCAGTCCTCTCTCTCCCCAAACTATTTTATATTAATTTCATGGATCATTTGAATATATTTACATATGCATATGTTGTTTCCCCACTAGAATGTATGCCCCTTGAGGTCAGGGAATAATTAATTTTTGTCTTCACATTCCTAGGGCTTAGCAGAGTGACTGGCACATAGTAGGCCCTTGATAAATGGTTACTGATTGCTAATCTCCAAATGCATCCAAGGAGCTCAAGACTTAAAACACAAATGAGCCTAGGAGACTTAAATGCATTAACACTAAGATATAAATTTCCAATATCAGATTATTTCTTGTTTATATAGAAAAAAACAGGCTAGAAAACAGGACAGTGGAACCGAAAATAAGAAACGGGAAAGTGGAGAAGTAATGACGCTTAAAGGAAGAAGAAAGGGGTTCAGAAAAGGAAAACTAGAAATTCCAGAAACAAACTCTTATCTACCTTACATTTCTCCCTAAATTTTTCATTTACTATTTGTAAAAAATAAGAAATAAGAAAATAACTATTTATAAGCTGTATAGGAAAGTTCTTTTATATATATGTTCTTTGTGGCTGCATATTAGTGTAGCTTAAAGGATCAGTAGCTACAATAGTCATCTTTTTTTAGATAAAATATTTTTTAATCACATCATTGCTCAGTTCAAATCTGGCCTCAGACATATACTAGCTCTGTGACTCTGGGCAAGTCACTTAACCATATTTGCCACAGTTGCTCATCTATAAAATGAAATGGAGAAGGAAATGGCAAACCACTCCAGTACTTTTGCCAAGAAATCCCCAAATAGCATCATGAAGAGTTGGACACAACTGAAAAATAACTAAGTAACAACACAAACAAACAGGTTTGTTCATGGCTGAACAAACAAGGTATAGTAATGTAATAGAATGATACTGAACAGTAAAAAATAAAGAATATGGAATATGAGCCTGGGGAGTAGGATGCTGATCAAGTTATCCTGATGTCTGATGAGTTTCCCAATCTATCTGATTAGCTTCCAAGACATGAGACTTTTCTTAGAGCAATCTGAACGGTACCTACCCATGGAAACGGACATGCCAGCTCTGCCCTACTAAGAGGAAAGAGAAAATGTTGAATCCAAAATGATGGGTTGTTTAATACTTAGTGGAACAGATTCTTGTTAGAAGAGCCACCTAAGCTCTAGTATCTTTGTGAGACCACATTAAAATCTTTCCATTGCTTGGACGTTCTCTGTTCAGAAGTAGCCTATAGACGTCACACTCAGTGAATATTTACTCCCAAGGAGTTTAAAAAAAAGGGGGGAGGAAGTCTCATATATAACAAAATGTTTATTGCAGTGCTCTTTATGGCAGCTAAAAAAACTGGGCGGGGGGAAGAGGAGATATCATGAATTAGGGATACAAATCATAGTATATTAATATAATTTTATTATACAATGAGAAATAATGAAAATGAGAAATTCAGAGAAACATGGGAAGTCACAGAATTAGAGACTTGTAGGGAGTGATTCACAGCAAAGAAACAGTAATTAAGAGAACGATGTACAAAATGACTTTAATAATGTAAGTGAAAATAATAATAAAAGACTGTTGGACATAGATGAAATACCTCTTCACTGTGCTCTGTGTGCTACTCAACTTTAGTTCTTTGGAGGCAGTGGAATTGCAAGTCTGATTAGCATTTAGCAACTCTGTTAAATGGTAATATTGAAAAAATGGGCCACTGGCATTATGGGAAGTTTTAGGTCAGTCAAAAAGTTCTATAATTTCCTGAAAGCAATTCAGTGTACTTCTCCTTCATTTCAAATTTAGGCCCAACTCATTTTTTATCTCAACTACCACAGATACATATTCTGTTGCTTTACAGGGTCTTCATTTGGATGAAGACTGAAATCTGAGCAACAGACATTCTTCATCCATTTTGTCTTTCTTGTGTGGATGGACAGGTCAAACTCTTTTTTTTTTTCTTTTTTTTATCTTTTTTTTATTTTTTAAATTTATTTTTGACATGTTTGGTTTTCAGCATTGATTTTCACAGGCATTTGAATTACCAATTTTCTCCCCATTTCCTCCCCTGCCCCACTCCAAGATGGCGTACACTCTGGTTGCCCTGTTCCCCAGTCTGCCCTCCCCTCCGTCACCCCATTCCCCTCCCATCCCCCTTTCCCTTCCTTTCTCGTAGGGCAAGATAAATCTCTGTGCCCCATTGCC
>CM053625.1:142752907-142769490 GCA_028646595.1 Phalanger gymnotis | reverse complement strand
GTGGATTCTTTCAATTTCTATTTTATCCCCTGGTTCTAGAATATCAGGGCAGTTCTCCTTGATAATTTCTTGAAAGATGATATCTAGGCTCTTCTTTTGATCATGGCTTTCAGGTAGTCCAATCATTTTTAAATTCTCTCTCCTTGATCTATTCTCCAGGTCAGTGTCTTTTCCAATGAGATATTTCACATTGTTTTCCACTTTTTCATTCCTTTGGTTCTGTTTTATAATATCTTGATTTCTCATCAAGTCACTAGCTTCCACTTGCTCCAATCTAATTTTTAAAGTAGTATTTTCTTCAGTGGCCTTTTGGACCTCCTTTTCCATTGGGCTAATTCCTCCCACCAACTACTTGACCCTTGAGCTTTTTGTTGGGGTATGACTGGTTGTAGAGTAGAGAGTACTTTGTCCCAAGCTTGAGGGGCTGTGCTGTTTTCAGAGCTACTTCTACACAGCAAGCTCTGCCACCAGTGCTATTCCTCCCCCCAAGAACCTCCAACTAAGATTGTGGCCCAGATCCAGGCAGGGCAAAGCAGGCTTTGCACTTCTGCTGTAATCCACTACTTAATTCCTCCCACCAGGTGGGCCTGGGGCCAGAAGCAACTGCAGCTGTAGCTCTGTAAGCAGTCTCAGAGCTGCACCACCTCTGCTGCACCCCACTTCACCCCTACCCCCACCCCCGGCCAGTGGCCCAACCCCAAACTCCTTTCACTCTGTTTCAGCAGCTTTTCCCACTAATCTTCTCTGTTGTCTTTGGTGTTTGTGTGTTGAGAAGTCTGGTAACTGCCACAGCTCACTGATTTAGGGCACTAGGGTGTGTTGCACCTGGCTCCCTGTCTGGTTGGTCCAGGAGCAGCCCACGCTGGGCTCTACTCTGCTCCACTCCCAGGTCCTGCGATAGACCTTACCCAGCGACCATCCAGGCTGTCCTGGGCTGGAGCCCTGCTTCCCTCTGATGTTCTGTGGGTTCTGCAGCTCTAGAATTTGTCAGAGCAATTTTATAGCTTTTTGGAGGGACCTGGAGGGGAGCTCATGCAAATCCCTGCTTTTCTGCTACTATCTTGGCTCTGCCCCCTAGAGAGTTGCTTTCACTTTCTAAGTTGGACTTTTGGGTATCTCTGGGTCTATTACATATGTCCTTATAATGGTCTATAACTTCTTTGGTTTACTTCTCTATCTAGCCTTAGTTCTTGGATTATGACTTTGTGCTCCAGGTCAAACTATGCTCCCACAGCACTCTGTTATGCTTTTATGTAAAACTATTGCCCTAGATTGGTCTCCATCTATGTCACCTGTGTTCCTGTACTGATTTCTACTTCTTCCTCACTCCAAAGCCCTGATCTTTGGGGTTCAGAGACCTCCTCTCTTTGTGTCACAGGATATAAAATGCTAAGGACCTCAGAGCTCATGGGCCTGGGATGTCCACTTTTGAGCTCTGCTAAGGAACATAGGCAAACTCTTCTAGTGCTCTCTTGCTATTGCTCATAGTCTTATGACTGATTTGGGGAGAGTTTTCAGATGAAAGAAACTACTTCGTGTAGTTACTCATTAGATTTCTTGAATTTTATTAAACCTAGTGCAAAATTTAGGTTTTTGATTGAGTTAAGGGTATTGGAGTAGGGTTGCCTTGCCTGTCTCTTTTCAGAAAGCCACCTTGGCTAGATATCTAACCCCCTCATATTGTGGATGAAGAAACTAAGGCTGAGAAAAATTAAGTGACTTTGCCAAGGTCATACAGGTTATAAGTGTTAGAGTCAGGATTTGAACATAGGCCCAGAGTCAGTGCTCTTTTTCCTGTTTCACACCATCTCCCTGTCTTTTCTTACTCCATGTTTGATTGCTATTTTTATTTGGTTGAGGGGGAGAAGGTCTTCTATCTCTAGATCTTGTATTATGAAAATACATAGAACTTTAATGCCTTAAAACACAGGTATATCCTTTATAGTATGTAGAGCACTGAACCTGGAGTCAGGAAGACTTAAGTTCAAATTTGGCCTTACTACCTGTGTGACCCTGGGCAAATCACTGAAATTTTTGTCTACTTTGCTTTCCTCAGAAATGGGGATCATAATAGGACCTCCCTCCACAGAGTTGTTGTGAGGATCAAGTAAGATCAACTGAGAAAATATTTATAAATGCTCAGCACAGTACCTTACACACAGTAGGCACTTAATGAATTCTTTTTTCCTTTCCCTCATCTTCCCATCAATTAGATTGGATCTTTATTTGTTTTTACTATCCCACAGTGGTGCCCACTTTCTATAATTATTTGAACATCTAAGCCTTCTTTACCCTGAATTAAATACATGCTTTAAATACTATCTACCACAGCATGTGTAAATGCAACCTCATAAAAACTCTATATATGTAGTTTTAGAATAAGTGGAATTTATATTTTAGTTTGTAATTATTATATATCTGCATTTTAAAATGTACAAAACCTGATTATTTTAAATTACACTAAATTAAATATTCGGCGTGGTGGTATACACCTGTAATCCTTGCTGTGAAAGTAGCTGAGGTTGGTATATTATTTGTGCTCTGGAGTTCCAAATTGTAGTACGGCTAAGCCAATCAGGTGTCCAAACTAAATCCAGTACTAATATGGAGAATCCCTGGGAGTAGGGGACAACCAGGCTCCCTGAGGAGGGGTGAGCCAGCCCAGGTCAGAAATTGAGCAGGTCAGAGCTTCCATGCCATTCCGCAGTGGAATCAGACTTACTGCAGCTCTACTTCTAGCATGGGCAAAATAGAAGACCCAGTCTTCCCTTCTCCCCAAAAAAGGCAGTTTTCGTTGCATGGAATATGTGAGCCAGTATTATATAGTGAAATGAACTCCTGTAATTGGAACCAAAAGACATATTTTTGTCTTCGCTCTACTACTTACTATTTGTTGCGCATGCCACCTTCACTTTCCTAATCTATAAAATAAGTAAAATAATCCTACTACTGTGGCCTTGCAGGGAGCATCAAATAATGCATATTAAATAATGCATAATTAAGCTTTTGTAAACTTTAAAATGATACAAAAATTAAGTTGATGTTAGTATGCCTTATGGTCTAAGCTTGCATTTTTATACAGCATATTAGTGACTTAGTGGATAGACAAGTATCCTTGAAGTTAGGAAGGCCTAGGTCTAAGTCTTGTCCCTGACACATACTGGCTGTAACCTTGGCAAGTCACTTAACATTTCAGTGTCCCAGTCAACTCCTTAAGACTAAGTTTCAGGGAGCAGCTAGATGGTGCAGTGAGTACAGCACAAATAGTTAGGAGGACCTGAGTTCAAATCCAGCCTCAGACACTTGACCCATATGCTAGCTATGTTACCTTGGGCAAGTCACTTAACCCCAATTGCCCTACCAAAAAACAACAACAAAGACTGTAAGTTTCAGAGAAGGGGATAACCTGGCTTGGCAAAAGGCACAGAAACTTCCTTCCACTGATGAAATCTCAGATCCATGAAAAAAGAATTAATTTAAGGGGAAAGAAATAAATAATTAAGCCACAGAAAGTAACTAGAACTAATTTTAAAGTCCCTGGATGTTTTTGAGGACCGGAAGAACTGGATGCAAAGCAACCTTAATGAACATAATGAAATTATATCTCATTAGATTTACATATTATAATTTACATGAAAAAATGGAACGTGGAAAGGAAAATTTCAATAAATTGAAAGTATACCATAGTATAAATTCTCATTTGGTTTATTGTATATTTTCTCATTTAGCCGATTCTACCTAAAGCAGTAGTTTTTTCTGATATTTTTTATTGTTTTGTGGAGTATCACAAGAACTGGTATCACACAATCTTTAAATAACACAGAAGAAATCTCTAGTCCAAGTTGCTATTTTTAATTGCCAAATTCAGGAGTATCAGTTGTCATTCTTAGAATATGTAGTTCTTTTTTAAAAAAAAATAATAAATGAAACATTAATTCTTTAACATTTTAGTATTCTATTGGAGGCTTCTCATAGAATCATACATTATGAAGGTAGAAATAGTCTTCTGCAATTAATGCTGTCCAGTATGATCACCCCTTTAATCTGTATATTCTTTTAAAGTGTGTATTCTATGCAGTACACTGTGAAGCCAGCATGAACTGGTAGATAGAATGCTGAGCTTGGAGTCAGGAAGACTTTTGGCATCTCACTTCAGACACTTATTAGCTGTTTGACTATAGGCAAGTTATTTAAGCACTCACTATGTCCGAGACTTTTTTTTTTGAAGTAGCATTTATCTGCTCTCTACTATCTAGTAAAAGAAGCTCCCCCTTGCCAATGAAATTATAAACCTTTGGTGCATTTTTAATTTATTTCATATTGGTTGATATGTGATTGAATTCAGTTTGCTTTTGTTGTCCTCAAATGTTGTAATCTGCTTGATTATTATTATAAAA
Source organism: Phalanger gymnotis (assembly GCA_028646595.1). Taxonomy (NCBI): domain Eukaryota; kingdom Metazoa; phylum Chordata; class Mammalia; order Diprotodontia; family Phalangeridae; genus Phalanger; species Phalanger gymnotis. The sequence goes on along the minus strand of CM053625.1, from coordinate 142,765,093 downwards.
TATCAACAACTACTTGATATTAAGTATCTTGTCTTCTACCCTTTATTTTGTAGCTTCAGACAACATGAGAAACAAGTATCTATTACTTGACAGTTTCTCATTATAAATTTTAACTAAATTTAGATGTCATAAAAGTATTTCTGAAGCTAAATGCCATCACTCTTTAACTATATAAATTAGAAATTACAGGGGAAGTCGGTTGAGGTGAATTTTCTTTTTCTCAGCACAATTTACCATTTAAATAAGCATTGTTATGCCCTTATTCTTATGTTTAAAAATATAGTACTCGTGAACATTATGAAGTGTGCAGCATTTTATTCCTATTTTTGTATATGAGATTACTTTCCACTTACTCTGTTCCTATCTTGTACGTAAGTAGTTTTTTGTTTGCTTGTTGTGTTCCCCTGCTAGAATGTGAAGACATTGTATTTGCCTTTCTTTGCATCCCAAGCACTTAGCTACAGCACCTGGCATAGAATGTGTTTAATAAATACTTGTTGACTGGCTGACTGCAACAAAATCTTTTGAAGATATATTTAAGTCCATTATACTTATGAGCCCCTTATTCAAATCCAGCAATATTAATTTTACAAATGAAGTAATAGTTTTGTCTCCATATATGATAGGTATATATTACATATATGTTTTAATACTCTAGAACTTTCATGTTTCATCTTCACTTGTCTTGATATTCTTGACCTGCAAAGATTTTAAGTAGAGTACTACTTTATTCATCGTAAGTTAATTCATTTGATTACAGGCATATAACTAGAGATATTGAAGACAAACCTAAGAAAATTCCCTGATTTCCACTTTTAAATAGGAGCATTTTAATTCAGTTCAACAATCATTTACTAAACCCTGGCATTGTGTAAGCTACTATGCTAGGCATTAGGGATATACAAGAATAGAAATATAAATCCTGATGGTCTCAAGAAATTTACAATTTAAAGGGGTGGGAAGAGGTGACAGTTTTAAAAGAAAAAAAAACCGGTAGAGAGAAGGCCCCAATAACAAAGGATACATTTTTACTGTATTTTTCAACTTTTAAAGAGCTAAAAGTTAGCTCATCAGTCTAATAAAATGTGAGATAATAAACTTTTGAAAAAATATGTCCATTTAATAAAGGTATTACCTTTTAAGTTGGATCTTTTTCTTCAGTTTGTATATTTCTTACTGATTTTCTTCTCTTGCAGCTAACTCAGGAGAATTCAGCTGAATAATGCTTACCATTCTTTAGATAACCCTTAGTCTTACTTTGCTCTAGAATAAAATTTTGACAAATAGTCTGCCCTTTTTTATTTACCTGTATTTACCTCTGGGTTAAGTTCTAATATCTATACATAAGGATTTGAATATTTAATTGAAATATACAGAATCACCCTGAAGAATGAGTTTTTGTCATACAGTGCATAAGTTCACAGATGTTTAAGATCTCTCACTATATTTTATATAAATTATATACATAACTCATGTATATAATTATGTATAAACATATAAAAGACATAATTACATAAAATGTAATTAAGAGAAATACTTTAGACCTGCATGGTTCAAGGTGATAATTTATTATAGTGTATAAAATGGAAATATCACAAAAATGTAACATTCTTGGTGCCAGAAAGCAAAAGTAAGCATATGATTAAGTGGAGAAAAGCTAAATTATACTCCAGTTACACAAGTGAGTTTTTTTAATTGATCGAGACCTTTCAGATACTAACCAAAATTTCAGATATTTGAAGTCTTTTTTTATTTGTAGAAGCAAGAAGATATGAATTACTTGCAGTGTTCAAAATGACAAATGCTTTTTCCTAATTTTATGAAATCCCTTTTTAAGCCAAAGAAAATCATATACATATAAATATAAATTAAGGAATGTAAATACCAGTATGTTAGTGCCTGAAGGCATCCTATAGATAGAGTACTGTTTTTCTTTAAAGCCTTATCTTAAAGCCTTATTGCCTTAGGCAATAATTAACTATTTTAAAATCATTTTTATAGCTGTACATGGTTATGTTTACAATCCTCTTTGGACCTTTACCAGTCACTTTATTTTTGTACGTTTTCACTTCCCACAGTTATGCAATCTATAACAGCAACTTCAAATTTCATATCCTTTCAAATGATCTTTTTATCTTATTTGAAGGAGACATAAACTTGGAAGAAAGGACCATATGATTTTGGTTTAAAATGCATTTTAAATTATGAAGGAATTGTGATTAAGTTTCCTTAAGAGCTTTGTAATGGATGGAGTTTTTTAATTTTTAATTTTGTTATCTGATATCAGTTTACAATAAGGCTGACTTTAGTGATCTGAATGTTTCAGGTTATTAATGTGTATTGGCAATAGAAGTATTAAGGAATCATGTTTTTATTAAGAAAATGTCTGCTGCTGAATAATATTGATAAATGTAGTGAATAACATTTTTCACATAACTGCCTTGCCTACACAGATAATTGTGCTGGTAATTGAATGAGTCAAAGGCATAGTCTAAGAATAGAACATTCTCTCACCCACTAAAGTGAAAGAAAGGTATTGTTTAAAAGTAGTCCAGTAATGGAGGAAGGGGGGAAGCAAGGTTATGTAATGACTTAATAGAGTTTCATTTTACCTATGAAAATAAGTTCAGATATGGCGTGAATCATGGGTGAGATTAATTTTTGTCTTCATTCTCAGTTGGTTTTTCATAAGACTTTTGATAGGGTTTATTAAATAAATCAGTTTACTCTTGAGATAAGATCTTTTCTAGCTGAAGTAGGCAACTCATTTTTAAAGCACATGAGCAATACAGTTTTCAGGATGTTAGCCTAGTGTCCTGGACCATTTCTCCTTTCAAAGCTACCAAAACTATACTTTTATGAATGTTAGAAGTTATATTTCTCCTACCACTTAAAAACAGAAAAGGAGCAGCTTTGCATTATTTCAGCAGCAGTTTTATTTCATTTTAAAATGTCAGCTTTTACATAGCTTGTGAAAAGTGACCCCAAAATCCCTTTCCAAAATCCTCGGGGCATTTTTTGTTAATAATGTAGCTTTTAAAATGTTTCCTCAGTTGTTTCATTAAATCAACCTTTCATTAAAATGCAACCAGCTCGTTTCTGTATAATTTTGTTACTTTTTGTATTAGAGTAGAGATACATTATACCTTTCCCATTTCTAAATCTGCCTGTGCCTATTTTTATTTGTCAAGCTGAGGTTTGACTGGCCGGATTCCAGATGTCTCTCTCACAAGATTTGGTGCTGATAGTCTATTTATAGAACTGTGGTTTCACTGTCATGACAACCATGCTAGAGGCCAAGGCGGCTGGGAGCTATTTCTGGACTGGTGCTGTAATGTAAAACTGATTGGGCAAGTTAGTATATCCTCTAAAGCAGACTAACTTTAGAGGAGTAAAAGGAAGGGAAAAAAAGATTTATAGAATTTCTTTCAAAAGACTTTTTTTCTTTTCTCTTGATATTTGTTCTTTCTGGATCACTCCATTTTTTAAAAAAGTTATTTATTTCAGATTAAAATTTTCCATACTGCGTAAGTGGATTGTTATTCTAATCTCTTAAATATTATGTTTCCAAATGTGGGGTTAGATAAGCTATGGCTATAAGCAGGATGTTTTTCATTTGAGAAAAATATGATCTTTACTATGGATTAATAGGGGGAAAGAATTTTATATATAGTAATAGAAGTCCTTTATGACCTGTAATTTTAATATTTTAGGTTTTTAGGTGTCTTGTTAGCCCTTCCATATAAGGAACTGTAACCTTGTGGTAGCAAGTTGAGTCCACATCTGTAAAGTCATATTTTTTAACTTTAATATTATTTGGTTAAAAAATTCCCTAGTGGTGCCCCTCTGCCTCCAAGTGGTAAGGCTCTTCTAAGGTTATTTGCTTATTGAAATAAAATGTTGTCCCTTCATGAAGGCCATTTTGTACAATAACTTTTTAAAACTCATTTGCATTCTTGTTCTGAATGACTTTTATATTTTTAGCATAATGGTTAAGCAAGTTAAAAGCAAAAATGCTTCTTAGTGAGAGACTCCTTTACCTTATTAAGATAAAATAATCTTTGGTTTCCTTTTTCGTTGTTGTTTAAACTATAGTGATCAGAACATTGCTAGCATTTCTATTATAAATTTCTGTTTAATGTTTGGCTATACATATTTCCTTTGTTGCGTAACTTTAGTTCCAAAATATATCCTAAATTGTATTTCAAAATGATTACTTTAAGATAATCTAGTAAGTTGAATTTTCAGGTACACATTTTTTATAATTATGATCCCAAAATAGTTTGTTCTTTTACTTTAGATAGCTTTCTCTATTGTTTTTTTCCAACATAAAATACTTCTGTGGATTTTTTTTAAAGTAAGTAATTTTATTTGCGGTGTACTTAGCATATAATCTTTTGCTTTTTCTCTTTAAAAATTTTAGTAAACTTAAATTCTACAAAATGACAATAGCATGAAAGCAAAATTTAAAATTGTGTTCTCTTTGAGCAGCTTTTGTATATTGAAACAAATATTCATAACATCTTTGCCATGTCATATACAATAACATATCCTCCTAGGAAAAAGAAACAATTAAGTTACTTTACAAATTAAAATAATTTATATGTAAATTTTATGTATCACATATTACATGAAGTAGAAGAGATTCCTTCTTAAAGGACGTGGTGGCAAATTCTTAGTCAAAGTGAAGAGATCCTTGATAATGGGAAAATTTAGTTTGTTATCAACATTCTGATTTTTTTTTGGTAATTTTTAAAAACATTGTTTTCTTTAAAAATGAGTATACTTGAAGGTGATAATAATAATTCATATTTATATGGCATCTTAATGAACACAAGGCATTTTCCTCAAAAAAATCCTGTGAGATTGGCAATGAATTTATTTCAACCTAGTCTTGTTTACATTTACTTTTTTTCTAGCATTACATTTTCTTTTGCTATTAATCGATATATTTCCTATTTGACAGTTATTTATCTAAGCAAGTCAAGAATTTCTGCCTACTTTTAAAAATAGTAGTTGAGTAGAATGAGAGAGAAAGAAGGGGCCCTAAATGTTGTCTGTGATAGTAAATAGTACTATCTACTAGGATAGTAATGCTACTTATCCAGTGCCCTAGATTGGCAAGTATTTAAATCTCTAAGAAACTGTTTTATTGGTTAGAAACAGAGTGGTCAGATCTGGAACACTATTCCCTTTCCATTTTTATAAATGTTAAAGTATACATACAGTTTTGCCTGTCAACATTTATGGGCAAAATTGCATTGTAAAAGTAATGATAATAAATTGAAATAGTACATCGTTAGTATAGAAAATTAAAAATTTAGAACTTTAGTATATTCAGTTTGATCATTCAGTGGAAAAAATGTGTTAGAAAATTGTTTATAAATATTTTCCTTCAAGTGAAAATTATTATTTACTAAAAAATTATAAACACTAAATTTATTGTAATAATATTTATACTCAGTATAAAAACAAGAAAAATTTAGGAGGATTTGATGCTCTCCTGGGACAAAAAAACATTTGACACTGCTTTTGAATTAAGAAGTGTTAAAAATTGTTGCTTCAATTTAGGTATTTTCAGCTATTTGTAAGACTTAATATTTTAAGTAGTAATTAAATTGAGTATTTTTCCACTGTTCTTGATTAAAACAAGGATCATTTGAAGATCCCGATAAATACTGGATTAAAAATTGCTTTATCTGTTATAAACTATAAAGGTAACTTCCCTCCAAATTGACCTTTCTTTGCCTATAAATTTCGTTATTGATATTTTACTTAGAGTAGAGGTTATAGTTAATTGAAACATAAATGTACATATATATACACACGTATACTGACAATGAGATTTCAAATTATGTATACTGGGTTATTTTGAGGGCTATTTTGTAAGTTCTGTTTTGTCACTGACCAATGAGATCATTGAAGTAGTAGACTTGGGGGATTTTTGTAGATATATTTGGTTGTGTTTTAAAGTCCCACTCCAATGTGTAGCTTCATAGGAAATAGTTGTTTAAAAGAATAAAATTTTCACTAAGTGTATATTGTCTACTTAAACATTGGAATATATTGTCTACTTAGATGAATAAAAATGCCCTTTTAGATTCCTGTTGCATCCCATTTGTAAATTATTTTATCTAATGACAGAAACTAAAATCTCCAAAGGTTATCAGGTTGTACTTTTAGTCAAGAAGGCATCTGAGAAAAGGAGCCTCTTTTCTACTTTCCTTCAGAAGGCTATAATTAAAAAAAAATTTTTTTTAAAAGAAGGCTATAATTTCAAAAAGTGGTTTATTTATTTTTGGTCGTGTTTTCTTTTCTTCAGAATCTTCTCTTCCCCCCCCCCCCCATTTCTCTCTGCCAGTAGACATGGCCTAATCTGCTTTAAGATAAAATGATGTGTCTTTCCAGGTTTGTCTTTCCAAATGTTAGGTAAGATAACTCATCCTAGAAAAGGTCAATGAGCCTTTTAACTGTTAAACACCAGTGCCATTGATGATGCCATTAATTTGCTCTTTGGAAACTAATTTTTTATCTTATTAAAAGTTTAATGTTTAGACTGCTTTATTTCATGGACTTAATTTAGAATGAAGAGAAAATTTGTATTTGTTTCCTGTTAAATATAGCCATTGCAAAGAGAAAGGACCCTTTCTGCCAAAGTCTTTTGTTTATTAAATAAAATTCTTAAAATGTGGAAGGAAATGACGATGACTCCTAGTGGCTAATTAAGCAGCCCACATTTTGCCATTTTGCTGGTTCAAGTTTTCATCTTTCCCTTGAAAAATAAATCTTTATGTCATTTATCCCTCAAATTAGTGTAGACCAATTTTTTTAAACACCCACTTAAAATAGTGAATGGTTTGAATTGTGAAACATTTTTTTAAAACTAAGTTGTTACTTTGGAATACATACAGTAATACAAATTAATTGCTAACTTTTTTTAAATAAGAGATTTATCTGGACTTACTTTACTATAGGTATCTGATTTGTTATTATCAGGAAGCATTTGCTTATTTTTGTATACACACATACATGTATGCGTATATGTATATGTGTGTATATGTTCTTAAAAACTCATATGTTCTCCTAAGTAGATTTAATACTGTACCTGTTTTCCCTCATAACTCCCCCACTTTAAAATTTTCTCCTTAGTTGTTAATTTAACTTTCCTAACAAAATCATTCTTCATAGTGTTGAGCTAAAACTTAATGAAATTAATTAAATTTTTAAAATGTGTTCCAAAGGATAAGCAACAATAGGGGGCAACAATGTAAACATCACTTTATTAATCTAGAATCTGTTACTTGTTTAAAAAAAAATTCTTTCCAGTTATACACATGACTCTATTTATTTGCATAACCATACCTATCATGCAAGGAGAGTTACAGACTACCTCTCTTCTACAAAGGAGGAAAATGAGGCACCCAGAAGTCAAGTGACTTGTCCAAAGGCACAGAAAGTAGTAGAACTGGGAGTTAAATCTGTGACTTCTAAACTGAATATATCACAAAATGGATCACCAATCACAAAATATCATTTCACAATTATAGTCACGTGTATATAATTTTTTTAATTAAAAAGCACTTTCTTCACAATATCTCTGTGAAATTAGTAGTGTAAGAATTATTTATCTCCATTTTGCAGATGAGGGAACTAAAAGTTGAGTGAAGTGATTTGCTGAAATTCATACAACTGTTAATAGATCCAGAGACTTTTTCCACTATATGATGCTGTCTTAATTAAAAGAATTAAGCGCTCTCTCTCTCTCTCTCTCTCTCTCTCTCGCTCTCTCTCTCTCTCTCTCTCTCACACACACACACACACACACACACACACACACACACACACACACACACACACACACACACACACACTGATTAGAATCTCCTGCTCTGGACCAGTTACTGTATTTCAGTTCTAAGTTTTTTAAAGTTTGTAGAAGTTGATAGTTATTATTCTAAAGCTCCTGTATATGCACTGTGTGTGTATTTAGAGACAACATGCTAAATTATTTTAATTTTGGGCTAACATATTACAGATGAGAATCAGTATAAATAAAAATTACTAATCAAACTTAGCTTGTAGACTGTACTAAAAAGAGGACAAAGATATTTTGGCATCCTTTTTCCTTTGTATCCTTTGTATTTAATTGAAAATTATCTAAATACTGTTACATGACAGCATACTAATATAGACATATAAGTAATATGGCATTTTGAATACAAAGATACAGTTCTCTGTGAAAATTGATTTCTGTAGATTTAAGTGTATAAGTAAGGAGTTAAGGCACTATATTTTTAAAACAAAGGTCCAGGGTTCACTCAAACCCAGGTACGACATTGATCTTTATGCATTAGTGAAAGACTTTGTTTTGCAAGTATATCACCTTGGTTACCAGGCAGGGAATGAATTAATAAACAGGAATTTATCTCTACTACTAAAAAGGAAAAAAGAAATCCAAAACACCTCAGAGCACATGCTATACTGATGCTTAAATAGGAAGGGCACAATATAAAAGGTAAAATTAGGGGAAATAGGAAAGGCACAACTATGACAAAGTGATAGAACAGTCCTAGTGAATTGTCCAAACGTGAGTCAACAATACAGTATAGTTGTAAAAGAGTAAATGTGTTTATATGTCAATGACAATATAATATCCCTGAAGCCTGATACAATCTTATGCTACTCTTGGCATCGATCAGACTCTTCCAAGAATATCATGCTATTAATTTTCCAAAGCAAGTGATGAGATGAAAAATAGCAAATTGATTAAAAGAGAATATAAAGTAGATACTTTTATGGAGCCCTATCTTCCTGAAAAGCATCATTCCAGAGAAGAGGCAAGGACCTAAGAAGTTCCCTGCAGGTCTACTAGGCTCCCTTTCTTTTTCACTAACTACTTTAACCTTTAGGAAAATCACATTGGAAAATAGTCAAGCAGATAACAGGGTGTTAGTGAGTTAGAGTCTCATTTTAAAATGAAAAATGAGTCTCAAAAATTGAATTGTAATAAGTGGGAGTTTTTTGAAAATTTATTTTTATATATTCCTAGGAGTGATATATTAAAGAGAACTACAAGAATAAGAACTCAATGTTTTAAGATCCAGTTACTTCCCTTTTTCAAAATAAGGCATTCCACTGGATTTTTCATTTGTCTGGGTAATTGTTATTACATTATGAATGTGAACTTTCAGGTGTGCAGAGGCCATTGTTGGAAGATAGTGAAAACTTTTAATACATTTAGACTTTTTTACCTGACCAGGATTTTGCCATTGGAGTATTTCAGTACAGTACTGTTCCTCCTATGCTGTGTATCATTGCTGTTTTTCAAGGAAATCATGGACCTAAAAATAGCCTGTATAAACACTAAGAGGTCTGTACTTTCAGTTTGGGGTTTTAAAAATCTCTTGTTAGTTTGTACTTCTCAAAGTTTTCAAAGCCCACTGAGTTTATTATTAAGATGAAATTAGTGTTTGAGGAAATATCCTATAAAATATTACAGATAAATCAATCCATTTAATGTTCTGTATCTGGGATATCAGCAAGTTAATATGTGACTAACATACCTCATAATATAATAACTAGCATTTTTATAGTGCTTCCCAGTTTGCAAAGCACTTTACATACATTATCTCAATTGATTTGTACCACAACCTTCTGATGTAGTTGCTATTATTATCTCTGTTTCATGGCTGAGGAAGCAGGCCGATAGAAGTGACTCTGTCCAGGATAATACAGCTAGTATCTGAAACAGGATTTGAATTCAGGTGTCCAGCTCCAGGTTTAATACTATCTACTATGCCACTTAGCTCCCTCAAGAATCTACTGGTCTATGAAATATGCATATTTTGAAAAAATATCCCAGAAAAAAATCTTATAAGTCTCAGCATTCTAAATTGTCTTTTTTCTTTTACCACTCTAGTGTAGGTCCTCATCACCTCATATCTAGATTATTGCAATAGTCTGCTGGTGGGTTTGCCTACCTCAAGTCTCTCTCCACTTCACTCTACCCTCTATTCATGCACTAAAGTGATTTTCTTAAAGCCCTAATCAGTAAACTCCAGTGGCTTCCTGTTACCACCAGGAGCAAATACAAAATGCTATCTGGCATTCAAAGCCCTTCATAACGTAGCTCCCTCCTACCTTTCCATTCTTCATATACTTTATTCTCCAACACTTAACTCTTCATTTCAATGACACTGGCCTTCTGGATGTGTCCATCTCTTGCCTCCAAGCACTTTCTCAGGCTATCCTCTATTCCTGGAACACTCTCCCTTCTCTGCTCTGACTACTGACCTCCGTGGCTTCCTTTAAGTCCTAACTAAAATCCCAGCTTCTAAAGGAAACCTTTCCCAAACCCTCTTAATTCTAGTGCCTCTGTTAATTATTTCCTCTTATCTTGTATATATAGTTTGTATATATTCGTTTACATCTTATTTCTCCCATTATACTGTGAGCTTCTTAAGAGCTGAGACTGCCTTTTTTCTTTTTTTGTGTCCTCAGTGCTTAGCACAGTGCCTGACAAATAGTAGGCACTTAATAAATGTTTGTTGATTAATTTATTCTACGACCTCTTTTACCTCATTAACTCTAGAAGAAACTACATACTTATGCTTTAAAAAACAGTGAAGGTTCCATAACACTAGGAAAAGAGTAAAGACTATCAGTGACTTGAAATCTCAGGTGAAATAGAATGGAATGAATGAAAACTTGGAGCATTTTCTAAGTGCTTTGCCCAAATACCTGATGAATTTAGCCGCAGTTAAAGATAAGGAAGAAAGTGACTTAAAGATTGTGCAGTAGGTACTGCTCTTGGGGTGACTAAATGATTATGTGTTATCACCTTTGGGGCCATTCCCCTAAGATACACTCATTTTCATAGTTAGGATTCACCAGAGGGATTAGTTGACCACTACTCAGTGGTAATCCTAAGAGAGATGGGTTTCTAGTACTGTTGCTCATAAGCCCTCACTTCTGTGTTTCCTTGCATATCAATCAGCCTGGCTTAATTAGCTTGTAGAAAAGTTATTTACTAAGCAAGCATAATAAAAACAGTTGAAATAGAACTAGGAATGCACTATCCTCCTGCACACACAAGGTCCCTAATTTGGGCTCCAATTTAAAGTGCAGTGGTAGAGATCACATGTGACAAAGGGGCACCGTACTGCACCTGCTTATAAGTCCTTTCCTCCCTTCTTAAAGTCCTCTTGAGGTTCCAATTAGGTGTGTAGCTCTCTGCTGGGCTCCAAAGGCCAGAACTCCTTTTAAATCCATGATTAGTACTTCTTTGTGATGAGGATTCTTATTTCCTGTCATTGCTCTTAGGTAACAGTGAAACCCCTGATGGGACCTTTGAGCTTCCCAAACTCACTAGGTTACCTGAACATTCCCATCTTGGAATACTGATTTGCTTAAGATAAAGAAAGAATAAACATAAAAGAAACAGAGTTGCCATGTGGGAAGCTTTCACTTCAGTTTCTTCATGGCATCAGTTCTGAGACTTGTAATAAGAGTACTGGATCTGGAGTCAGGAAGACCTGAGTTCCAATTTGGCCTCAGACATTTACTGGTTGTGTGACTCTAGGCAAGTCATTTAACCTCTGCCTCAGTTTCCTCATCTTTAAAATGGGGATACTAATAGCACCTATAACCCAAGATTGTAGTGAGGATAAATTGAGATATTTGTAAAGTACTTTGCCAAGTGTAAAGCAATATATAAATGCTAACTGCTATTGCTACTGCTACTGTTGCTACTACTACTACTACTACTACTAATAATAATAATGATACTGTTTTTATTACCACAAACAAGACAAGAAGTGGAAGAATAAAAGGATATCATCTCCTTTTCTCAGCATGCCTTCTTTTTGTTCTTGTATCTTTCTCTCTGTTCCTGGATGGATATCCTTTCTCCTTCTAGTCCAGTTTCTCCTATAGCATGGCCAGTGGGGCAGGGAGAAGGGAAATGAGGAAAGAAGAGAGAAAGGGAGGGAGGGAGGGAGGGGGGTCATACTCTTGATCTTGTCATCACATACAAATGCACCACTTTCATCTTCATGAACTCGGAAATCCACTTACTAGATTATAGTCTCTTGTCATTCCACCTCTCCTTCTGCCTTCCAACTTCAAATTCTATCCTTTTTCCTCTCCATGACCTCCAGTCCCATCACTTGTTAGTTCTCCCCCCCC
>CM053625.1:142683489-142752407 GCA_028646595.1 Phalanger gymnotis | reverse complement strand
CATGCACAAGTCATCCCATTCTATCCAGTTCTCTCCAACATATGGCCCCCTGTATCTTCCCTATTCACATTTATTTTCAATCTCTCTGTCTACTGGCTGCTTCCCTCCTACTTACAAACATGCCCATGTCTCTTCATCAAAAAAAAAAAAACTTCACTTGATCCATCAATTCCCACTAGCTATCATTTTCTGTTTCCCTTTCTTTTTGTAGCTAAAATTCTTGAGACAGCTGTCTACAACAGATGCCTCCACGTCTGGTTTTTTTTTTCAGGCTCTATTTAACTGTCCGTAGTCTGGCTACAACATTATCTATCAATTGAAACTGTTCTTTCCAAAGTAATGATCCTTTAATTGACAAATATGATGGCCTTTTTCCATCCTCATCCTTTTTGGCCTCTCTGAAACCTTTGACATTGTTGATCAACTCTCATTCTTGATAGTGTCTCTTTCTAGGTTTTTCTGACACTACTACATCCAGGTTCTCCTCCTACCTGACTGTTCCATCTCAGTTTCTTTTCCTTCGTCCAAGTCATGCCTGCTAATTCTGAGTGACCCACAAAACTCTCTCTTGGGTCCTCTTTTCTTCCCCATGTGTACTATTTAGCTTATTGATCTGATTAGTTCCCTAGGATCCAACTATCATTTTACTTCAGTAAATATCTATTAAGTATTTACTGTGTTTGAAGCACTCTGCTAAGAATTGGGGGTACTACCTCACACTCATCAGATTGGCTAATATGACAGGAAAGAAAAATGATAAATGTTGAAGAGGATTTGGGAAAACTGGAACATTGTTGATGGAGTTGTGAACTGATCCAACCATACTAAAGAGCAATTTGAAACTATACTTTAAGAAAATAACTTTGGCAACTATTCGAAAGATGGATTAGGAAACAGGAGAAACTTGAAATGGAGAGACCAATAAAGAGGCCATCAGAATAGTCCAGGTTAAAGGTCATTAAAAAGGACCGACCTAGAGATTGTATGAGAGAGAGATAAGAAGAGTTGTCAGAGATGCTTTGGAGGTAGAAGTGACCGAGACTTGGCAACTTCATGGATATGTGGGATGAATGAAAGTAAGGAAAGATGACACTAAAGTTGCACTTAGTGACTTAGAGCTTGGAAAGATCGTGGTGCCTTAATAAAGATTAGGAAATTTCAAGGGGGAGCGGTGGAAGGGGAATGAAGAAAATATAAGATAAGAACCTTGCTATCTATGCTTGTTTATCCTGTATGGTACTGTGTCCCACTGAAAAAGAAAATGAGAGAGGGTATATGTCACTGCTCCAGAGGACCTCACTTCTGCAAGATGGTCTAGGGTGTACTGAGGATGAAGGAATATGAATTATCTCAGTGGTAACTGTACAAACTATTGTTGTGGCTGCTCTAGTCATGGTTAGGAAACTAGCTAAAGTATTACTAAAGTAGGGAATTTGGGAGCTTGCATAGCTTCTGAAGGTAAATAGTTGAGAAGTATTGGGTGAAAATGAGTGGGTAGGTGTGATTGGGTTAGAGATAAGCCCCAAAATAGTCTATTGTGGCAAGTATGGAATGCAACCAGAAGTGTGCTTGGTAAATGTTTAACAACCAGCTCTCGGGGTGGGGGAGGGGAGTACATTTGTTTAATCAATGTTACTAACATTTTCTTCTTCATTTTCTTAAGTCTGGAAAATCATATAAAACAATATAACAATAAAAGAAAAGCCCTGACTTCCAGTTTCCAAAATGTAAATGCTAACATTGGAAATTTAACAGCAGTTCTTGGGAGCCACTTTGAGCTGGCGCCAACATAATCCTTTGAATGTAGTAACCCATCTTCTCATCCTCCAGCTGGTTGATCACTCATCATTTAGGATCATACTTTTGCCTCCTTAAAGTCACACCACCACTCTGAAGGGAGCCATCCACCACCCCCACTTTGGAGACTTATTGGCCTAAAGGATGACTAGTTTTTGGCATGGCAGTAGCAACCAAGACTGAGTAGCAACTAAAATTGTCTTCTACTTCAACTTAATAGTTACTTCTTTTGAGTGGCAATGTAGGATTTCATTTTCATTTGAAATGAAAGTTGTCAGAAAACCTTTTGGAGTATGAAAAAGCTATTGATATAGGATTACAGCCAATGGAAAATTATCATAATAAAAAGTTTCCTACTTGTCATTTGATGGCAATTGTTAAAACTTAGAAAATTAGGTTTGCAGATATTTTGTAGGATGACTTACTTATCAATCTATACAGACTACTTGAGAGAGTGCTTTCCTATTTGGAGCAGTATCATAGCGGAAAAATCCCTAGCATCTTTTGCTTCTTAAGTGATGGAGGGAGGAGGAAGATTCATTTAACTGATCATCCTAATAAACATAAACATTCTCCTACATTGCACCTTGTCTCTCAGATTTCTTTCCTAACCCTCTTTGCCCCATCCCTACCCACAATCTGCCCCATTTTCTTCTTCAGTCCTTCAAGCAGTTTCTGAAATCCCAATTTATGTAATATTCTTAGATTATGTAGATTATCTCAAATTGTCATTTGTAGGGCATAGGGAAACAGAGCTAGGCTTTCCTAGCATATCTACATTCTTGGTGTTTTAGTGACCCCATCAGTAAAAACCGATGTTACTACTTAGAGTCAATATAAGGGACTTTTCACAAAATAATTTTTGAAATATTTTGGCTAAAAGCAAAGTGATAATTAAAGTTTAGATCCGGGGTGGCAGGTTCCCTACCCTGATTTAGATGCTTCTTTTTAATGTCAAAATAGTTTTAGCGCCTACGTTAAACGTTTTCTGATGAATCCAACCTATGTTAATCTCCCCTTCTCTCATTCTTTCAATTGTTATCCATAGTCTCACCATAGCCTTACTATGTACCATTATTCTATTTTCCAATTATCTTTTACATATAATTTAACATATTATGGCAGTAAATAATTGTCATGCACAAGGCTATATTATTCAGTAATTGATTAACATATCATAGTGTTATGTCCTGAAGTAGGTTACAGGTTCCTTTGTGGATATAAACCATGGCTTATATTTCTTCCATATTTACTTGTAATAGGTACATAGGGCAAATTCAGTAAGTAGGAATTATTGATTTTAGTTGACAGATGGAGGCATAGGGATGCCTCCACAGATAGGTAATTTAAAACTCGTATTTCTTTTTTTTTTCTTGAAAATGTTACTGTAACAAACAAAAATAACATTGGAAGGTTGTGTTTTGGGCCCTCTGCTGGACAATAATTGCAAATTCTACTTTGTGTTTTTAAAGTCAGATTACATGACACAGAACCCTCATTTAAAAAAAGCACCACTGTACCATACGGTGCTTATAAACACGATGCTCTGAAATTTCATGGAATACTTTGTAACAGTATTTTTAGTTTATGAAACATATTTAGATTTCAGAGTTCTACTTTCCTTTTTTCATTTCAGAATATTAATTTCAGTCTCTATCCATAGATTGCCAAATGTATTTCTAGGGTATCTAATTTCAAAGGATTCAATTTGTTTAACATTTTAAAAGTATTTAAATTGAGTTGTAAAATTAAACAAAACTCCCGTTGACAGCATAATATAAATGTGTAATAATCATTCTGATAAAAGGCATAATTTTGTAATGGCATACAGTTTATAGACATACAACATTTAAATGATTTTCTTTTTCTTTCAGCTTTCTAGACAAGATTGATGTAGTCAAACAGAATGAATATACACCATCTGACCAAGTGAGTGAAACTCTTCTTAAAATCAAGGTGCTTTAAAAAATACTTGAAAAAAACTATTTGAAGTTGACTTAACTATTAGTTCATAAATATCCTTCTTCCAAAGTAAAAATAAACATTGTCATAAAAATATTTTGGGAAGAGTGAATATTATGTGGAAATATTTTGATCTGATGAGAATAAGGACTGTTTTCACTTTTGCCTTTGTGTCCATAGGGTCTAGTAGGAGGCAAATATCAAATGCTTGTCGGATTGATATTGATTTAATGAAATATAGGTATCAAATTTTTTTTGTTACTTGATCTAAAGTCATATAAGAAATATTAGGCAATATCATAGACTTTGTGGGGGTTGTTTTTGGTAAATTCTGTCTGCTTTTGATGAACTGATATTACATAATGCAGCTATTCTTTCATTTTATTCAAGTAACTTATTTGTTTGGAGGGGTGGTGATGAGAGACCTGATAGCCTATCTCTGGTATGCATATAAGCATATAGTTAATTGATTAGGTGAAAAATCCACCCAGTATAAAGCATTTCAAAAAATTTTTGTAGGTATTTTTTTTTAGGCATGTGAAAATCTATATTACCCTATTCTGAAAGATTTTCCACTCCATCCTGGAATTAATTTTCTGAACCTAGCCTTTTTAGACTGCATCAAAACAGTGTTTATTGAAAATGCACTATAGGTTTCCAACAAATACTTGATTGACTTACTGATTGGATAATCTTGATGGATTAAGCATTTGGGGAAATAGAAGACACTATATACAGGTTGGTCATCTCCCCAAGAATATCTTGGTCTCAAGCAGCTCAATACCAAATGATAAAATGTAACATAGTATAATGGAAAGAGCACTGTGTCCTAGTTCTAGTTTTGCCATGGTCCAGGTGACTTTAAGGGTCTCATTTTCTACATCTGCAAAATGAGGGAGTTTGACAAGTATTGCCTGAGATCCATTTTAGCTCTAACATTCTATGAGTTTATAAATTGTGAGAGACCTTGAACAAGTCATTGCATCCATCAGTGTTCCTTCCTTCCTCCCCTTCTTTTCCTTTATTTCTTTCCTTTCCTTCTTCCTTTAGTCCCTTTCCCTTCCCTCTCTTCTTTTCTCACTTCCTTCTTCCTAACCTAAAAAGCTGACTATAAGGATCAAATGAGATAATGTATATGAGAGCTTTATGTAAACTGTAAAGTACTATACAAATATCGTAAGGTTTTATTAAGGATTACTTTTTATTTTGGTTTATTGCAGGCAATTTGAAGCAATTTTATCCACTAAAGATAATTAGTTTTATATTATTTGTTAATTAAAACATTAGAGAATCTAAACAGGACTGGGACAAAATTCTCTGGAGACTCACTTCTCAAAAAAAAAAAACTTTAAGGTTAATTTTAAATAAATCTAAATGTCAACTATACAAACCAGTGGACAAAAGCAATGGCATAACTGAGTCTAAGCAACATATAATCCAAAAATTATTTGTTTAATTTTAAAGTACATTAAATGATTTTAGCAACATGTATGTGTATGTACACTAATATTTAGATTTTTCTTGTTTTCCTTAGTCCAGTATTAAAATTACTTGTTTATTTCCTGAATATTCGTGGAAGTAAAATATGCTAGGTGATAGGAAGAAGCCTTTTGGGGCTTATGCATTTGCTGTGGATAATCAGGATGTGTGTGTAATGTGTCCATGAAGAGTCATTCTTTCCCACATGGTTGTCATGAAAACCCTAGGAAACGTCATTAGAAGTTGAAGATCATTTTTTTTCATAGCCTCACATTACTGAGGGTAATCTTGATCAAAGTTCCAACTTTTCTATAGATATAATTTTTATCTTTTCAGTCCTTTCCTTGATATCAATATCAGTATTTTAGATTTTAAACATTTAATCTTGCAACTTCATTTTGATAATTCCATTTTCATATAACCCATTTTATATTATCATTATATATTGAAAGTTTTTATTTGGAAACACTTTTTAAAAAATTCTGAGATGTAAATTACATCTTGCTTTAAAAAGCATTTAAAGCTGTAGTCTCCACACATTTATTTTAAACATTAATTAAAGGTTTGAAGACAATGTGGTATCGTGAATAGAGAGCTGGCTCTGGAGTCAGGAAGGCTTAAGTTCAAGTGCTGCTTCTAACATACTTTGGCTATGCGACACTGTTTAAGTCATTTAACTTCGCAGTGCCCCCAGCAACTCTTTAAGACTAAACTGAAGAAGATTTGCCATTCTGCATTGATTGAGAGAGTTTTCTTACTTGGAGTCTCCTGCATCAATAAAATCATCATGTCTGGTCCAAAAAAAGAGTCAGCTTATCATTGATTCACATGAAAATTAAGTTTGTAGCAAGTATATATCTAAATGTCATATATAGCTAACCTGAAGGAATTAGAAAACGTGAGCTATAAGAGTAAATTCTAAGATGCTAACACTGTGTACAGTTTTATTTCTTTTCTTTTTAATAACTTACTATGGTATAAAGATTTATTTTTTCTTTCTGTTATGAAAGAGTAACAATATTTTTGACTTTGAAGAGAAGACAAAAATAATGTTCATTTACTTATGTATTAGGTATAAAGGAAGGGAAATCTTTATAAATCTTAAATTGAACATTATTGTTTTTATCCTAAAATTAATAATTTTAACGTCATAAACTATGAAGTCATTTCCAGCATTTCTAACTTCATCATTTGCTCTGAACTCAGCTAGTAATTTAGATCAGACAACTAAGGGATAGTTGAAGTAGCTTAATTGGCCATATTGTTAACCACTCTTCCCAAATTCTACTCTTCTACTAAGTAATTATAATAGAGGCTCAGTTTTGCTATTTGTTTCAACAGTGTTGATCATTATGGCTCCTCTACCACAATTTAATACTTTTTTCTGACTTTGTCTTAGTCATTTTATTGCATATATAAAAATAAGATGTTTATTCTTCAATATGAACAGTATTTTTCCTTTGTCATCAGATACGAAGTAATCATGGTATTTCTTGTTCTGACTTACTGACTTTACTTTCTGTTTTTAGGATCTTCTCAGATGCAGAGTATTGACATCAGGAATTTTTGAAACCAAATTTCAAGTGGATAAAGTAAATTTTCAGTAAGTGAAGGTGTCACACTTTGCTTTCTCCCTTTATGCTTTCCTGCCTTTCCAGTATTTTACTTACAAGAACTGAAATATGAAGCTCTTAAAAGATTTCTGGTAAAAGAAAGTTATGGGAGTTGCTTTTGTGTTTTTGTGCATCAACTTGCTTCACAGAGTTCTCATAGGAAAATGTTCTGTAGACCTTGAAGAACTACATGAATGTAAGTTATCAATATGAGTAATAGCAAAAAAAAAATTTCCTTTTGGCCCATAAATTGAAAAATAGCTGCTTATACAATATAAAAATGTGTTTCTGCCTAAGCTAAAATATGTAATTGTTCATAGATCAGTGCTACCAAACAGAAATGAAAAATATACTTATTAGGCATTGTGATGGCATTGGCAATATCATGGAGTTTAAGGTTTCTTTTTCACATTTTTTGTGAAAAAGCCAAAATTATATAAAATATAAATTTAATCAGTCATATACTTTTAGATGCCGTACTTCAAAAGTAATCTTTAATATTGCCTTTGTTCAACAAATTCATTAATTCAACAAATATTTATTTAATAATTCTACCCCATCATAAAGTAATGTCACACTGACTCATCTTAGTTTCCTTGAGAGAACCATAATTTCACTAAATTGTCAGTGGCATGAAAATTGCTTGAGAGCAGGGACCATTTTCCTATTTGCCATTGAATTCCCAGCACTTAGTACCATTCCTGGCACATAGTTGATGTATAGATTCCTTTAACAATTGATTATTAATTAAATTGCTTTATACCAGTTACCTCCTTTCACTTTTAACTCTGTCAAAAGATATATTTATATATCACCTTTGCCCAGAAGATGTCTAACACTCCGCGTCTGATTATTCCTATTGTTTCTCTTTTTATTTGTGTAAATGGCCTTCGCTGTTTGTCATAATCTTAGCAGTTCTGCTGTGAAAATTCTAAGCATAGAATCACAGACCTCGTGTTGGAAGAAACCTCAGAGGCCATCTCATCCAACCTCATTTTACAGATGAGGAAACAGATGCCTAAGGCGGTTATATGACTTGCCCATGGTCACACAAGTATCAGGGCTCTTCCTACTCTACCACAGTGCTTCCAATAATTTCCATTACAGCAAAAATGAAAATTATTTTGATAATATATTCAAAATCTCTGCATGTTTTCTTAGGTAAATGAAATTGTAAATGATTCTGTTTCTTTTAGTACCAGTCAACAAGCCTCTATTAAGCACCTAATGTGTACCAGCCACTGTGCTAGGGATACAAAGATAAAAATAAAACAGTCCTTATCCTTGAGGCGTTTATATTCTCTTGGAATTCTGCTACTAGTACAATTTGTCTTACTTCTAAGTTACACTAAGTAGGATGCTGATCAGTCATTGATAGTATTCATCTTGATTTACATAAATTTGTCATTGATGAGCTTTTATAGAAAATAATTACATTAGAAACTTTCACATATGCACACTAATTTCTATATTAGAAATAATTATTTGAATTATCTTCCTGGTTTTAGGACAAATAAGAATATAATATGATATGATTGGAAATTTCTTTCAAGAACAACTAAGTAGATGAACCATTGTTTGATATAAACAAGTCCATTATTTGTTTGTTTAACTTTATGATCAGGATTGTTCTAAATTATACTAGTTTATTCAGGAACTGAAATTTCTTTAGCTTTGGGGAGGAAAAGAAAGACAAGCTCATACTTAAATTAAAAAATATTATTTTTCTAAACACTTTGAATCATGTATACAAGCTTCACCTCTTGTTACTTTAGTGGCTTTTCATATTTTAGCTTTTGTAAGTGACTAGATATTTCTCTTCACCAGCATGTTTGATGTCGGAGGACAGCGAGATGAACGTAGAAAATGGATCCAGTGTTTTAATGGTATGATTCGAAATTGATTCTCTTAAGAATAATTAAGATTTATTTTAATTCCAAATGACCAAAGAAATAAGCTTTTACTTTAATTTTTATAGCTTATATAAGACTTCTTTATTTATTTTTTCTCCGTCATGTAATCTAGTATACTTTTAATGTCTTATTTATGAAGATCCAGTTTTTGGTAAAAGGAAAACGTATTTGGTAGTTGGTCAGATCTTGGATATAGTATAATGGGTAATGAATATTACCAATTCAGTTGCTACTTTCATTTAAAAACATATTAAATGTAAAAACTCTTGAGGTCATTTGTTTGGGGGCAGTTTGGCTCTCCCTAAAAGCAACAAACAAAACAAAATGTAAATATAACTATTGCTCTTATGCAATTTGAGAGGCATATCTGACTTAACACTGTTTTAGGGAAAGAACTTACAATACATTCTAGTCATGTTAGATTAGCTCAGCATTTGTCCAGGTACACTTTGAAAAAAGGGTTGGACTCATCTGTATTTAATGATTTCATATACTTATTGGCAAAGGTGAGCTTTCAAGGAGCTGAGTTCTAATGACAGCATTGAGTACTGTGAAGTTGAAGTTGACTTTTTTTTCCCCAGAAGAATCATTTACAGAGATATTACTATACAGATTTAATGTTCCAGAAAAGCAACTATTACAGTGCTTTGGAATTTTGTTTTTTAAACTAATGGCAAGTCGGTCAGTTGAGATAATAAAGATAACATTTTTTTTAATCCTTCAGGCATTCTATGTAGATCATTTGAGAAGAGTAGAAGAAACCTCAGAGGTCATTTAGTATAGCCCATAATTGAACAGGAATCTTCTCTATAACATACTCAACAGAATATTCAGCCTCTTCATAAAGACCTCTAGTACTTAGATACTTATTACCTCCCTGGGAAGTACATTCCACTTTGGAACAATTTTAATTAAGTGGCTTTTGGCTCAAGGACAAACTTCTCTGTAATTTCTACCCATTTTTCCTAGTTCTGCCCCCCAGTTCCAAGCAAAACAAGTGCTTTCTCCAGCATTTAGCACCATGCTTTACACATGGTAAATGCATAATGAATTTATGAATTGAATTCCACAATATATGGGCATTTGAATATTTAAAGACAATTATCCTATTCCCCCAAAGCCTTCAGTTAGCTCTCATATGACATAGTTTCAAGGTCTTTACTATCCTTTTTGCCTTCTGTGGGATTCATTGTAGCTTATCAATGTCCTTCCTAAAATGTAAAGTGCAGAACTAAATTTAGGATTCCAGATTACTGACTAAGCACAATAGATGGGTAGGATTCTGTCCTCCTTCATTATGAATGCTACACATATATATATATTAATGTAAGACCACATTAGCTTTTTTGGCTGCCCTATCACGTTGGAAGGAAGCTAGATGGTGAATAGATAAGAGCGCCAGGATGCTGTCAAGAAGACCTGAGTTCAAATCAAATCCAGCCTCAGACAAATTACTAACTCTGTGACCCTGGGCACGTCACTTCATTAACCCTGTCTGCCTCAGTTTCCTCATCTGTAAAATGAGCTGGAGAAGGAAATGGCAAACCACTCCAGTATCTTTGCCAAAAAAAACCAAAAAAACACCAAATGGGGTCACAAAGAGTTGGACACAACTGAACAACAACATACAAATCATGCTGTAAACTTAAAGTGAGCTTGCATTCCACTAAAATTCCCAAATCTGTTTCCATGTTGTCAAGCTATATATCTGTATCCTATCCCTATATGTGTAGAGTTGGTTTTGTTTTTGTACCTAGGTGTAGAAATTTGTATTTGTCCCTATCAGATGTAGGTCATTGTTCTTTCTAGCTAAACAAAAAATTTTTGGTTCACACTGTCATAAAATGTGTGAACCGTTCTACCATTCTTCTGGTTATCTACAGATGACATCTACTGATAAATATTCCATGTGTGACTTAATGAGAGTCACTGATAAAAATCTTAAACAGTACAGAGCCACAGGCAAATTCCTGATACACTTCCAGGCCCATCATTAATACTGAACTAAATCACTACTCCCTGTGTCCTGTCATTCAAAAATTTCTGAATCCACCTAACTATAATATTAAATGACTAATACCACAAGGATATCACAAGAGTCTATGTCAAATGCCTTGATAAAAATAGGTATATACCATGACTACAGCATCTCCCTAATTCACCTGACTAGTTAGTTACCTGGTCACAACATGAAATTAGGTCAGTCTCAGCCTATCCTGTTTTGAGGAACACATGCTAGCTCTCAATGATCACCATTTCCTTTAAATGCCTATAAACCAACTCATTAATAATACTGAACTCTAGATTTTTGCCAGGAATTGAAGCTATGGTCACTTGTCTATAGTTTGAAAAATCTACCTTCCATTTTTTAAAAATTGGGAGCACATTTATTTCTCTCCACTCATATAGCACATCTCTTCTCCACAACTTTTCAAGGATTACTCAACAGGTCAGCCAAATTATCAGCAAATTATTTTAGTGCTTTAGGACAAAGGTGACAAACATGTAGCCTACAGACCCCAATTAGCCCACAACATTCCCAATTGCAATCTGAACCAAAATAAAATGTAATTAGAAAATGTTTAACAAAATGAATAAAAATACAATAAAACATTGACAATATTAATTATATATGGTTTTCTAAGTCAACACTCAGCGCTCACAAAGATCCACTTTAGTGGCCTCTGTTTTCTATTTGAATTCGACACCACTATTATAGGACATTATTTATCCAAATCCTGGAGACTTAAATTATTTGATGGCAACTAGTGTGTTCTCTTAACAATTTCCTTTATTTTCTTGAGTTTCAACTCCCCATTAAACATTTCAGTTCTATCTTTCCTAGTCTGCAGATCATTCTCCTGGGAAGAAAAAGCAGAAGCAAAGTAAAACTGTGTAGTCCTGCTTTCTCATTATCATCATCCCATATGCCCTGGGCCAGGGGTGGGGAACCTGAATCCAAACTTAACAGGTGTTCTGTGTTTCCCCTGTCATATAATGTATTATACTTTTAATAGCTTATTTATGAAGATTCAATTTTTGGTAAAAGGAAAATGTATTTGGTAAATTTTCTAAATTACTTATCATGACATTTAAAAAGAACCCTATGATCTGGCTTCAACTTACTTTTGCAAATTTACATAGATGTTCTGTGAAGTTTGGATTCAGTCAAAGGGCCACACTTGAGGACCTGGCAGGCCACATGTGGTCTCACGGCCACACATTCTGCACCCCTGCAGCCTGGACAATAGTCAATCCTATCTATTATTTCATCTCCATCTTGTCTTGCCCCAACAAACTAAAAAAGCTTGTTTTGTTTTCCTCGTTCATCACTAAATCTCAGTTTCTTCCCAAGCTTAGTGAACCTGAAAGTATTCTTATACGATAGTAACACTGTTTTGTATTAATTATTAACTGAGGTTAGTTGCCCTTGTTTCCATTTTGAGAAAATATCCTTTTAAATTAGAAGTTGGTTTTCCTATGTCTCTTTTCCCTTTGTTATATCTTCCCTAACTTCCCTGTGGTATTTTCTCAGACAGCATCGCATCCTCTTTTTTTCATCATATTAATTTATGTTCATATCCTCAGAATTTTGTTTTTGAGAGCATCCCATCTCTTTTGAGATTTCCCTCTAAAATTTTAGGATGAAATCCTACCTTTTTCTGAACCCTGAAATCTTGTCCCATAGTCTCAGTGCACAATATGTGATCTCTCACAAACTATACAATAGTGGGTTCATTTGCTCTGGCAGATGTCTGAATAGTTGAAGTGCCCCATTACTATTATACCTTTTGCCTCACTTGTAATCTGTTTCCAGAGCTCATTTACCACCTTCTCTTTTTGGCCACATAGACTATAATATGATTCTCCCACAGTAGCATTTCCATTTCTCCCTCTGTGGAACCTCACCTAAATGCTTATATCATCTTTCTCTCTGTGGTTCATGGATTTTCTCACATGATTATCTCTTTTGATCTATAATGCTATTTCACTATGATTTCACTCTTGTTTAAAAGTTACTTCTGTAACACAGCTGATCACAAGGCATTTTTCTTTGTTCACTGCTTGATCTGCTTTGTCATTTAATGTTTTTGTTTGGAAGCAGCTGTTAAAACAGTTGCCACATTCCATGCCAAAAGTGTATACATTTTAGAAGAATAGGATAATGATATGGTTTATAGAAATGATATAATCAGTTTTATGGTAAAATGGAAATAAGTTTTAAACTTTTTTAAAAGAATATTTAAAGACCTAACATGAGTGTGAAATTTCTCAGTAACATTTCTTGTCCACTATTATTAAACATGAAAGAGAACTTATATTGGAGTCTGAAATTTTACTACATTCAACAAAATCTCATCTTCCATATTACCAAATGCATGTCTAGCCCCACTGAAAGTAGATGATCAGTAAGCTACTAGAATAGTTTCACAACAAAAGACAATCATTTCTTGAGTTATCTGTTCAAGGCACCATGCTAGGCACAAGGAAGGATACCTTCACAGAGGATATTCTAGTAGGAAAGATCTGCTCTAAGTATAACATCCAGATAAAATGTGATAAATCTCATAAGTGGAGATATGATGAAGTTATGAGAGTTTAGAGGGAGGATATATTGCTTCAAACTGTCGGGATATCATCAAAGGGTTCATAGAGGAGGTAACATTTTGGCTTGGTCCTTTAAACATGATTAGGATCTCAATAGACAGATCATGGAAGGACTTCAAAGTAGAGCCAGTAATAAGCCATAGCACAGAAACGAAAGAGAGCCCAGCATGAATGGGGTATGCCATGTTTAATTTGCCTAGAATGTAGGCCACATGATGTAAAGTAGTAGGAGATAAAGTTGGAAAAGTAAGTCGAAATCAGATCATAGGGTTCTTTTTAAATGCCATAATAAGGAATTTAGAAAAAAAAATTTGGTAATTAAGGAATTTTCAAATTTTTGGCAATCAGAAAGCCAGTGAAGATTTTTTTATTTTGAATTCCACAAATACCCGTGCAAATAAACATTTCTATATAGAAAGTAGAACAGAAAAAGAGGATTATACATGAAACCATGTATCTTAGTCATATAAAACTTACCATTGAAGATTCTTACAAAGCATCTACAAAACAAATCCTTCCTGGAAAGATACAGTAATGAGTAGGAGTAGCTAAAGATTACTCCTGCATTAGTCATGTTTAATGAAGAATGCATTTATCCTCTCATTATTTTTCTTTGTTGGTCTTGCTTCATGATATTCTTTGTGTAACTCTATGTATTACCACTGAAAAAAACATTCTAGGGATTATTCCCCAGAATGCAGCTTCTGTGGTCATAAATGTGTCTCTGAACAATCACTGGTGTTGCCCTTTACACTCACTCCTCTTCAACACATTCAACACAAAACACCACATGGCTCTGTTCCTCAACGTATCTTGTTCTAAATAGTGATATTAAATAGAGATTTTGTTCCATTCGCTTCTTCTCCCTTGAAAAACTCTTTTTTGTTGTTCTTTCTTTGTATCCCTTTTTTTCTTGCTTGCTTTTAGCTACTTATTCCAGCTTTCTTTTCTATTCCGTTTCTATTATATTTTTTTTTCTTCCATCACTTAATGTTTCCATGGGTTTTTAAAAATTCTCTTTTGATTCTTATCCATAAGTGACCATTAGGTATTTTCAAATTCAGCCCATCTCCCTCTTGACTGGCACTCAATATTTAAGCTTTCCTGAGAGTTTGTATATTGGAGTAATAATAATTCCTGTGTTTTTCCTCATCTAGATGTGACTGCTATAATATTTGTGGTGGCCAGCAGTAGCTACAACATGGTTATACGAGAGGACAATCAGACCAATCGGCTTCAAGAAGCACTAAACCTCTTCAAGAGTATCTGGAACAACAGGTCCATGAACTGAACTACACTCATGTCACCCAATGTCTCACTGCATCATTTAGATAACTAAATTTTGTTAAGTTATGGTACTTCTGGTTTCGGTTTAGTTTCTCAGCCCTCATTTGGTAATAGTCATTTCATTTAAATACCAAATATCCCAGAGCAGGGGTTTTTAATCTTTTGTGTGTGTGTCTTTGGATCCCTTTGGCAGTCTGGTGTTACCTATGAACCTCTTTCCAGAAGAATATTTTTAAATGATAAAATAAAATGTGTAATATTACAAAGGAAACCAATTATATTGAAATACAGTTCCCCAAATATTTTTAAAACCCATACTTGGATAATAGATTATAAATCTGACAAAATATAATTAATGTCTTTTAAAAAAATTAAGAAAATGTCCCTTGCAAAGAGGCTAAGGATACATCCTATAAAATATTTCTGCTCTGTTCAAATGAGTATATGATTTGAATAAATACATTTTATTATTTTGTTAATACCTGCCAACTCTAACAATTTTTTGGGCTTTAATTTTTGGTAGGTGGCTACGGACCATTTCAGTAATTCTATTCCTGAATAAACAGGATTTATTAGCAGAGAAAGTTTTGGCAGGGAAATCTAAAATTGAGGACTACTTTCCAGAATTTGCTCGCTACACTACACCAGATGATGGTAAGGTTTTCTTCCTGAATTTGATATTAGCTATTATAATGCTGTCAGTTTGTCCAGTCATAATGTATCCTAAAATTACATGTTTTTTGTTGTGAGTCTGATTTTTAAGTATTCATATTGGAAATCTATTCTTACCAAGAGTATTTAATATGTTTGTGAAATGTCACAAAACACTATTCAGTTAGACATAAAGAATATATTATGTTACCATCTTGCAGTGTACAGATTATTGCCATATTTTGTTGGACTTCTGAAGGCTCCTATAATTTCTGAAGTGGTAACATAAATCAATTGATCACAGCTAGTAGGGGAGAGAGTATGGACTTGTGATTTCTTTAGTATAGGAAACTCAGTATGTAATTTCCCTTTGCCAGTACGGATCACTATTAAGTTTGTAATTTAGAGTTCTAAATTGTTGCTGGGTCACCTGTAGGCTAAGTGATTTATTCATGGTCACACACATATGTGAGATGTAAAACTCGAACCCAGGTCTTCCTGTCTCCAAGGACAGCTCTCTATCCACTGCACCATGTTATCTGTCTAGCCAGTCACAGACCTGTGGTATATGTCACATATTTATTGCAGATAAAATAATAAAAATGTTAAGAGAATAAATAGGTAGCTCCCATTAGAAAGAAAAAGGTAATAGTAACCTGGCCATATTATATTATAGGAAAATTACCTTGTGGCCATGCCTAAACATTTTATTTTCTATGAATTTTTCTCTTCATTTTAGAAGAAATGATGTATGTAATTTGTGATCTGTGATAGATTTATGAACTTTAAGACCATAAATGCACCGAAACTGTTGCCTTACTATTACATGATTTGACAGGATCTTTTTTCTCCCTTCAATTAGCAACACCTGAGCCTGGTGAGGATCCCAGAGTTACAAGGGCCAAGTATTTTATTAGGGATGAATTTCTTGTAAGTATTGTATCATTTTAATTTACGTAATTTAAATTTCATAACAAGATTTTGTCTTTGGCAAATCACTACCCCCAGTCTTTAGCTTTATTTTATTAATACATAATATGGCCTTAGTAGTTTGTTTTGTTAACAGCAGAATAAAGAATATATAGCAAAGTGGCCATGATAATAATTATTTGTACTTCTAGTAAAGAAAATGTTTGCCCTATAGATTATTTAATAGACTGTTGTTTCTTAGGGCAGTTATGTATTTAATAAACTGCTATTGATAGTGAATGGGTTTGTTTGGGGTTGAGGTTTTTTGTTTACAAAGAATTGTAATGCAAATTTCTAGTGTAATTTTTTCATGTTTTTTACAGTGGGAATTACCATAACAAATTTTTTGAGTGGCATGATTTATATTTCTAGAAATAGCATCTGAGGTAAAAAAAAAAAAGTTTTATTAAGGCCCTTAGATGGAAGTCACCATTTAAGGGAGCAGTGGTTAACATACAAAGTAAAACCCATTCTCAATTATCAGTAATCACCAACAGGAAAAATTGCCAAAGATACTTGAAAACAGAGACTACCCTGGAACTTACATCTGCTTGCTTTGAGAATATGCTAGACTTATTTCTATACTTCAAAGGATTGGTGATCTCATTTATTTGGACTCTTCTTCCACTAATGCAAATCACAGCTTGGTCATGACTGTACAGTTCTTGTCTGTGTTCTTCCATAAATATATCATGTGATTTCCATTCCCTTCAACCTCCAGCAGATATGCCTACATAATTCAGTTTCTTATAGGCTATATTATTAAAGTTAGTTTGTATTTTCTGTTTGTGTACTGACTGAATTTAAGAGCAAACAGCCCAAAGGCATGTTAACTGATAGGCTAGATAAGAAGCTGTCTTGTGGGTGTGGCTGTGGCTGTGGGTGTTGTATGTGTGACCAAAAGTTGGCTGTATATGAAAGTTGACTATATGTATTCTGCATTATTAGCTAATATCATGCATTGATTTTTCTCTTGATTTATTCTTAGAAGTTAGAATTCACTATCTGTTTTTTGTGCTGTCCCCAATGGAAGCTTTCAGAAATATCAAAGTTTTTATTACTCAAACATTTTCATTGTTGCATAATGTCCTGGGAGTTTAATGTATTTGCTTTTCCTGATAAAATCTTGTTTACTCCTCCAGAGAATCAGCACAGCAAGTGGAGATGGAAGGCACTACTGCTACCCCCACTTCACATGTGCAGTGGATACAGAAAACATCAGAAGGGTTTTCAATGACTGTCGGGACATTATTCAACGGATGCACCTTCGTCAATATGAGTTATTGTGATGGAGAGCACTTTTCCCTGTGTTTTGGACTCCTTAATGCTCATGTTAAAACAAAACACAAAACAAGTATTCGCCCACATAGGGTAGAAGAGAATTGATGCAGTCACCCTCCAATTTGCACCCTTGCCTTTTTTCCTTGCTGGACAATAGCAGACTTTTAGCTTGCTTCTGTCTCCCTTGGACAGTTTTTAAATGGCCAGCCAAATAGGCTATTTCCACCTGGGTTCCCTAATATTATTACCGGCAACAGAATCAAATAACAAATAAAGCCCTGAATGTGTGAAGCACCATAAAGGATTGGGGAATAATAAAAGTTAAATCACATACACACATACATCCATACATACATATGTGCACACACACATGGAGAGAGAAATATTTGGTAATGTAACACCATTATGGGCAAACTCATATTACTCATGGTTTCAACTTTTTATCCATTCACTGCATCAGATGAGAGAAGGTGCCAAGTTACAGACCAAGTTTGAAGAAAGACACCCAAGTTTGGTTCTCTTTGACTGTAATGTGGCTTTGAACGGAAATACTGACAATTCTACAGCAGACCTAGTGCAAAAACTTACTGCTACCTTTCAAAAGGGTATTTTTAAATCCAGCTTTGGTGGTCTTAGGACAACCTTGGACTTTTATTATTTGAACTGCATACAGCCTGTGATTGCAGAGAGCTCACCACACACACTGTTTTCGGTTTGTCCACTGATGATCCTGTCTGCTATATATAAAAATCATTAACTGGACAGTTGTCCTCACAGGTTTTCTTTCTCCCCTTCTTTCTCTTCCTTTCCTCCCCTCCCCTCATTTTTTTTTTATTTTACTGCTGGATTATTATTCTTGTACAGACTGTAAAATGTATTATTTTGTACAACTTTACTGAAAAAAAAATAACTTGTAGAAGATCTTTGTGCCTTGATTATGGCTGTACCTGTAAAATGAGCTAAGATGTAAGTATGTTTGATTGCGCTGTACAGCTTTGTCAACCCTATCTGCAGCATTAGCTCATGGTAGGGAAATTTATCTGTAGTTTAGTTTTTCTGGTTTATAAAAGAAGGAAAAATACTGTTTAGTTTAAAAAAAAAGTACAAATTGTGCAAACTTAACCACTTTAAAAGTGAGGTCTTCAACAAGTGACCAGATGTCGCAGCATCATGCTTTTTAATTTTAGCTTTAACTCATTTAAATCTCTATCCAAATGCAAAACATGGCTTGTTTCTACATAAACCAAATTTTGCTACAAATTATAAATGTTAGTCTTTGGTCATTCATAGTCCTTTTTGCAAAAACAAGAAAAAAGAAAAAAAGAAACACATAGGCATTGTGCAGGTATGGTGACCCTCTGTAGACTGGGCAGAATCTCCACCAACCTCCACTAGACCTGAGTGGTCAAAATACTATAAAAAATGACAAGGTGTACACAGCCCTTGTATTTGGCCACTGAAATCCAGTTGCAAATGACATTTTTATTTCTCTTTTAATAAAGAGATACCTTAGAAACGTTTGTTTTTATATTAACTATATAAGTAGCTTAAAAGTGAAAAGATGTGTGGATTTTTCTTAAACTTGAATAATTTATGCAAATTATATGCTTAGAACAACATGTGGTACAGTAAAAAGAAAAAAGAGCAAAAATCACTGTAGCAATAAGAAAGCATGTAATTTTAGTAACTACTACACTGCTTTATATTTTATACCTAGGTGTTTTATGTCTCTGTGAGTGTTACTTTTTCATGTGTCTAAACCTTCGTGTACAATCTGTACAGTCAAGAATTACAGTTGTAATATCAGATTTAGAACAGTGTTAGCCTATATTACTTAAAAAACCCCAACAAACCCAAACCAATCTGGATTTTAATGAAGTGAATTTAAAACTTGCCTCTTTAGTGACACTAGCTTTTTCACCAATAGTTGCTTTGGGGAGGAAATTCAGATTACCTGAAAATTTGGTTGCAATCAATGTTTATATGAAAAGATTTTGCAACAGGTGCCAAATACTTGTTTTCAGAAGCCTGTTGTTTAAGAATTGTCACCATTTAAAGTGGTATGGTTTTTGTTGCTTTTGTTTCTAAACTTCTGTCCCAGTCCAGTTCCATGATTGTGGAAATTCTGGATTTGGTAGTGTTTGTCTTGACTCTTTTTACCCAAGTAATGAGTCTTGGAAATCTTCAGGGCAAAGATAAATACTTTTGGAAAATTGCCCCATTCTATGCGTTGTGATAGCTGATGTGCTTTGAAAAGTTGTTTGTGTAGTTTATAAGTTCAAGGAAAAGCTGCTGCATGAACCTCTAAAGTGACAGAAGATCTTGATGTACAGTATTGCTGTGCACTAAAGAATGTATCCAGTGCCTGTAGTTTTTAAGAATTAGGGAAACTTAATAGGCAGAAGTGGGACCTTAGAGGAAAATAAAAAAAATAAGCCTTAATTTTTGTTACCACAGCCAAAAACTTTGACTCATAGTGCCAAACTTTTTAAAACTTTATTTAAGTGTTAAGGGTATACAAAGTGTTAAGTGTATATTCAAACTTCTGAAAAGGCAACAAAGTTAATCATGTCTGTGACTAATCATGAAATATGAGGAAAGACAAACTGAAAGACTTTATGAATCATTATTTTCCCAAATGGTTAAGGAGAGTACCTATTATAAAGAATACCCACAACATTTGATATGGAAAAAAATAAACCTTTGTAGGCAAATCTTAATGCTAAATAATGTTTACTTATAAAATGTTTTCCCCACCCCCCTCATTTTTGTGTGAAGAAAGGCATATTTTCAAAACAAAAGGTATGGATTGTATGATGGTATAGTGTTAGATTTTTTTTTTAATCAGTCATGCAGTTTGTTGGCCTAGTAACACAAGCCTTTTAAAAGTTAACTCTTCTTTCTTTTTTATTACCACCCCCCCCCAAAAAAAAGGTGAATCTTTAAAGCTTATTCTTTAGCAAGTTGGTGGGGGGTTTCTGTCACAAATTTTGTGACTATTGATAATACCACATTTGAACCATTCCAATCTAACACTTCCCCATATTTTCTTAGTTCTAGCCTTGTTTTCTTTTCTATTTATTTATTTTTAATTTCTTATTTTCATAGTCAAGGACCTTTACCTTTCTGTCTCAGTCACCCATTTGGGAATCTTTGACCTTACAGACAAGCGTTTACTCATTCTATTCAGTGTTCATGATGCTGAAGTGTAAGATACCTGCAAATGTAAACACTACCACTTTTAATAATAATAAAAAAATACAGTGTTTATAGGGACACATTTGCATTGCTATACTTTAAGGTTGTCAGCATTTCCATGATAAATCCTTAGGTGATCTGTCTTTATCTTGGCACTTAATATTTTTCCCCAAGCCAAAATTTAGTTTAATACAAAACCTTGGCTCAGGAGTCATTTGTTTTTGTTTTGTATTTTGGGATAGGGAATGAATACCAATTTTCAACCAAAACTGTTGGTTCGGTTTTAAGTTATACAACTGTTTTGTTTAGGGGTTGGTTTAAAAAAATAATAACCATAATAATAATAATAATTACTGGTTCCAAGTTGCTTTTTGACACTTGTATAACTCAAAAACGGTTTTGTTTTTAGGGGAAAAAATGACACTTGGCAAACAATTACCTATAAATATGATCTGATCACTTTTGGGTATTTTTTTGTGAAATAATAATAAATGGTAGAGATGTTGTGGTTTCAAAATCAGCTACTGTCATTTGCAGTAACTTATTTCAGCCAAAATTTCTAAGGGTCTTTTACAATATGATTTTAGATGTGTGTTAGAAATCATAGTGCAATGTCAGACAAATGGTTGTCTCTTCATACTTTCATTAAGAGAGAGAAAGAATTCATGGCCTAAGAAGAAGCACTTCCATTGTTGACCCAGGGAGCTCAAACTCAACTTGCTAAAATATAGTCATTGGCTCTCTCAACTTGACAAAACAGGAATTATTGCTAATGTTATTTAAACAATTAAAATTGCATATATTTTCAGAAATATGTTGGTAAGAAACATAGCTGATATGTTCTGCCCAGAATAAATATTTAGAAGCCTTAAGTTTGTTCACTAAGACACAGTGAGTTACTCAGCTATGTGCCCCTCTTTTCA
This sequence comes from Phalanger gymnotis, assembly GCA_028646595.1. Lineage (NCBI taxonomy): Eukaryota > Metazoa > Chordata > Mammalia > Diprotodontia > Phalangeridae > Phalanger > Phalanger gymnotis. Next base: position 142,730,726 of record CM053625.1, on the reverse strand, counting down.
TCATAGTGGAATGATACAATTATAGATAAAAGAAATTTTTGAGTGACTAAGTTGAACACCTTTTATGTTCACACTTAGAAAATATAGACCCATATAGTAAAATCACCAGAAAATGAATTTTGGATTAAATACATGGCATTTGCATTTTATAATTTCATGATGGTTGGCTGAAAAGTGAAAATGCTTATGTAGGTATATAGTTTGAAGATTTAAGATCTTGCACATTCAGCTTTACTCTTAATCATCAAAATAGTTCATGTTTCCGTAGGACTTCAAAGTTCGCAAAAATAATTTCATAATAATTTGAGTTTTATGATGTTAAGTTCAACTTTTTAAAATTCAAATCACAAAGCAAATTCTCAAGTTGTATAGTCACAGATTCATAGACCAGTGTCAGTATTTTGAGTGGAACTATTAAATTGTAAATGTCTGAGACTATTTCAGAGAAAAAATTGGCTCTTTTGACATATTACATATTAAAAATAACTAAGCATGATATACAGCCCATTAAATACTGGTTTAAAAATTTTGGTACTGGACTTGATGACACCTTGATGGTGTCATCAAATACAATACGTTCTTAATGAAATAACTCAGTAGTTATAAGGTCAGAAAAACATACTGTAAGATGTTATACTTTCAAAAACTTTCTGGATAATATTAAGGAAAGCTTTTTATGACTGTTAATCATTGTGGGTATATTATGGGATTGGTACACTATTAAGAGAAACAATAGACTGGAATTCCACTTATATAGCTTACTGAATCCTAGACTGCACTCCATTTTCCTTCATTTGGAAAGTAGCATATTGTAATTATTTGAGGAATGGAGGAAAAAGCAAGAAAGATATAAGTGGTTTTACAGGATACTTGGGCTTTGATTTTTTTTTAAAATGTTACGGATCTATGATATAGCCTTAAGATCATTTATATGGTATATCCTACATAGTTTCTGTGGGAATTCTAACCTCAATTTTTAAAAACTTTTCACTTGAGAACTGCCTCCATATTTGCTAATTAATTTAAGTGTTACAACAAATATGCCATGTTGGGGATCTGTGGGGCTTATGCTATAGACACTGAAGAGCCAAATTTGTCTGAACTAATTCTTAAGGTCATTTCATCACCTCCATTTTTCCTGGATTACTTTATTTGAAATGTCTAGATTTCTATAATGGGTTTTGTACAAAATCTAATGCAATGGTTCTTAACTTTTTTTGCATCATGAACCCCTTTGGCAGTCTGGTGAAGCCTGTGGACTCCTCACAATAATGTTTTTAAATGCGTAAAATAAAATGCACAGATTAAAAAATCAAATTATACTGAGATACAGATATGAAAATATTTTTAAATAGATTTACAGATGCCAGTTTAAGAATCCCTGATTTAAGGTCAAAAGTTCTTAGCATTCATAGAAGACATCCTGATAAAGGAGGTTTTGGTTTAAGAGAGGAAAAATGTTGGTGTGAATGAAAATTTATCAACAAACATTTTAGCATGGGATTTTCAGAATGTTATGAAAATACAAATTGTTTCCACTCTAGAGGTCCACAGAAATACAATTTTAAAGGGGAGGCTATAATGATGTCCTTGACAAATCTATGCATAGCCTTCCAGGAAGGTGAGGATGCAAGTCTAAAGTTCTTGACTTTATCTGTTCTAACCTAGTAATGGTCTTTGAGAAATTGGGGATTCGTTGTGGGAACCAGTTTTTCTAGTTTGGTTAGTGATACGTTTGCCAACATATAAATTGCCACCATGTTCCAATTTTATTAGAGAACCGATGGAGATAATTTTATGTCACTTGCCAGCGTTCCTATTTTTGTCAAATGATCTGTAGTAAAATAGACGCAAGTGTTCAGGACAAAAAGATCTGTGGAAGAACAAAGGAAAATTGAAAGCTTCATGTAAAATGATTGTACTCTTTTCCTGAATAAGAGGAAATAATTAGTGAAGACGGGAGGAGAGGGAGAGACTCTCCCCAAGGTTAGTTATTCCTATTTTGTATCATTAAGGAAAACACTCAAAGAAAAATGGGAACAATGCATTAAAAGTTGAATTTCTATAATGTTACTGCAAAAATTGTACACTGTGTTGAAGTTAGAAAACACTGCAGTAAAGACTGAGTATCCTTTTGTGTTATTTCCCCCTTCACTTATTCTCTGATCATTTGATTCTAGAATGTTTTGCTTATCATTAGGCAAAAGGAGTTTCCATAATGATGCTACTGGAAATTAGAGTAACCTGTTAGTGAAAACATTGTAAGTTCTTTAGTGTTCTGGTATTTATAAATATAACTTAATAGTGTTTAGCAAACATTTTGAAGAGCCATTAAAATAACATTAAGTTTTGTAATCAGTAGCTACTCAAACCTTCCCCTTTATTTTGTCTTTACTTCCCAATTAGTAGTATCTGTGTTACAGAGTTCAAAATCACAAAATTCTGTTTTTGTCACAACTATCAAGGTCAAAAAGTTATGTTCTAGAGTTTTAGGAATGTACAACCAGATCTCATTATACTACATTATGGCTTTTTTCTTTACTGCAGATTAAATTTCTTCAGGCTTTTAAGTGATCAAGGAAAAGTGTTGATCTAAATAAAACTGATGAGGTGAAAATGGAAAATTGGACCAAAAGGAAGAGTAAATTTTGAGGAAATAATAGAATAGCCTTTCCTTCTCAGATGAGAAAATTGTTTTCAATAGGAACATTTAGAAATTCCTGTTTGTCATATGCAAAAACTTGAATCTCCCCCCCAAAAAGGAGAATACTTTGGTTGGTAGAAGCATAAAAATCAGATAGTATAGCTTAAATTCATACAAGCAGCATTAATACCTACATTTTAACAGGAAAATATTAAACCTTTAAACCATAAAATGATGAGTCATAGAAGAATCTTATTGGGAAATTATCCTATTTATAGTTCTACATTCTACAATTTGAAACAGTAAGGATTTTCATTAGAAATCACCTTTTTATGATAGGTTCACATACTTTTATACCAGTTTGAGCAATAAAGTAAAGCTGCATTGTTATTTTAACCTTTGCCTTAAAACATTTTTTTTAATTATTGATGTCTAGAAAACCATTTGAACTGCCCTTTTGGTGTAAAGATGAAGATTCATTCACCTTAGGTTAGACTATGTCATGAAACTCCTTTTCCCAGCTTTCTTCTAGGAAATCATTTACAAAATAAAGGCTTGTAGTATTGTTTATTTCATCTATAAGAAATCAAAAGTATTTTATTATGACAAAATGATTGGAATAAAGAAACTAATATGTGCAAAATTACAATTTAATAGTTTTTGAATCTGGAATAGTCTCAAGTTTAGAGTTCTTTTGTTAACTCTTACATACAAGGCTAAATTAAACTTGAGACATTTTCCTGATACATAGATCAATTGGTTTGGGTAGAGGAGGTAGAAAAAAATTACTCAGATGATTTTTCATTAATCTGAACTGTTTTTTTTTAAATGTCTGTACTTCTCAAATTGAGACATTTAAATGAATTTGCTTTTACCTTTCATTGTTTGATGAATCTTGTTTTGGTTCGGTAAAATTATATGTATCATGCTAGACTTGGTTTTCTTACGTGTTTAGTTTACCCTGTAAAACTATGAATGAATTGTTTTTTACTTTGATAGATAAGAGACATATTTCAAAATAGTATTGCATGTAGGTTAATTTTATGTCTGTTAGTATTCTTGGTTAAAGAGAAAAATATGAAAATAGTCATATTTTATATATTTCAGAGCCAGATCTCATACCTCTCCGAATGTCTCTAAAGTTTGGTTTAGATGTTGAGCAGAATTAAATTAACATATATTTAGAACAGTTATGTTTTTTAATATATTCCTGAACTGCTAAAGTTAAACAAAACAGCAGCATGGAAAAATAATATAAGTAGGCTTTCTGTATTTATATGTGTCATTATGTAAAGATTTACCAAATACATTAGATTTCCTTGAATTTGGAGATTAAAGAGTTGTAAAAATCAGTATGTTTAAGTAGGATTTTGGCATTACTGTGAATTAGTCTGGACCATTGACAAAGAATAGGATCCTTTGGGGGGCTCTTTAGATATCGGTTCTTTTCTTGACCTGAATACCACTGTACAATGGTGTTTTTGTGAAACTGTGTTTGGGATATACTGCCTTTTTTATTGCTACATGGTAATAGGGCTACTTCTTTAACCTGTGTTGTCAGTGTTAAGTAACATGACTGTAGTTTGCTATAGACATTAAGTTCTTTGCTGTCATGACTCCTAAAGATGTCAATCACATCCAAAATATAATTCTTAAAATTAGAGGTCTGAGCCAGATACAAGACTAAAAATCTGCATGAGTATCATCCCAAAATCTGGTTTGCAAACAGGTTATCAAATATTCTTAAAAAGTGTGACAAGAATCTAGGAGAAGGTGCCTCAGATGCTACCTAATTCAACCTATTGGAAAGATTTGGGTATAACAAATCCAAAGACTGAGTGGTCATTCAGTGTTTGCTTGGAGACTTCCAACAAGTTGGGAGAAGGAGGCTGGGGAGGGGAGTAGACAAGCACTACCTTCTAGGGCAGCTTATTCCTCTTTTGGTTGGCTTTAATTGTTAGGAAGTCTTTCTTTACACCAACCCTAAATTTGACTTCAGTTTCCATCTAGTATTCTTAGTTCTGTCACACAAAGTGCAGTTAAAAAAGCTTTCATTTCAAAAGATTCTTAACACTGTTTCTAGATTCATCAAAACAATTGTCCCAAAAGATCTCTTTTTAAGTTTTCCCATAGAGAGTATCCACTCACCATTATTTACAGTGTACAATATACTATGCTGAGACAAATCATTTGCACAATGAGGCAGGTCTAGTTAGATTTTGTGACCTTAAGTCGCTTTTATTAAATATTTCCCCCTTTAAAAAAAAAAAAGATTGAAAGAAATAGTTTTTAGGCAACCATCCAGAAGAGTTTGAATTTCATGTTTCAGTTTAAAATGTTGCATGTCCTATTTTGGCTACCAATTTGTGCCCCAGAATCCCTTGAAGTACTAGCAGGATTTCAGCTCTGATGAGGTACTACAAGATAGATCTGCTGATGTTCTGTCATCACAGCTTTAGATAGACTACAATTTCAGCGAAGCTCTTGGTATCTGTTGAAAGGTTGAATTATGTGTCTGGTAAGTCTAAAAAAATGTTTATTCTGTCAGTAGCACTGATTACTCTGGAGAAATGATATACAAGTATGACCAGCATAAATATGGCTATTCAGGGACTTTAGGTTTGGTTTTTTTGTTTTTGTTTTTTTTTGTAATCTGCATCATTGGAAGGAGTATACTGATAAAAAAGATCAGTGTTTGAAGTTTTGGAGTAGTAACTCTGAAAAGTTATTTTGATGGAAATTCCAGATCAGCTAAGTTTTTTTCTTACAGAAGAAACTTTTGTAAAATTTGTTATGCATTACAGTTTATGCAAGTTAATTTAGGCACACAATGTAATTCTCAATACAAATTTACAGATCTCAAGATGTGTGTAATTTTCTATCAAAATACCCACAGCTACTGTTCCAAACCCTCTCTTTAAGCCTCCTATCACACCTCATAACATGTTCTCTCTCTCAAAGAACCTCACCTTCTACTTTAGAGAAAATCAAGGCCATCCTTCATCATCTCCCTGGATTCCCCCCCCAAACTACAATACCCCTCAATATCACCTCTATTCTCTCATTTACTTTTGTCTCTAACAAAGAGGTGGCCTTTGTCAAGTTCAGCCTTGCCCTTGTTCTTTTGATCTCACATTCATTTTCCAGGAGACTGTCTCTTCAGTCATCCCCTTTGTATGATCTTAAATCTCTTGTATCTACTGGTTCCTTTTCCAATGCCTACAAACCTACCCAAGTTGTCTTCTCCCCACCCTTAAAAATCCATTTAACCCTATTAACCTATCATCCTGTATCTTGCCTTTGCTGCTTCTTCTCTCTCTTGCTTCTCAGCCTCTTGCAAACTTGGCTTCCCTCCTTATTACTCCACTGAAATTGCTTTCTATTAACAACTAGGAGGACATCCTCTTAGCTACTAAATCTAAAGGTCTTTCTTAGTTCTCCCCCTCTTGACATTGATCACCCTGAATATTCTTCAGCTCTTGACACTCATCTCTTGATTCTCTTCTTACTTGTCTGACCACACTTCATGTTCCTTTGCAGGCTTACCACCAGTGTTCTATCCATCACCATGCATGGCATGGCTTTCCCCAAGGCTTTTGTCCTGGGCCCTCCGCTCTCTACAACTTCTCTCAATGATCTCATCAGTTCCCAGGAGTTCAAGATTATCATCTTTATTAATATGACTCCTAACCCTACCCAGTCCCTCTCCTGAGCTCCAGACCTGTATCACCAAATGCCTGCCAAAAATTTCTGCCTGGATGTCCTATACTCATCTCATCAAAATGTCCACATTAGAACTCATTATGTTCTTCCCCTTACCTTCAAAAATTTTGTATTTCTGTTGGAGGCATTCCAGTCAACTAAGTTAACAAACTCAGTCATCTTCAACTCTTCCCTTTTTCTCACCTTCCATATACAATCAGTTGTCAAGTCTGGCCATTTCTATATCCAACTCATATCCTTCAGCTATCCTCTTTTCTCTACAGATGTGGTCACCACCCTAGTTCAGACCCTCATCACCTCTCCCCTGATCTCTTCAGCAGACACCTAAATGAATCCACAGCTTCCAATCTCTCTATCCAATCTACTATCCACATAGCTGCCAAAATAATATTCCTAAAGCACATATCTGACCACTCCCCTGCTCAAGAATTTTCAATGGTTACCTGTAGCTTCTAGTATAAAATGCAAAATCAAAATTTAAGTGATGTTAAAAAAAGATAGGAATAAATTTTTTAAAGGTTTATACAATCCGAGGCCAGTTTATCTTTCCAGTCTTGTTTCACAGTACTCTTCACCTAATCTACATGTTAGCAATTTCCCAAACTTGGAATTGTCTCCCACCTGCTTTCCTCTGCTAAGGTTGTTCCCCTTCCTACATTCTGCACCCAACTAGGGTCTGTTAACTTCAAGGCTTAACTCAAGTCATATTTGTATGGGAAATCTTTCCTCAAATCTCTAAATGTTAGTGTTCTCATCCTCTCTCAAATTATCTTGTGTTTACTTATCTGTTTATATGTTGCATCCTCCCAGCAAAATATAACTCCTTAAGGACAAGGACTAGTTTTCATTTGTAATTGTATCCTTACCACCTAACAAAAGGAGTTACCTGATAAATTTTTATTGGCTGAATTGTATTGAATGAAATCCAAACTAGCTAAACCCTTGAAATTCAGTTTTAAAAGACTAGGAATTTGTTACTCCTTGCAAAATGTTTAAGTCAAACCATTCCTTAGCAAATATAACTAGATTATACTTAGCATACCTACACCACAAAGTCATGGATCTAGGCTTAAGCACTGTTCCCAATAACGAAAAGAGAAGGCAGGAGACAGACAAGTGAAATGCACCACCATCTGGAGATTTATTCACTAGAGGTATATGTAATGAGGAAAAACCTGGAGATTGCCTTGTGACATATAAATAAAGCAGGCACATACTCCAACCTAACAATCCCACTGTCGTTTCTATTCTCCAAAGAAGTCAAAGATAGAAACAAAGGCCCAATATATAGTGTCCCAAAAGTTTTAGTGTAGTTTATTTAAACTATCAATGACTAAGACTTTTGGGACATCTTATATGTTAAAACGTCCATAGCCCCATTCTTTGTGGTAGCAAAAACCTAAAAATTGAAGGTGACCATTGATTGGTAGGGATGGGGGGAGCCTCTGGTAGATAAATGTGGAATATTATTGTGCATCAAGTGTAAAAAAAAGCAGAAACGTGATTTTTATGGTGTAGAACAGAATAAGCAGAACCAAGGATACAAGACCACAATGGCGTAAATGAACAAAATTATTAAAATGAAACTTAGCTTTTCAGTGATGGAAAAACCAATAATATTCTTGAAGAAATGAGAAGTAAACGTCACTGCCAAAGGGTGTGTGAGGGAGGGCCCTACTAGGACAAGGTATCGCATGGGTCCCCTGACAAGATTTCTGCGTTGGATTTTTAAAATACCTTTTCTGTCACAGGGTTCCATCCGGAGGGCTAACGATGTTGTTTCGTTGTGCTTTAATGAAGTGGTGAGAAGTGGATGGGCTGCACGGTAGGGGGTCCGGATTGGGATCTTCCTGGTTAGAGGAAATTCTCTGATCCATGGGCATGTTGTCATGGAACTATTATGCGAAGGTTTATCTAGGCAAGGAAATCTGTTTGAAAGGTTAATTTTAATATATGGGGAAAGGTCTCCTTCTTTACCAACAGGCACACTTTCCCGGCGGGGGGCGGTGGGGAGAGAGGCGAATGCGCGAGCGTCGAGGTGGGGTGGTCTGGGCCACCTAGGAGGCTACGGCTTCTGTACCGCGGTCCACCCTACGCTTCTGACCGCAAGAGGCCTGGAAGCAAACAATAGCGAAGCGCTCAAGTTACAGACCACATAAGACTTTGGTGGCGCGCCCGGAGATATTTAAATAGGACTAGGGCGCTAAAGAGGAAAAAGGACGGAAGCCTGCTGCAGACATTTCCTGGGAGCGTTCAGTAATGGCACCCGCCCCACGATTCAACTCAGCTTTAGTGAGCGGTTGCCGTCCAACAGGGGGCGTACCTCTGCTGAGGAACTTCTCGAGCTGGGAACCAGCGCGCAGGCGCAAGCGCAGACGCAAACAGTAGTGAATAGCGAAGGCCCGCGGTCTGCTCCACTTGGATTACTTGGGCACCGTCGCGCTCCCTGCGGCGGTTGGGCGGACGGTGGTGGAGTCTCTAGCTGGTCTCGCTTCGGCCATGGACGAAGACTACTTCGGGAGCGCCGCTGAGTGGGGAGAAGATGCCGACGGCGCCCAGGTAAGAGGACGCCAAGGCTCGGTCATTGATAGCTCACCCTTGTTGGGTCTCCATTCTCCTCCGGTACCCGGGCCGCCCCCCCCACCCCCGGCGTGCGAGCCCTGCGGCGCGGCCGAGGCGCCTGGAGGTGGCCCCGGGCTCGGGGCCTAGAGGCCCCCTGCGGTCTTCGTGTGGAGGGGGGCAAGAGAGAGATATACCAGCGGGTTTTGTGTGTACACACACACCGTTGTTTACCAACACTTGATTGCAATCTTCTAATGGCGATAACCGTCCTGCTTAAAAGAATCTTCACCGTCTTCCTATTGGCTTCACCGGCCAGTTCTCGAGTGATTAATGACAAAGCCTTCAACAAGCAGGGCTAGGTCTTCCCACCTTGCCAGGCTGTTTTCTCTCTCACCAACGCAGTTTTCTCCAGCCATATATCTGGATTTTCGCCCTGCATTTTTCCTGCCTCTTTGCTGGATGGTGTATCACGGGCTTGGAATGGTCTCCTGTCACTGGTGGAACTGCTGGCCACCCTTTAAAGCCCAATCCAAATGCCCTTTTCTTCATGAATCCTTCCCTCATCCCTAGTAGTGGCCTTTCTCTTCATCGAGTAGCACTTTGTTTACCTCTATACGTAAGTCAGAAGGCAGCTAGACGGCTCAGTCAGTACAGTGCTGGGCCTGGAGTCAGGAAAACCCCGAGTACAAGTCCAGCCTCAGACATTTACTAGATGTGTGACCCTGGGCAAGTCACTTCACCTCAGTTTGCCTTAATCAACTAGAGAAGGAAATGGCAAACCACGCCAAGTATCTTTACCAAGAAAAGCCCGTGGACAGTGTGGTCCGCGGGTTACTGAACGACGAATTCACTTATGCAGTATTCTGTATATGATATAATCCCTTACACCAAGCTATAAGACCCATAAGGACAGGAATTGTCTCTTCTAAACATTTTTTTACCCCCTCAGTGCTCTGCATAATGGGTGTTTGATATTTCAGTTCAATTCAACAAATATTTATTAAGCATCTTTATTGTCAGGCATTGTGCCAGACTCTGGGGATCCAGGCACAAAAATGAAACAGCCCTTGCATAGAGGAGCTGCTGTTTGTTGAATTTGTTGAAACACCTTTTCCAGTTTAGGATAGGTCTCTTCCTTGGTATGTTCCATCCTTCACACTACTTCAAGGTGAAAAGAGTGAATTAAAGATGATTTTGATTTGGTTTTATATTTAAGGAAGAAGGTAATTATATTCCTCAGAACAGTCATAGGGTCTTACGTGTAGTAAACAGTGTTTGATTTGAAAACAATAAAGGGGAAGGGGGAGAGGTGGTTTCAGATATAATAGTCTGCCTTTTCTTTCATTGACATTCATTCAGATAACCATTATTAAACCTTGAACTGATTCATAATTAGCGCACCAGTTGTATACTATCTTTCACTAAAGTTCTACTCTAATGCCTCTTTCTAGTGTGGTTCTTGAAGGCTGTGCAAGGTGTAAAACCCTGGCTGGGCCTAGCACAATGGGCAGGTGATGGATAATTTGTAAATTTAGAGAGATTCCCCCCTAGAAGTTTAGCCATGGGTTGATGAATTTCTTGACCACTGCAACTTCTGAAGACTATAGAGATGCTGCTGAGGAGGAAGTACCTACACTGATAACAATCACAGATCTTTTGAAATACACTTACTTACTGGGAAGTATGGTGGGAAATTGTTATTTCACCCAGATTTTTAGCAGTAAATTATTTTTCCACAGCACCAAGGTAAACCCAAACATGTTCTTGTCAAGGGTGTTAGTGTGCATATCCTGAGAATGATTCTTTAAAAAAAAAAAATGTAACTCCCAGATAAGATTGTAGAAAGGAAATTAATCACTTAATTATACTAAGGACTAACTTTTAGACCAATGATTAAAACTCATATTCAAGTATTAGATGTGCTTTTTTAGATTGCTACTCACTCTAGATTGCTTTAAACTTTGATTTTTCTTTGTTTATTCAGAATGTATATTCTAACTTCTACCTGCTTACCCAAGGCAATTGATGGATCTCTATTATCTTTCCTCTAAAACAGTGCTTCTTAAACTGTGGGTCTTGACCCCATAAGAGGTTACATACCTGAATGTGGGGGGTGGTGAAAAATTTGGCAATGGTAAAAGGTCTCTGAACATGCAACGACTGAAAATTAATTCAAAAATCAAACGCATGATAAATCCGAGGTGTTTTCTGGCAGCACCTTCCTGTGTTAAATTGTGCAACTTCACTGTAGCCTTGGTTCTGAACACACAACAGGAGCACTTTGCACTGCACGTGCCGTCACACCATGAAAAGCCAGTGAACACTGCCAGAAACACATCAGCTCATACATGAGACTATTATATGTTATAAATTACAGCATTTTTCCTCTACATACAAAATTATTAAATGAATTTTGGTTTGAGATTAGGACAGAATTTCCAACAATTTCTGAAATAGCCCTAAACATACTTATGCCATTTTGTACTACATATTTTCTCAGCATTGATGATTATAAAATCAAAATATTGATCAACTGTGAAGAAACTTTGAAGATGCTCTACATCCTGCAGTATCAAATATTCTGGCAGGATTCAATTCTTTATGCAAAAATAAACACGCTCATTCATCTCATTAGTATGCAATTTTGCTTTCATCTTTAATAAATGCTAAAATTATCTGTATACCAAAGAATTGTTTTAAAATAAATGTTTTTATGACTTTTTATCAGTAAATGTTTGGTTTGTGTATCTATTTTACGTACCTATATACCTAGGGTCACGTAAAAATTTCTTCTGTGAAAAGGAGTTGATAGTGGAAAAAGGTTAAGAAGCCCTGCTCTAAAACAGCAGTTCTCAAAATTTTTGGTCTTGAGACCCCTTTACCCTAAAAAAAAAATTGAAGAACTCCAAATAGCTTTTGCTTTTAGGGGTTATATTTCTTGAATTTACTGTATTAGAAATTAAAACACCTTAGCATTATTATGAAAATAGTTTTGACCTCGTGAATACCCCGGAAAGTGTCCTGGAGACCTCCAAGGAGCCCTGAGACCATACTTTGAGAAGCATTTCTCTAAAACATGCCCTATCTCCTGAGTTCCCAGTTTCTGTTAATAGCACAGCTATAATCCCATAACCAGTGGTTGCCAACTGCTGCAGATTCCGCTTCTAAAAATCTTTCACGTTTACTCCCTCCTTCCCACTCCTACTGCTTACCACCCTAATTCAAGACTTTATCATCTCCAACGTAGGCTGTTGTTATAGCCTCCTAAGTGATTTCTCTGCCTTCAGTCTCTTCCATAATATAGACCATCTTTCACAGTCCAGAACAATTTTCCTAATGCACAGGTCTGATTATATTACATCTCCACCCAGAAACCCTCAGACACTATAATGGTCTACCAAATAAAATGCAGCATCATTAGTCTGGCACTCAAGGTCCTTTATAATCTGTTCTCAACATATCGTTTCTGCCTTATTTCACATTGCTCTCCTTCGCATATGATATTCCAGCAAAATGGATTACCTAGCAAAAAAGTAGATTCCAGCAAAATGGCCTGCCTTCTCTGCACAACTTTTCTTGGTATGCATTAATATTTTATGTGTAGATAGAAGTATAGCATTTTAAGAGTCAGAAGGAACATCATTGCAATCCAGACTGGTAGGAGATGATGCTAACTACAATGTAGTAGTCATCCCACCTTTGATTCAAAACCTTGAGGGGAACTCTCAACTACTTGTCAAAGTAATTCGATAAAATTCGATTTTGTTTCCTTACATGAAGACTAAAGTTACTTTTTTCAGCTTCACCTATTGCTTCTAGTTCTGTCCTCTTAGATAAGCAGAACAAGTCTAGTTCCTCTTCTACAGGATAGCCTTTCATGTATTTAAAGTCTACCATCATGTAACCTTTCCTTCTCCAAGCTAAACATCATGGTTTCTTTAATATGTGTCCCCATATGTCACAGATTGAAAGCCCTTCATTGTCTTTGATAATTTCCAACTTATCAATGTCTTTCTCAAATTGTGGGTCTGAAAACACATCTCAGTGTTTTCGGACAGGACAGTATACCACAGGACTATCATGGGAAACTCTGCCTTTCTTAACATACCCCAATACTATATATATTATTTTTCTTGCCTGCTTTATCATAGTGTTGACTCCTTTTTGAGTTTGGAATTCTCTAAAACCCATAGCTCTTTTTCAGATGAAGTGTGGTCCAACTGTTTTTTCCCCATCCTGTATTTAAAAGATCAACATCTTAAATCCAATTACATATATTCCTATTAGATTTCATCGTGGGACAGCTAGATGGCACAGTGCACTGGCCCTGGAGTCAGGAGGACCTGAGTTCAAATCCGGCCTCAGACACTTGACACTTACTAGCTGTGTGACCTTGGGCAAGTCACTTAACCCCAATTGCCCTGCCTTCTCCCCTCCAAAAAAAAAAATTTCATGTTAGAATTGACTCAGTTTTGTAGCTTGTCTAGATTCATTTGTTTCCTGACTGTCATCAATATAAAACTATCATCCTAATTTTGTATCGTCTTCAAATTTGATAAACTCATCATCTTTGTCTCTGTGCAAACCATTTAACTGATCCAGGGTCATGCACAGTCCCTAAGGTACTCTACTGGAGAGCCACTTCCATTTTGTCATAGAATCATTAGGATTCTATTCTTTGAATGTGCCTGTTGAGCTAGTTCCAAATCCATTTAATTGCCCTGTCTATAACTGCAGGAGATATTTTTTCTAGTACTTAACTAAAATCTAGGCAAACTATATCTACCACATTCCCTCACCTGTTATCTTAGTAACCCTTCAAAAAAAGGAAATAGGATTTGTCTCATGTGGTTGTTCTTGATGAAACCATGCTGGTTTTCTGTTCTCAACCCTCATGTAGGTATTCAGTGACTATCTCAATAATTCAGTCTAGGATTTTGACAGGAATTGAAATCGAGGTCACTGATCAATATTTTGCAGATTACATTCTCTTTGCTTTTAAAAAACAAAATGGGACATGCACCCTTCTCCAGTCTCATAGTGCCTTCCCTGTTGTCCATGGTTTTTGATATATCACTGACCATGGTTTAACACTCATAGCTGTCATCTCTTTGATTATCCAAAGGTATAGTTCATTTGGGCCAGATGGCTTGAAGTCATCAATTAAAAAATTGCTTCTCCCTTTGCCGTAACCTAAATGCTCTCCATCCTTTGATTTTTGGTTTCATTGGAGGAGGAGGATGATGATATTGCCTTAAGATTTGCAAAGGGATATATATCCTCCTTTAATCCTTACAATAACCCTGTGAGGTATTTGCAGTTATTCCCATTTTACATATGAGGAACTAAGACTGAGAGAGGGTTAATGACTTGCCCATAGTCACACAGAAAACAAGTATCTGAGGCAATATTCAAACCCAAGTCTTCCTGACTCGCAAGTATATTACTACCCCACTTGACCTACCTTTACATATCCTATTTTTGTTTCTTTTCTATAAAGTGTTGCATTCCAGAGCCTCATCCTCCCAAGTTTTAGTGATGTCTGTGGAGTTAAAATTGTGTTTTTGTATCAGTTCGTCTTGCTTGTTGTTTAAACTTTAGCTTCTTTTGTTGGATTTTATTTCCTATGAGTTTAGACAATGTCTCCCTCCCCAAGTCTTTTTAGTTTAAAGCTTTATTTTGTAATATATGTGTGTATGTGTGTACAAGGATTTATCTCCCACCGCCAGTCCCAAACAGTTTATTTTTTTAAATCCTCATAACAAATCTGTATAGCTCAGCAAACAGATTCTCAAATTGGCCCCATCAAAAAATGGATGTTTCATTCTTCATTTTAGGTGCATCACTTCTCTAGGACAGGGCTTCTTAAGCTTTTTCCACTCAAAAGCCCTTCAGCGCTTCTTAAATCAAACTGTGTGTCTACTCGACTCTCAGTTTAAGAAGCAGTGCTCTAGAAGGAGGTTGGTGACATGTTTCTTCTTTAGTCCTCAAGTTCATCATTGCATTGATCAGAGTCTTTCAAAGTTCATTTTGTTTATCATATTGTCATTGTATTAATTTTTCTAGTTCTGCTTACTTCATTCTGTATCTTTTATTAGAGGTATTCCCAAAGCTATCCATTTTGTCTTTTTTTTATAACACAGTAATACTCCAGTATAATCATAATTTATTTAAACATTCCCAAATAGGTGGGCACCCCCACCTTCCAGTTTTTGGCTATGATGAATAAAGCTGCTAAAAAAAAATTTTTGTCCTTCTTTTCTAATCTCTTTGGGGTATAGGCATAGTACTGGGTATGGCTTTGTCACAGAGTATTGAACAGGTTAGTAATTTTTTGTAATAGTTCCAAATTGCTTTCTAGATAGAGTAGCTGAATCATCACAGCATCACCAACAATAGATTAGATATAGAACATTTATTAATGGCTTGCGATTGAGGCCTTCTTTCAGAGTTTTAATTCATTCAACAAGCATTTATTAATGAAAGCACTGTTTAAAGATACACAGATAAAAACAGAATGGTCCTGGCCTCTCAAGAAGAGGAGTCAGGGGGAAAGGAGCGGCAATGAGAATATTTTATTCAGTGACTACAGCATTGAAAAGAAAAAGCAACCTAGACTTGACTTTGATCAGTGCAGTTACCACAAGAGGGCCTGCAGAGAGCCAGACATGCTTCCCACCTCTTGACAGAAGGATGTTAGTCTCTAGTCACAAAATGAGACACATTTTTTAACATGGCTGATGTGGGTGTTTGTATTGCTTGACTACACTTACTTGTTCAGTGTGAGGGAATAGGCAGTAGTGAAAGCAGTGGCACAGGAAAGAAAAGAGCATTGATGAAGTATTTTTTAATGCGCAGAATAAAACAAAAGGCAGTTCAGAAAAAAAGACAAGTGAAGCAGCTTTGTAACTGATATGCCAGATTTGTTACATAGTTTTTTTAAAAAGCTGTACATAGTGGAGATTCACTGTTTCCATGCAATTCTCTTTTTCTGTTCAATATGTGAAAATACTATTTGCTATTTGTTAAGGTTCAGAATAATAAAAAACTTAAAGTAAAAAAAATGACAGAAACATGAACAAGCATGCTTTTAGGGAGTAAAAAAGGAGCCAATAGATGGAGAGATTGGATGTTAAATGGAGCATGATTACTGTGTCAGGCTGCCAGAGGAATAGGATAGTAGAGGGATTGCCCCTGGCAAGGAGAACTGTCACCTGCCACCTCTTTATCAGATACTAGAGAAAAGGAGGAAAGGTTGGGGAATATCAAAAGATTTTGACATGTAGAAAAGGAAGGTCATGACAGATGAGCTCCATTCTCTCAATAAAGTACCAAGTAAGGGATAGTTCTTGCGAAGTTTTAGGAGAAAAGATGTTTGACATCAGCTGTGGAAAGATAAAGATTCACTTGGGGAAGAGTAAATGAATTACTTTGCTACTGTGAGGGCCTGACTAAGTTTAAATAACAAATACAGTCAGCATAGTTGTATGACTTCCTTCAACATTATTTAGCAATGAATAAGATCAGAGAAATTGAATAGTAGGGATAATCTAGGTCTGGAGTTTGGCAAATTATATGAGTGCTCAAGGGAAATGAAGGTAAGAGGTTCCAGGAAGAGGACGCTGTATTGTTGAATCCATTAACTATAAGGTCATGATAGGGAAAGGAGGAGGAGAATCAAGCCAGAACAGGTATGATGGCCTGGGAGAGTTCCAGTGGACAAGGTATAGGAGGTCACATTAAAGACGAAAATCAGTTTTAAAGGTGTGAAGCACAGAAAGAGTTAGAAGGGGTAAAAGGTTTCAATCAAATAAAATAATTTAGGAATTCTTGGTTACAGAAAGAGAACACTTATAGATAGGAGAGAAATGGTCATTAAATAACAGATTATTGGGGAGATCCAGGATTTTCTCCCCTTCTGTCTCCCCAATCTCTACTTGGTCAAATCAGCATCCGAAGGACATAGCTGATAATGAGATTGGATTAACTTTCTCCTCAATCTTGTTCAGATCCCACCCAAATGGTATTCTATTCTGTCTTGTGTCGGGGGAGATCCTTTGTCTTAGATTGTCTGAGGCCAGGGAACAAGAATGATCAGAGTTACATCCCCCAGCCCCTCATTAGGATAGGTCTACTTTTCATTATAATAGTCATTTTTCTCATTAATTGTTAACCAGTCAGAGTTGATTGCCACCTTTAGGAACACCCGCTCTGACAAGGGCATATGAGCATTGAGTAGGTTCCATGAGGGGTCTTTGGCATTCAAGAATGCCACTTACCCCTTTTATTACTTATATGCTAGCATAATTAATAAAGTGGTTAATTACCCAGAAACTATATCTCTTGAACCTTTTTTATACATTACATATAATAGATCCAGAGTATAACCATCCCTGTTTGTAGCTGAGGGGGAGAGAAGGTACATAGTTCATAGAGTTTAGGAGGCTGGTGAATTACTAAGCCGAGGATGTTTGTAGGAATGTCAGCATGTATATTGAAGCCCTTCAAACATAAGGGCAGATATTTTGGTGGAGAGGAAAACTATCCCTGAAATCCTGGAATGAGGTGAAGCTTGAGCCTCTTAAAAGAGCCTTATCATTTTTTTCTATCTATTGAAATACTTTTCCTTCAAGGACCAGTTCATGTGCCATGTCATTCACGACTTCTACTTAGACTTCCTATTCCTACCAAAGTGATTACTTTCTTCTTAAACTTCTCCATCCTAACCCTGCATCTCTTCTATGCAATTAATCATTTTCATGCTTAAAAACTTTTAGTTATTTCTGTATTTGTGTTATTCCCCTACCAGATTATAAGCTTCTAGAGAGCTCGGATTGTTACTTATCATATCTGTATTTTTAGAGTCTAGCACAGTGCCTTGTATGTGTAGTGGAAGCTTAATAAATATTTGTTGAATAGTTAATTATTCAACCCATCTTATTTTAAGGTCCACCCTTGAAGCCTCCCCTGACCGTTAACATTTCTTATTAAAGTCACGCTTCTCAGAATTTTGCAGTCAGGAACATGACTTTTGCAACACTAAGGTGAAAATAGAAAATGGCATATGATAAGATTTGCAAACATGAATAGTTTGTCTCTCCAACTAAATTGCAAGCCTGTGTATGGCATACCCTTTTCTTAAATCAAGGGCAACATCCAGCACAGTTCTTGGTACATTTCAGGTAATCGGTGAAAAATTTTTGTTTGATTAGCCTTTAAAGTTTCTAAAGTTTCTTTTCACTTTCTAAGTCTTTATATGTCCATCTTTTTGGAAAGAGCTAGATGACATGTCTGATGTATTAAATGTTTTCAATAGTAGAAAAAGATATTTACGATCTAAAAAGTTAAACTTCCATCTGACTATGGATTTAATAATAGCAGGATGATGATTATGGAGAAGGAGAAGATGATGCAGAAGTCCAACAAGAATGTTTACACAAATTTTCCACCCGGGATTATATAATGGAACCCTCCATATTCAACACACTCAAAAGGTAAAAGGAAAAAGTTATGATTTGCATTGGGAAGCAGAGAGGGGGATATCTTAGAAATATGATCATTTTGAATCATGGGATAACAGGATTTAGAGCCGAACAAGACTTTAGAGGGTTATTTATCCCAATCTCTTTGTCACATAGGTGAAGAATTGTCATTTTTCAGTTGCGTCTAACTCTTTGTGACCTCATTTGGGATTTTCTTGGCAAAGATACTGTAGTGGCTTGTCATTTCCATTTCATTTTACAGATGAGAAAACTGAGGCAACCAGAGTTAAGTGATTTGCCCAAGGTTACTAGGCTAGAACGTGTCCGAGGCCAGATTTGAACTCCGGAAGATGAGTCTTCCAGATTCCAAGTCTGGCACTCTTTGCATTATGGTGCCACCTAGCTGCCCATAGATGAAGGAACTGAGGCCCAAAGAGTTAGTAAAAACAGTTGCCCAAGGTCATTAAGATAGCCTAGCTGCATCTTCTTCCTGTTAGCTTTTTTGCATTACTTATAATGTAATTGACCATTTTTCAACCCTTTCAGGTATTTTCAGGCAGGAGGATCTCCAGAGAATGTAATCCAGCTCTTATCAGAGAACTATACAGCTGTGGCCCAAACTGTAAACCTTTTGGCTGAATGGCTCATTCAGACAGGTACATAAGTGAATGGAAGGATGGGTCTAAACTGACTAGGCTTGTTTGTTGGTTTTTCTTTAGAAAAAAGAATTGTGAGTTCATATATTTCTGATAATTACAGAAGGAAATATACCCCTTTTAACTTTGGGGATTTTGAGGCTTATATCAGTAAGAAGCAAATTTTTTATCTCTTTTAGTTTGATATTTATCTTTGATTTGACAGCTGAGGTTTCCTGATAGCCTATAAACCAGATTATCATTGAATTTTACTATGTTGTAGAATTATGGAGGCTATGTAGAGCATATTTTATTCAAAATTAAAAAAAACAAGACATGAAACAGTATAAATAAGAAAAGGAGTCAAATATCAAAGCCATTCTCAAAACCCATGTACCCACAGGATACAATCCCCTAAACTTCCAGTGGATTTATAACCAAATTATTCCTCAATCTCTATAACTTCCTAACATAACAGAAGACAGGACAAAATCACTTAGATCACAAGCCCAGTTGTATCGTCTGTTACTTGGAATTTCTTTACTGAGAGTTTTGCCTCCGTTTGAATATGATCAGATACTACCAATCAGCAGTTCAATTCAACAGCCATTTCCTAAGCACTTTGAGCACTGGATAAGAAGAGATTGAAAATGAGAGAATGATCTTGGGATGAAGCTCCCGGAAGAGAAGGTGAAGAAGAGATTCAAGAAAATAAATAGAGGGTTTGGCTTTAGGAAGGAGAAGTTCAGGGTCTTTCCCCAAGACAGGAGCAAGTGACAAGAGAATAAGTGGGAACAAAGAGGAATTTTAAGGTATGGATTAGGGAAGAAGCAGAAGCCCATAACAGACTATTTTCTCAGTAAAGTAGAAAGGTAAGGAAGGCCCCCTACAGAGCAGGAGGAGAGGATGACAGCAGAATTGTTTTGAGGAGAGAACAGGTTTGGAATAGCTGCTGACTCTGCATAGTCAATTGGGCACAGTTAAGGGGTGATAACATTAATTTCTACTGAACCCATAGAGCGTGGTTGTATGACTTTCCAACAGGGTTTGGCAGCTCCTAATTAAGAACAGGGAAGGACAGTGGTGGAAGTTATCTAGAGTTGAGTTTAGCAAGGTGTGACTGGCACTGAGCAGGAAAAAGGGTGAGGGATTCAAAGGGAGCTAACCAGAGGGTCAAGACTGAGAGGAGGAAGTAACGGCAGAGCAAGGGTGATGAGCATGGAGGAGTAGGTGAGGGTAGATCATATTGAGGATGGAGAATAGGTTTGGGAGATTTAAGGCAAAGGGAGAGTGTTAACAAGTAGTTGAAGTTTTGGACCATGAAGAAAGAATAGTTATGATCAAAGCTATCCTTGTGTGTGGCTAAGATAGAGTGAAGGTGGCGGTCATGGGAGGAGAAGAGAGTAATGGACTGAGAAGGCCAGGATGTTTGAGGGGGACATCAGCACATTATTGAAGTCCCTGAGAATGACGGGGACCATGTTTGGGACAGAGAGAATGACTATGAGTCACCCCTTGAGAAGGGAGGAAACCAGTAAATGGCTGTAATAAGGATTTGGACTGGGTGATAAAAGGGGATGGAATGAATCTGAAAAAAGAGAAGTTGCTGAGTAGTGACAACAAAAGGAAAGTTTGGAGGTGGGAATGGGGCAAGGTGTGCCTACTTGTTCTCTTGGCTTGTGGGGGTGGGCATAAGGGAAAGAGCAGCCAACACTTGAGATGAGGGCCAGCTTCTGGGGAGAGCCAGGTTTCTTTGAATGTGAAATAATCTAGGATAAAATTAGTTATTAATGATGGAGTGGGGATTACTGTTCCTTAGTGGAACACATGGAATAGAGGAGGACATGTACTACTCTGGAGGGACAGAGCTGAGATAGCCAGAGGTGACAGGGTCATGAGAGTTCACAGGGGAAGAATAATTTTGCCTCAGCAGTTACTGCCTCTGAATTACAGGGATAAAATGAGCAGAAACTGGGAACTTGACCATAATACTGTCTGATAAATGACTAATTGATAGGGTCTCCTACCTTTTAATGTTCTTTCATGACTGAGTACAGGGTCAATGTGTGCTCTCATTTGCCCCTGACTCCTGTGAGCCCAGGGTCTCTTAAAATTCTGAGACGCACACAGAGTAGAAAGGATAAGGTGATGATAAAGGCATCTGGGGGCTGAGTCAGACTCATGCTGGAGGTCCTTCCTGCAACTATATTCCAAGAGGAATGAAGCATATACCAAAGAGATATGGTGCAGGCAGTCAGCTCCTGATAAGTGTATGTCCAGAAGCAAAGTCCTAGTCTTCCTCTCCACACATGCACTTCCCCCAGTAGCTTTGGTGCACTGAGCCTTTTGATTTATGTTGACTTAAAGTCCCCCTTAGGATAGAACCTGTATCATACCATCCTGGCACCTGGAGATGGCAGTGAAACTCCTTCAGAGTCAGCCTTCATACTGTCCTCTCAGCTTACAGGAGAGAAAAGGGATCCTGCATTCTTTTGTGCTTCCCATTTTGTGTGCAAATCAAAATTCTGTTATTAGCTAAATAATAATTATACTAATATTTGTATTGCTCTTTAAGGCTAACGAAAGGCTTTAAGTGTTTATGAAGTGAGGTAGGTTAGTACAGGTAGTATTATCCCTTTTTACAGATGAGGAAACAGGCTTTGAGAACTTGTGACTTGCTTACTGTCTCACTGTGACCTGGTGAGGCAGGATTTCAACCCAAAAGTATCTTGACTCCCAGATACAACACTGTATACTAAATGACTTACTAGTTGAAATGAAAATTTTTTTATGAACTAGTCTGTAGGTAATCATAAGGTTGCTTTTTTCTGTCTAATTATCTTCTAATTCTTTTAAGGTGTTGAGCCAGTTCAGGTTCAGGAAACTGTGGAAAATCATTTGAAGAGTTTATTGATCAAACATTTTGACCCTCGAAAAGCCGATTCTATCTTTACTGAAGAAGGTGAGGTAAGGATGATCTCTTCTCCCCTGGAAATTCTCATATTGCTTTGCCTGATCTTTTCTTGAATGCAAATTTGTTCACACACAAGCTCTAATCACATATGTAATTCCCACATCCCTTCCTGTAAAACTTGTTACGTTCTGATTCTGCTGAGTCGAACCTTCCAGTGTGGTAGAATAAAAAGGGCAAGAAACTGGGTTCTAGTCCCAGCTCTCCTCTTAAATATTAGTCTCTGGGCCTTAACTTTTTCATATATAAAATGAGGGATTTGTATTGGACCTTGGAAGAAACCTCAGTATGTTATATGTGATTGACATCCTTAGGTTGCCCTTTTTTTTTTTTTTTTTTTGGCAGACCCCAGCATGGCTAGAACAGATGATTGCACATACTACCTGGAGGGATCTGTTTTACAAATTAGCTGAAGCACATCCAGACTGTCTTATGCTTAATTTTACTGTTAAGGTAAGTTGAGGAAGAGTTAAATAGGTAGGTGGATGAGTGGGGGAGCAGGGAGAATAAGCATTTTTATGCTGTTCTTACAATTATCATCTCATTTGATCCTCACAACAGTGCTTCAAGGTAAGTGATATTATCATCTCCATTTTACAGTTAAGGAAACTGAGGCAAATAGAATTTAAGTGACTTGCCCAGGTCACACAGATAAGTGTCTGAAGCCAGATTTGAATTCGGTTCTTCCTGAGTTCATTGTTTCACCCACTAGTCTACCAGTTGTCTCTAGTGTTCTGAAGAAACACAATGTGAATGTTTTCCCTACTTAGAAATATTTTTATTTTTATTAAATTTCCACTCAATATTCATACTTGATTTCTTACAGAGATTAAACTCTGAGATGGGAAGGATGAAGCATGGTTATTATATTCATAAGGTTTTTTGGTTCTTTGGGGGTTTTTTAAATCTGTGTTTTCAGGGATATCCATATTTCCCTCATCTCTAAAAATGGCATTAATACCACCCACTCTGCCATCTCTCTAGGGTTGCTATAATTATAAAATGAGATAAATGAAAGGACTTTGAAGATTATAAAATGCCATAGGTATTTTGTTAAGTATGTGTTTGGTTTTTTAAAATCTTGGGTTTTTTTTTAGTATAGTAGGAAATTACTCATGTTGACCAAAGGTCCCCTAATTTTTAAGACCCATCTTAGCTTTAAAATTATATAAGTCTCTCACCTTGTAACATTCCTTTTGTTGTTTTATTGAACTATTTTAATTTAATTATGTCCTGCCTAGACTAGACTGATCTCCTTGAGGACAGAAACAGTGTCACGATTGTTAACATCCCCTTTAATCTTATGATTACTTGTTCAGTCCTATTTATTTAATGACTCGGAATTGTAGAGGTAGATGTAACCTTAGAGGTCATCTAGTCAGTCAGACATTTTATAGATGAGGAAACTGGTAGTCTCACTTGACTGGGGCCACAATGCCGAGAACCAGGATTAGAACCCAGGTTTCCTCACTCTGGTGTACTTTTTCTGTTGCACCACATTTCCCAAGAGCCAGTTTTCTATGAAATAACTGCGATGTGCTGAAAATTTTTATCTTTATTCACTTTTGCATTGTAGCTCATCTCTGATGCAGGATATCAAGGAGAGATAACTAGTGTATCTACAGCTTGCCAGCAATTAGAAGTCTTTTCTAGAGTGCTCCGTACATCACTGGCCACAATTTTAGATGGAGGAGAAGAAAACCTTGAAAAAAATCTCCCTGAGTTTGCTGTAAGTTCTGGCTCAAGGTAGGGGGAAGAATTGAAATATTATGGCCCATGTGTCTTAAAACTTTCAAAATAACCCATTACATAACTATAAATCAAAAAAATTGTGGCAGATATTGCTATTAGCATAACCAGAATAGATGCTGGATACTTTTATTTCCTTGTCTCACCTTTTCTGTTTATATTATTGGCACCTTAAAAAATGTTTTTATTGTGAACATTTCTTTATACAAAGAATAAAACAAGAACATGAACTCTTAAATATTAAGTAGTTTGTCATTTTAAAATATGTATTAAATTTTATATGATAATACCAATGTGACCTGCTTATCTGTGCCCTCTTCTGCTCTTTTCAGTGTGTTTTAAATGTTCCGTTGATACTGCTTTCTTATTTTTTTGTATCATTATCACTACCTACCTACTTTACCACCTCCCCAGATCTCCTCTCCCAGCTCTCCAGCTTCCTCACCCCCCAAAAAATAAAAGCCTCTCTCGTAACAAGTAAATATAGCTAAGCAAAACAACCGCACACACTGTCCATTAGACTGTGAGCTTCCTTGAGAGCAGGAACTGTCTTTTTCCTTTTTTTGTATCCCCAGGTGCTTAGCACAGTGCCTGACACTTCATAGGTATTTATTAACTGACTTTGGACTAAAATGTCTCATTCTGGTGTGTTTTTCTCACATAATCTTCATTTCTCAATATATCCTTTCCATGACGTCTTCCCTCCACAGTAAGTCTTCCCTTGTAGCTGAGAATTTCTTTTTTTCTGTATACATTGTTGTAGTGTAGTGTAAGTTTATTTTTATATTTTTTTTCCTAGTACAGCTTACTTCATTCTGCATCAGTTCATATAAGTCTTCCCATGTTTCTCTGAATTCTTATTTGTCACTTATAGCATTAATAATTTTCCTCTACATTTACGTACCACAATTTATTTAGCCATTTCCCAATCAGTGGATACAAACTTTGTTTCTAATCCTTTGCTATCACATAAAGTGCTGCTATGAATACTTTGATGCATATGTGGCCTTTCTCGTTAGTAGTGGAATATACGGGTTAAAGGATATGGTCATTTTAACTAGCTTAATTACCTAGCAGCTATTACTAAGTCATCCTTTCAGAATGGGAACTTTTTTTTTTTATCTTTTCCACTTGGAATATTTCAGAAAATGCTGTGCCACGGAGAGCACACTTACCTCTTTGCCCAGTCAATGATGTCTATATTGGCCCAAGAAGAACAAGGAGGGTCTGCTGTTCGTAGAATTGCTCAAGAAGTTCAACGATTTGCTCATGAGAAGTAAGACCAAATATGTCTCTCATGTTTACTGATCCTGTCCCATCATCAGAATTCACCCTTAAAAGATCTTTTCATGACTTTGAACTAGCAAATACAACCTTTTCTTTCTATAACTAAATCTCTAAGTTCCCTTAGAGTTCTCCTAAAAAGAGCAATCCTCAGTTCAGATCCCACCTCTAAAGAACCCCCCAATGGTAGCTGCATGAGTAGAGAAAGAGGGTGAGAAGCAAGATATGTTGTGAAGTTAGGAACAGATAGCTTTGGCACTTGACTGGATATGTAGGGTGAGAATGATAGCGCTCAGGTTACAAATCTAGAGGCCTGGTAGAACAGTTGTGTCTTCAACAGAAATAGGGAAATTTGGAAGAGGGGGAAGGGGTTGGGGAGAAAGATGAGTTCAGTTTAGGACACGTGAGTTTAAGATGTTTGGGGTTAGAGTCATCTGCATGAAGATCATAAACTCATAGGAGATAATTAAGTTGTTGAGCTAGGGCAGAGGGAGAAGATGGGCCTTGGGGAATATTCATCCACTGTTGTGGATCAGGATATGAATGATTAATCAGCAAAAGAGTCTGAGAAGTGGTCAGGTAAGGAGACCAGGAGGTCCTTATCATGAAAACCAAGAGAAGACAGAGCAGCAGGCAATAATGTCAGATGCTGCAGGGAGGTCATGAGGACTGAGCAGAAACCATCAGATCTGGCAGCTACGCAGAGAATGCTTTGAGCAGAGTTCGGAAACCATATTACAAAGTGCTATCTAAGGAGCGAATAAGAGGTGGAAGAAATTGTTGGCTTTTTCTAGGAATTTGGATTGGAAAGAGTCAGATAATACAGGATGGTAGCTTGAGGGAATAGTTGGGTCTTTTTTAAGGATGTAGGAGACTTTTGTCATGTTTGAAGACACAGAAAGGGATAGGGAGAGACTGGAAATTGAGAGGGATGAAGATGATTGAAGGGACAGTTTGCTGAAGAAGAAATTGCAGGAGAATTGGCCTTGAGGAGAAGGACCATTTCATTAGATGCTGCAGTAAAATAAGTGAGTGGGAAATGTCAAGAAGAGGAGGGCAAGCTCATGGCTAATGGCTTTCATTTTCTCCTAAAATGGTGATGTCCTCAGCTAAGAGAATATGAGGAAAGGAAAGTGTAGGAGGCTTGAGGAGAGAAGTTTGGGGTAGTTTCTGTGAGAGTGAGAAAGGGAATACAAGGGAGGAGTGAAAGGATTGCTGCAGTGTAGTGAAGGCCCAGTTGCAATTAGCTACCATGACTGCCCCCCTGTCTCCTACACCCTTCTGCCTCTAAATCAGATATTGTTAGTTTGCAAGTAAATTAACCTTCCAACATCAAAAATGCAAACATTAGTGCAACCTTAACTTGCTCATTTTTAACAATGGGCTTGGAGGATTTTCTTTCTTTTTCTAAATCAAGAGGCCATGACGCAAGTCAAATCACACTTGCATTGGGCACAGCTGCTTCATACCCCAGGGCTTGTCAGGCCCTTGGTGCCATGTTATCAAAAGGAGCTCTGAATCCTGCTGATATCACAGTCCTGTTTAAGATGTTTACAAGCATGGATCCACCTCCTGTTGAACTGGTAAGTTTCTGTTTTACTTTTGCATTATAAAGAATAACACCCATAAAATTTCCCCATTTGCTTATTTGGTGAATGAATTAAATAAAAACAATTTCTTTAGCTTTATGGCAAAGTGTTCACTAATAACTCATTGTCGTGAAAATGAGCATAAATGTGATTTATTTTGTTATCACTATCAGACCTAGGGGCTCTTCTCTACAAGGCCCGTTGCTAAGCTTTGGATATTAATACCTTTATTTAATGTTTGCCCTTTTAGATACGGGTACCAGCTTTCTTGGACCTATTTATGCAGTCACTCTTTAAACCAGGTGCCAAAATCAATCAAGACCATAAACACAAGTACATCCACATATTGGCTTATGCAGCTAGTGTGGTAGAGACCTGGAAAAAGGTAACCTTGGGGTTTTGAGACTGTAACATAATTGTTTGAACCTATTGATTGGTGATCTTTTGAAACTAATGAGCCCAAGCTTAATGCAGTATTCTTCTGGTAACAAAAAAAATGTAGCTTTTATACAAAACTGCTTAGGTAGTTAACAACTTAATAAAAATCCTCTTTAAAACCTGGCCCTTCTCTACTTCTTATACTTTGCTACTCTTCAAATACTCTACCATCAAGACACCGGTCTGCTTACTTTTCCACTTGACATGCCATCCCCTGCCTTTTTATTGAGTGTCCCCCATGTTTGGAGTGTTCTTACTCCTCTCTGCCTCTTGGATTCCTTCAAGCCTCAACTCAAATCAAATTTTCAATAAGAGGCTTTTCCTGAACACCAGCTTCCTCCCACTTCCCCTCCTTCCTTCCCTCTGAGATTATCCCTTATTTATCATGTACGTATCCTGTCCCCTCCATTAAAATGTGAGCTTCTTGAGGGAGATATGTTGTTTATATTCTCAGCACTTAACTCAGTGCCTGGCACATAAAATGCTTGTTCACTCGTAAATAATTTATTTCTGAAAACTATTATGTTTCAAAAACCAGTCATGCAGACATTTGTTACATTTTCAGAACAAGAGAGTGAGCATCAATAAAGATGAGTTGAAGTCAACATCTAAAGCTGTTGAAACTGTTCACAACTTATGTTGCAATGAGAACAAAGGTGCCTCTGAATTAGTGGCAGAGCTGAGTACGCTTTATCAGTGCATCAGGTAAGCAAAAGCCAAGTTTTCTCATCTTTAATCTTCATGGTTGGCACTTTGGATGTTCTATTTAAAAAGCTGGGAAAATGACAGAATCTTTAAGTGAATCCTAGTCATTTATCTGTAGCTAAATTGCATGAACCCACAAGAAAGCCATTATTGCCATCTTAAGCAGACTATGCATCCATAAAGGAAGAACTTGGGAGTTTTACTTCTAAAAACATAGGCCACTTTCAAAGATCAGTAATCCAGGAGTCATAGTTATACCATTCCATATTGCCATCTTATTTTTCTAAATGAAACTAGTCTCATAAGCCTTAGGAATTTTGGCTTAGTGTGTGGATGGCTCTTTGTTGGTTTATTTTGCAGATTTCCAGTGGTGGCAATGGGTGTACTCAAGTGGGTGGATTGGACAGTGTCAGAACCACGATATTTCCAGCTCCAGACTGATCATACACCGGTACATTTGGCCTTACTAGATGAGGTAAGGCTTAACAGCATAATGCAGGGTTATGTTTGTGTGAGCTGGGTTGTCCTTATACGTACATCCTAAAGATCCATTGGACATCATCCACCAAGTAGTGTTAATTACAACTATCCTCTCGGTGTAAAGAAATTCAGTAGACCTAAAAAGTACCCTTGGTCTGATTCAACAGTTGTTAACAGTGACAGTTACTTTCTTACACTTACAGTAAATGTTTTTTGGCCACAGATTAGCACCTGCCACCAGCTCCTCCATCCCCAAGTCTTGCAATTGTTGGTTAAACTGTTTCAGACAGAGCATTCCCAACTGGATGTAATGGAACAGGTAAGGGGCCTTTCAAGAAATTGAAAATAGGAATTTTGAATGTAGTATTGTTTTAAAATAGCTTGTTTTTGTTTAACCTCCACCCTTTTTCCTCCAAGCTTGAACTGAAGAAAACACTGTTGGACAGGATGGTTCATCTGCTGAGTCGAGGTTACGTACTGCCTGTTGTCAGTTATATCCGAAAGTGTTTGGAAAAGTTGGACACTGACATTTCCCTCATTCGCTATTTTGTTACTGAGGTCAGAAAAATGCTCCCTTTTGGTAACACTGACACTAACACAGCTGTAGTCTGCTTACTTTGCTTTGGTTCACTTTGTAACTAAATTCTGAATGTGGGTATTTAGGAATTCGTCTTGAGAGAAAAGACTAGAGGTGAGAGGGAGACTAAGGGGCCAGAAGCAATGCTCAGGCTTCTCTACTCTTAACAGGTCTTGGATGTGATTGCTCCGCCTTACACTTCCGACTTTGTGCAGCTCTTTCTTCCCATTCTAGAGAATGACAGCATTGCAGGTACCATTAAAACAGAAGGAGAACATGATCCTGTGACAGAGTTCATAGGTAAGTGTAAAAAGACTGTTCTGATTTGTGACCTTTTAAAACAACTGGTCTCATTTTTAACCCATCCTATAATTTTTTTTTTCATTTAAGCCCACTGCAAGTCTAACTTCATTATGGTTAACTGAATCAGAGTCTGCTGCTAAGGAAGACATTTCCAGATGGAATCATCCCCTACAGAAGCTGTAAGAACAGTCTCAGAAGGACCATGACCATGGCTGTGTGAAAAGACTTTTACTGACCCTATGGGTTATTTTAAACGTGTGGAATATCCATCTAAAGTTGTCAAATAAAATTTGAAACATATAATAATTGGATTGTTACTTTCCAGTTTAGTAGTCTGTTAAATTGCATTTTGTTCCCACACAAAGTGAGGCAGTACCTCACACGTCAATAAATAATTGTCACTTGAACTGCCCTCCTAGTAGTCCCAGCATGTTTCTTTTTTACTCAAGATACCATGTTGAACAGGTGACAAAACAGCATAAATTTGAAATAAATTTCCCACGTTCCTAAAGTAGTTTATTATAACAAATAACCCTGCATAGGTTTTGGTAAACCATTCCATTGTAGATCAGTTTTCTGAGGACAAGACAAAAACAGTGATTTGTACACTTCTACCTTTGGAAGTACATTTCACTAATACTTAAGGATGTGATCCATCCAATTGCAGTGTGAGGTAAACAATTAGAAGCAACTAGTCGTATTTAATAAAACTTAAACTATGGGATCCCCAAATGAACAGGACTCTTCAACAGCAAGATTGTATTTACTGCCTTGTCCATCTTTAAATGTGCTGGTTACTATCCTCATCCAGCCTCTTTCACCCTGAGGGGAAAAAAATGGTATTAAGAGTATTATCTCATTTAAGTTATTCATCATTTCTTGCCCTTTCAAGGCCCCTTTATATACATGTACATATATGTATGTACATATGCATATGTATGGCATTATCTGCCAGTTCCTCTCTGCTACAAGTATTCCCCCAGAAGGAGGAATTGTATTTATACTGGGAAGATAGGAGACTTGCTCAGAGTCAGGATGTCCTAACTCCTGGCCAGCCTAATGTGATGGATTTTTTTGTTTTGTTTTTACCAAATTACCCTGTTCAGTTGCCCTTATCTGACATTTTCTGTAAACTATCCTGATTTTTTTTTTTGAGAGAAGGGAAGGCAGTTGGTATTAAGCCACTTGCCCAAGGTCACACAGCTACTAAGTGTCAGGTATCTGAGGCTGGATCTGAACTCCGACTCTCCTGACTCCAGGGCCAGTGCTCTACTCACTGCACCCCACCACCCCCACCCCTCTTGTGTTTCCTAGAGTGTAATGTATTTCTCATTACAACATTGGTTTTCTTGAAAAACGATAAAAATGCATACAACTTAGAAAGGAAGCAAATAGTTTCAGTATTAACCTGCAACATAAATCCCGCCAGATGTTGCCTTTAAAAGTAGGATTATGGGGTCTCATTCCATGACACACATCTAGTCAGGTGTGTCACACTAAAAGCCTGAGTAAACTAAAACATCAAATTTCTTTACGATGTAAAGTTTCACTTGGTTAATGCTTGAAGGGAAATGAACTTACCCAGGGTTCACCCCATGAATTCCGGACAATCCAGTATTCTGTTCCATCATCGTCAACACCCCACCCAGCCACAGAAATGATATGGTTTATTATGGCTTTAGGATTGTATTCAAAATAGACTCCACCAGTATAGTTATCCATGCTTTCTGTTGCCATTATGCCACAACTAAAAAGGAAGAAAAAAGCAAATACTTCTACTTAGGCTAATTTTTTTTCTCCAAAGTACCAGTTAAATTCAAATAAAAAAAACCACATCATGTGGGTCATTCAGTTCAAAGGTCTTTCCTGCTAAAATGTAAATGTTCTTGACATTATAGGCAATAACTCCAATAACTCCAACTCCTACCACCAACCAGCCCCAGAAAAAAAAAAACAGGAAAGGCAGACTCCCTTTTTTACCTGATAGGACCATTTGCATATATTTCTGCCATCATCTTCTCTCTCCCAGAAAGGGTACCATAGTCCCCAACTTTCCAGAGGGTATAGTTCTTGATGAAATAGCAATGTTGGAATTCATTGCATGTGCCACATTCGTTAAATTTGTCACATTCTGCAGCAAAATTAGATAAACCTTGAGATGAGAATCAACTTTCCAAGGAGTTCTGAACAAAGAAAAAACTGCTTTCCTACTTACAAAAGAAAATATTTAAAGGGTGATAATGGAGAGAAGTAAACTAGTCAGAACATCTTTTTTAATGGGATCACTAAGGGCAAGCTCCTTAGAATGCCATGGCATAATCTTAACAAAATTTTATGGGCTTTTTCTTGTTTCTGGCAGTCAGTGAAAAGTAGCAACCTTCCACATGATAGGAAAGTAATCGAAGAACCTACTTCCTAGACTGACTATTATCTTGCCCCAAATAGGACACAGACAGAACAAAAAGGGAGAGGAGGAAGGTGGTAAGAAAGAAGAAGAATGAGACAAAATGAGATAGGATGGGAAATGAGGGGCACTTCTGTGTTCCTCACACAGAAATGCTGCCTCATGTTTAGTAAATTAAAATGCCAATAAATAATCATTGGCTTTTTCAAGTGGATTGTTACAAGGCAGCCTGCTTAGGCTAATTATACATATATGACTTTCAAAGCTGCTTGCCTACCCTGGTCTTTGGCCTGGTAGTTGTTGCAGGTCTCATCGGGAATGCCATGCTTGTTAGCATATTCCCACACAGGCAGATCATTCCCCCCTTCACAGGACCCAGCATCGCCACAATCAATCACATGTTGCACCGACAGGAGTATAGATGGCCAGGCTCCTTTCCTCTTAATGTTGATTCGATCTGTAACGAATATCCCAGCATTTTACCTTTCAGAAACTTAAGCCCTTAAGTCAATACCACAATAGGAAAATGATGTTTTCCAGTCAAAGGCAGCAGCAAATGAAGTTGGCAAAAAGTATAAACAACCTGAGTCACTTGGATTTGCTGCATTTTCCAGCCACAGCCCAAACTCTTCAGTCACGTGGAAAAGTGTACAATATGGAGATAGTTCTCTCGGGACAATTTTTTCTTCCTCGAAGTTTTTTTTTTTTTTAAGTTCCCTTGTATTTTTTTTTTTTTGACCAGTATGAGGGGCCTGTCTTTGTAAATAGCAAGGAAAGTACCTCATACGTGTTTAAAAATCTAACCACATTGTCAGGGAATCAGCTGCTTCTGACCGCAATTTATTTCTAAATTATACTAAATGTTCACAAATTTTTTTTGCCAAATTTTTATATTAGAGTTCTCTTTTTTAAACAAAAAATTTATTTAAATCACAGTAGCTAACTTCTATGTAGCACAGTAAAATGTTTTACATATGCGATCTCTTTTGGTCCTCAACAAGCCTGTGAGGCGGGGTCAGGCAGGTTTTAAGGCTTATATAAGATAATGGAGGTGAAGCACCATATAAATGCCAGTTATTATGTTATTATTAATTAGCTTGTGATTTCAATCTCCACACACCTCTGGAGCTAAATCAATGTTTATGAAGCAACATAGATGTATGCTAATAAATGCAAAACAACTGGGGTAAGGGAGGGGGAGATGTTTTTTAGTTTAATTTTTAGTTTTAATCTTAGTTTAATTTTCCTCAAGTCCACATAACCAACAATAGGAAGCTGGGTGATGTAGTGGGTAGAATGCTAAGCCAAGAGTCAGGAAGACCCGAGTTCAAATTTGACCTCAGACGTATTAGCTGCTGTTGTGACCCTGTGCAAGTCATTGGGCCCTGTTTGCCTCGTTTTCCTTCCCTATAAAATGGGGATAATAATAGCCCCTATCTCCCAGGGTTGTTGTGAGGATCAAATCAGGTAATAATTGTAAACTGCTTAGTATAGTGTCTAGAACACAGTAAATGCTATGTAAATGTTAGCTATTCTAGTAAATCAGGCCCCGATTTGTAGCTGATTGCCAATTTCTGAGGTATAAACGCACACACCGAAAATTTAACAGTCCACGCAAGCAGTTTAGAGCTAGTTAGAGGATGCCCCCTATGTGGGGACACTATTAATATTCCTATCTAACAGATGAGGAGATGGAGGTTTTTGGAGAGGCTGGGTTACACAGCCAGTAAGTGTCAGAATACAAGTCTAAATCGGGCACTATTAACCATGTCATGGTGTTTTTTTTCCAAAAAGTTTCCCTCTTAATTACCAGGCAAATTTAGTTTTTTGCACTGATGTTCAGTGGTAACTTAATATTTTTAATGTCTTTCCCCATTTATAGAATAAAATGAATAACATAAAAAGGCCAAACTAAAAACAATGGTTACAAATAGGACTACCTTCACTGTAGAGCAGAATCTAGTATAAGAATGATACCTTGGGCTTACAACAAAGGATTTAATTAAGACACAAATGGACCTCCTTTAGGGAGGTGACTTTGAACGAGGATCCCATTACAGCAAGATTCCAACATATAATGTGACTGTGCACTGGTACTTTGTCCCTCTTCCCCACCTCTAATGAGAGGGGCAATGCTAGTGCTAGGAGCTAGCAGAAACCTCCAAGGCCATTGCTGCTCAGAGAGAGGTAGCCTTTTGATTGTTAACAGGGAGATGGAGCTGCTCACTGATTTTTAAAGTACAGTCCAAGTTCAGTCATCTATGTCACTCTGAAGGGGAACCATTGTGAAAAAAATTCAAAGATCATTTCTACTTGGCCTCAAAATGTAAATGTCATGTTTGACTTAACACAACTACCATTAATGGTGGAAAAAAAGTGGACCAGAAACTCTTAAATGAACCAAGATTAAATCTGATACATAAAACTACAACAGTGGAAAGAGGAGGAACAAATACAATGAATGTGAACCTTGCGAAATTATAATGACCAAGTTTGGTCCCAGACAAGAGTTGGAAAAAATAATGCACCTTTCTCCATTGCAGAGGTAGGAGGATTATGGGAATAGAATAAATATCGCATATAATGTCAGAAAAGCCTTGATTTTTTTTATTTTGATAAACTACTTTCCCCTCATATTTTAAAATCTTTGTGGGAAGTGGTCTCCTGGAGAGTGGAGATAGTTGGAAGTTTCTAGAGATAATGACTGAACCTGAGTTCCTTTTTTGAGAACTCCAGGATGAGCAAAGCCTCTTTACTAAAGCAGACTGGCACCTGCTTGTAAGTATGTCAGAGACAGGACTTCACTCCTGCTCTTTCTAGCTTAGAATTCGGCTTTCTGTTTACTGTCAAGCAAAAGACCTCAATAAAAGTCTCGTGGGCAGTCCTCCTATGATTACGCCTGTTTTCCTGGCGGGGGGGTTGGGGGGTGGGGTTCAGCCTGGCGAATGAAATTCCCGATGACTTGTCTTTTCCCAAGACAAAGATAAAAAGCTGAAACCCTGAAACGTTCCTCCCCGGCACTTTTCTCTTAGACCAACACTAATGGAACTTTGATCCTGTTCCTTCTCTGTATAACCAGAGAAACAGGAAGGAGGACGAAGTCATGTCATTGTGACCTTAGTTCTTTCCCACTGAAACCAAAACTTCTCATCCTGCTCCTGACTTCACTAGAAGGTCGCCTTCCCCCTTTCCACTAAAGGCTAGGCATATTTTTCATCGGGAGAAAAGAAATCTGAGCAATGTACAAAGCCCTGGTCCTAAAGTGCCCTTTCGAATTTTTCACTCCCCATCTCCTGCTTCAGAAGTACCCCACAGATACACTAAGTTATGTAACAGCCAGAAAGAGCTGAGGGATAAAGGCTGGGAGGGAAAACATGTAGAGGGAATTCGGTATTTTAATAACTACTCAAAATTCCTCTACAATGGAGGATAGTGGCAACTTGTCCGTCCTTTGCATACAAAGCCGGAGGTTCCGGGTCCAAAGTATTTTCTCGATTATCATGCCAATGACTCGCCTTCCCCTACCCCCAGCCCTATTCTCCTTCCCCCAAATACCCACAGGTCTTAGTGGGTCAAAAGCTCAAGCCCAGAAACGGGCATTAATCCAATGGCAAGGGAGAGTTTCAGGCATCAACCATTAAGGGAATGGTTTACTTCTCAAGAACAATGATTTTCTGAACTTTTAAAATGCCTCGGTTTTTGTTTGTTGTTTCCCGGTAAACTTTTTAAGTGCCGAGAGCCTTTGTTTTATTTGGTTGGGTTTGGGGGAGGGGGGAGGTTCAGTACTACTAAAATTGGGTTTTTCTTTTCAGGATCAGGAAGAGAGAACAAAGGAACACAGGAGGTCGGGTGGGTCTGAGTCACCCAGCAGGCTAATTTTGAAATTTTGTGAATTCGCAGAATCTCGGCCATGCAGACGCTCAGAATGCCCAGTCATCAAGGGGGAATTTTTTGCTCTTCTACATTAGCCGCTTTTCTCTGCCTTGGGAAAGTTCTAGGATCAACTGCAGAGAACCCCAAACTCCTCACAACACTGACACGATCAGAAGAGGCTTCTTTCCTTCCAATTTGCGCCAAATCCGACCCGTGCCCGGCCCTGCCCTCTTACCCACCTGCCAGGGCGCTGGTGCTGCCATGGGCCCAGCAAGAGCCGCAGTACTGGGGGATGTGCTGGTTCCGGGTGATGCTGACATAGTTGACCCCGTTCACGTTGCGCCAGTCCCAGGCTTTGGGCAGCTCAGAGGGAGACAAGTACTCGTGGGGCCTGGGGTAGGTCCTAATGTGGAGGGTGCAGGAGTCACCTCGGCGACCCGTGCCAGGCGGGAGGCGCCCTGGTTTCCTTAACTCCCACTCATCTCTTTCTGTCCCGTACCCAAACTCACACATGCATGCACGCGCACCAGCACATACACACACGTACATGCACACGCACTTCCCCGCCCCCACCCAAAGTCAGGCGAGTGCTAAGTCCCAGACTGCGCCCCCAGGGGAGACTGGAGCCGCCTCATCGGCCTCGCACCGGCCGGACCGTTCTCTCCTTTGCAGGGGGAAAGGGTCACCCTAAAACTTCCCAGGACGCTAGGGACCCCTGCTGTCAGCTAGGGTTTTGACCCTCCCCTCTGCCCTCGGTGCCGCTAGGGGCTGAGCAGAGGAGGAAGTGTACACCCCAGGCGCCGCTCCCAGAGCTGGGGGCCAGGGATCCCCTCCCCACCTGCGCCCCTGGGGCCGCTCCCCCAGCAGCTGTCGGTAGCAGGTCTGGCCCTCCCGGTAGTAGATGCCCGCGGAGCTCGGGCTCCAGTTGTCCCAGAGCACCAGCAGAAGCAGCGGCAGCGGCAGCAGCAGCCCCCGGAGTGGAGCCATCCCGCGTTTCCTCTGAGCTCCCGGGCCTCGCCTCTCCTCCTTTCCCGGGCTCGGGCCTCCTTATAGCGGCGCCCTCCCGGACCCACCCTCGGGGCGGTCCTCCCCTCCTTCCCCCTCCTCCCTCTCCCCA
Source organism: Phalanger gymnotis (assembly GCA_028646595.1). Lineage (NCBI taxonomy): Eukaryota > Metazoa > Chordata > Mammalia > Diprotodontia > Phalangeridae > Phalanger > Phalanger gymnotis. Next base: position 142,694,190 of record CM053625.1, on the reverse strand, counting down.
GGCCCGCCGGTGCCCGTGGATCCTCAAGCCCCGCTCCGCCCACAAGTCTGTGAAGCTGGCCGGCTGGGCCGGGAGTCCTGGGCCCCGCGTCAGCCCGACGAAACCCCGAAGACTACATTTCCTCCACCCCAGACCCTGGGTCTGTGAAGCCCTGACATTCCAAGTGCGACCCTAGAGTAGACCCCGCAGACGACCGCTGGGATGTACCCTCTTGAATTTTATCGAGATCTTATCCTCGGTCTTGATTTCAAACTTATCTTTGAGGTAAATCTACCCACGGATAATTTTCACAAAGTCCTTTCGGCTGAAAACAGCCTGCTCGAACAAAAACGCCCTTGACAAAGTAAAACTCAAGAACTAGAAAGATGCCCAGATGCCTCATCTCATCAATGCCCTTGGCTTCCGTACCACCTCTAAGCAAGATTCCCAAACTTTCTCTCCAATTTCAACCTCTCTTCTGACCTCTAAACTACATCTCCAACTGCCTTTTAGGTGAGCAAAGCCCAGCACTCAAAATTGCAGAGGATTAACCAGGTGGGGAAATTTCCTGTTCAGAAAGGAAATAGCACAATGGGGAAATAGAGTCAAGAAGATAGGCCTTTAGGCCATGCCAAGTGGTCTCTAAAACTTTTCCCAGAGTAGAGCACCAGCCCTGGAGTCTGGAGGACCTAAGTTCAAATCCAGCCTCAGACACTTGACACACTTACTAGCTGTAAGTCTTGGGCAAGTCACTTAAACCCAATTGCCCTGCCATCCCCCCTCCAAAAACAAACAAAAAAAACTTTTCCCGGGCACAGACATCCACCCTTAGCAGTTCACAGACTGCAGCACATGCCATTTTCTATTATTGGCTTTATGACAATTCAAACAACCATCCCTGTAATCAAAACTCAAAAGAATAATAGTGCTGAGGTTTTTTACCTCAAATAGCAAAATTTCATTAACCACGACTTAGGGCTTGAATATCTTTACTTATGTTTCCCTAACAGTTAACATTTCATTTATCCTTTACTTGTGAATTAAGACTCAACATATTCTGGGTTATACCTGATTGTTGACTCATATTAATATGTTGAAGCAATATCTTTAAACCACCTCATGCACTTTCATAATTTTTTAAATGATGGCCAAAAATTCATATGTTAGGCTTCAGGCAATCTCCCACGATTTTCCTCCTTGGACAAACCCATGTCATAAGCGACCGAGGGACAACAAAGGCAACAGAGCAGATAGGTTTGCAGGGTCTACTTATCCACCATTAAGATTTACTTTGTTTCCAGGACCCTCTTAGATTGCTTTATAAGATGGATCTAAGGAACGTTTTGAGAAACATTATCCTAGAAGTTGAAGTTTCTCTCTAAGGATAGGTTATAATAGCTTTACAGAAAATGAAGGAGTTCATCGGATCATAGATGTAGAGCTCCAATGGAACTCAGAGGTCAATTAGTCGAACCTTTTCATTTTACATATGAGGAAACTGAGGCCCAAAAAGGGGTAGCCACCTGTCCAAGGACCTGCCAATAAGAGGCAAAAACCAGATTTGAGCCCAACTGTTCTGAAATAATGCCCTAAAGAAAAATAATTTGTCTTATATGTGAATATTTAAAAAAAAGAAAGAAAAAAAAGCAATCCTTAAACTGAAGTGAGGAACTGAAAACAGAAGTTAAAATGAGAGTAGTTGATTTCATTACTCTTCTCTTGAGCAATGATCTTCAACCTTCCTCTTCTCAGCTTACTTATGGTGAATATCAATAATACCTTCAACCATATAGATTCAAGATATATCTTATTTTCTACCCATTCCCATCTGAAAAAAATGGCAGGTTCAAATACTTTAGCTATTTTCAATAATAACGTGTATTGAGTATGAACATGGAATCACAGTCAGCTCCTACACTGATAGTAAATTCTTCAACTTGAAAAAGTTACAAGCCAAGACCAAAGTGGAGGAAGGGATTTTCTGTTTTCTGTTTGCAGATGATTGTGCACTCAATGCACAATCTGAAGATGAGATACAACAAAATATGGATCAATTCTCTGCTGCTTGTGCTAATTTTGGCCTACCACCACCAAGAAAACACAGGAGTTCACACCATCCATACATGGGACCATAGGTTACATCAAGTGGAGAAGTTATGAATTCTGTGTATAAGTTCACTTATCTCGATAGTGTTCTTTCCAGGGATACATTGCCAGAGCTGGCTCAGTGTTTGGGAAGGTTGGAAGGAAAGTGTGGGAGAGAAGAGGTATTAGACTGACTACCAGACTGAAGATCTACAGAGCAGTTGTGCTGACCTCATTGTTGTATGCCTGTAAAACCTGGAAAGTCTACCAGCGCCATGCCTGGAAACTGAATCGCTTCCATTTGAATTGTCTTGGGAAGCTTCTGAAGATCACCTGGCAGGATAAGGTACCAGACACTGAGGTCCTTTCTTGAACTAAACTGCCAAGCATTCAAACTCCGCTTCAGAGATTGCAAGTACAATGGGCTGGCCAAGTTGTTCGAATGTAAAACATAAGCTTGCGGAAAAGACTATTTTATGGAGAACTCACACAGGGCAAGTGTTCACATAGTGGTCAGAAGAAGCAATATAAGGACACTCTCAAGGTCTCTCTTAACAACTTTGGAATTGATTGTGTGACATGGGAGACATTGGCACAGTACAGCTCAGGATGGCAGGCCCACATCAGAGAAGGTGCTGTGCTCTATGAGCAAAGCAGAATTGAAGTAGCTCAGAAGACATATGCAATGCACAAATTTAAAGAATCCACCCCAAATGTTAACATGGACTATTTGTACCTGACCTGTGGTAGAACATTCCAAGCTCATATTGGTCTGATCAGCCACAGTCAGGCACACTGTAACTTGACTCTAGCATAGTGATGTCATTTTGGTCCTCTTTGAGAATGAAAGACAACCCATTGATTTTAAAGTACCTAGAAGAAACTCTTTTTTTTAACAAAGGTTGGGGAGGGAACAAGACTATGTTACATTAAATTTTTCCTGTTGTGTTTGGGAACATGTTATTTGACCAGGATATAGCTAAAGCCATGCACCAATTCAACTCAAATGTTTTGTCAAGTGCCTACTAGATGCAAAGCACTGTTATGAGTCTTGTAATGGGCCACTGAGAGACAATTTATTATGGAATTTTAGTACATGGAATTTTACTACACTCATTTCTATATCATATTTTTAAATTAGCTCTTTTATAGACAAGACATAGGGGCAACAGAGTCAATCCAATGAATATTTGTGAAGCACCTACTCTGTGCCAGGCACTGTGACACAATAAAAAGGAAGATAGTCCCTGCCCTCAAGGAGCTTACAATCTAAAGAGTGAGACAACACATAAAAGAAGGCAAGAAAGAGGGGAATGGAGGGGGGGAAGAGGAAGGTAAGAATACTACTGGATTTGGAGTAAAGACCTGGACTTCTGCTACTCACTAGCTATGAGACCCTAGGCAAGTCATTTAATGCTCAGGATTAATTTTCATTGATGGAGGATGTTGACAAAAATTGGAAGGAACCGTAATCTCATGCTTTAAACTAGAATTGGACCTCAGCAATCATTTAGTCCAATCTATGCCAGAACAAGGATCATCATCACTGGCAAGTAATTATCCAGCCTTTGCTTGAAGCCCACCAGTGACTAGGATCTTACTACCTGTTCCTAGGGTAGTCATTTTCAATTCTTTTGCAATGGGGATCTGGCACATGCCAGAGGGTATCAACATACTTGCTTTGATGCAACTTTCCCAAGTGGAGAGACTGTGGAATGTGTAGAAGTGCTGTAACTAGTTCCAGTCTCCAACCACTTGATTAGGAGAAGACATTTTCAATTAGCTGCGTAGCCAGATCTGGGGTACCTTTCAAAAGGCCTGCCTGGGTTTTAGCCTACTCTCTTTGCCTTGGCACTCAGCAGGCTCAGCAGGGCTGGAAGAGGAGAGTGGCCTTGGGGCTTTATCCTCTCTGAGTCTTTTGTGGAGGGGTCTTGAGTCCTTGTTCTCTAATTTTGTCTTTTTCCTTTTTAAGTGAAGGGAATGAAGCCTCTGGTCTTATGAGTTAATTGGGTATGGCTGGACAAGTTGTGTGCTATAAAAAAATGATGAGCTCGATGATCTTAGAAAAACATGGAAAGATTTGCATAAAATAATGAAGAGTGAAATGAGCAGAACTAAGAAAACACTGTATACAGTAACAGCAATATTGTTTTAAGAATAACTTGAGTAACAAGAATTGTAACAATCTTGCTAGCAGCTGCTGTGGAGGGTGTAAAACCAACAACAACCAGCTCACAGAATGCTGCAAGCCCAGGTTCTTTTGATCTGCTTTACTAAGGAAAGCAATGTTAAGGGGTTAACAATCTCACTTTAATCCAGCATAGAAATATCATTCACTTAGTTCAGGGGAAAAAGCCAGCACCCTGAACTTCAGAGCAAATACAAATAAATTACAAACATACATTTATAAACAGACCAAATACAATTCATAGTTACCAACATCTGAGTTCAGCCAGGAGCTAGACAACAGCTGGCTCAGAGTTACACTTCACTACTGCTGCAGCTCAGAGCTCTGAAAAAGGAAAGCCAACCCCTGGTTTTATATATCTTATTGGGTCAAAGGTGAGTCACACATGCGACTCACCCACGTGACCTAAAATCGTCACAAAAGTGACACTTAAACCCACATGGTCTAAATGCCTCTGATGTCACAAACACGTCACTCAAACCCATGTAAACTAGGCTTTCCCTTGAGGCAAGGAGGTCACCAAAGACTCCTAATTTAATCAAGGAATCAAAGGCCAAACTCTTCAAGGGCACTTGGTTGAATAAGTGCTAAGAGCCCATCTTGATCCCCAATACAATAAATTATTTTGATTATTATAAATACTGGTTATTTAAATTAACTATACATAAAACAAATGTATATTTGTTATATATAATTATAAAATAAATATAAATAAAAAATCTAACAAATTAACTATAATGGACATATAAAAAGATGCTACCTGCATCTGGAGAAAGAACTGATAAATAGAAATATGTATAGAATGATTTTACATACATATACCTATTTATGTATAATGGTAGCCATCTGTGGTGGGAGGGAAGGGTTGGGGAGAGAGGAAAAAAGGGAACTTATGTGATAATTTTGTTGTATGTTTGAAAGGAATAGCAAGTTATGCATAGTAGATTTGCAATTTCAAGTGCAATCATGTCTTTTATTGTACTATGTTAGGAAAATGCTTGTTTTATTCCATAAATTAAAAAAAAAATAGGAGGGTGTTCCAGCATCCAAGCATTCTAGAATCTGAGTTTTGTAACCAGTACAGCACGATGCCCAGAGGAGCTGCTTGAGTGAACTTGGGGATCTGGCCCTGGGTAACCATGCTGACTTCTACAGCAATCACATTCAATCTAAACATGAACTTGATGAGACCAGTGCTATGTAGACCTGAGCTAAAGTTTGATTCCTCAAAGCCATATAGAGTCTAGGGGGAAATGGGCCCAAGCTTGGAGAGCACAAGGGACAAAGATGCATTTCGAAGCTGTTGGAAATCCTTTTACTGGAGTCCTTAAGATAATCCTTAGGTATTGTGTAGCTTTTCTTCTGAGCTTTTTGGAGAGCCTGGAATATGTTTTCCACATCTCATTCAGTCTGTTCCTAGGTTCCAGTGCAGACATTGCCATCAGCTAGTTATTCTGGAGATGCTGCTGGGATGCCTATAGGACTATGGGAAAATCAAAATCTTCCATTCCTCCCAAGTCCTCCAGATCCATCTTGGGCCATGGGGAAGTGAGATGGCCAAGGCACTCCCCTTTCCCCCTAGGGACTTTGCTGGAATGCTTTTTCCTCTACACTGTTAGTTGAAGCTAGGTAGCAAAGTGGATGGAGCTCTGGGCCTAGAATCAGAAAGACTCAAATCTGGTCTCAGACACTCACTGTGTGACCTTAAGCAAATCACTTCAGTTTGCCTCAGTTTCCTCAGCTGTGAAATGGGGATAATAATAGCACTCAACACCCAGGGCTGTTCTGAGGCTCGAATGAGATAATATTTGCAAAAGCCTTAGCACAGTGCCTGGCACAGAGTAGGCACTTAATAGATGCCATCTGTTATTATCTACACTGCCAGGCTCTTGAGTCTCTGATTCTAACTAGTTTGAAAACCAAGTCTCTCAGTCAAAATAGATGACACTGGGGAGCTGTCTGGGTGTTGTTTACAACCAGTATACAATTTAGATGTATTTTTACCTTATAGACATATCATGGTATATCATCTAATGAGTTGTTTTAGTTGAGATGGGTTGATTTGATTGAATTGGCCTACAACCCCTCCATCCCCACGCCACCCCTACCACCTATGCCTAACATACTACCAGGTCCCATACTAAGAACTTAAATGTTAATTTCAAAGGAAAACAACTTTGAAAGACTTTGGAATTCTGATTAGTGCAATGACCAACCACTTATTCAAGAAAAGTAACCTGAAAATCCTACAGAAACACAGTTTCAAGGCAGCCTGAACTGGGCCAGGGTGCACTCTTACCTTAGCTTAGAAAGTTGCCTTGCCCCCCAAAGAACTTAGTATATTCAGGAAAAAAGGTCTTAGGAATGTTTTATAAGTTTAAGTACCTCTGTTGTTTAATCTTCCCTACTAGTCAGCTAGTTTTAGTATCAAAGTAAGTTAATCATTAGGAAATGAGATAATACTATCTGATTATAGTAAATGAGAAACCTAGAGAAGGAAAGTTAGAACTGAGGTGGTCTTGGAGCTTAGAGCTCCTTGGAGACAAGATTTTTCTCACTCTTGCTCTCTCTGTCTCTGTCTCTGTCTCTCTCAAAACTACTAGAACTAGATCCTACTTTTCTGACTTAATGACTCCAATAATTTAGGTAAAAAGTAGGGATCTTCCCAGATCTTCCATTGTATTTGTCCCCACCTCCCACCCCCATTATGCCCCAGCTCTTGCTTCTGAAAATCTAAATAAGACCCTAATAATAAGCACTTCTATCAATTTGGAGGACTAACGAGTTTCACTAATGCAAACATAGGGAGAGCCCAAGGGAAGGAAGGGGAACTTAGAGTATGTGTGTAGACATCTTAAGGGGTTGGGTTGGTTTCACTAAGCTGCTTTTTCTCCCCCCTCCCTTTTCTTTTTTTAAACAAAGGAAGGTTCACTAGTGTGGGGAGGGAACAAGAGGAGAGGAGAATGGGAAAGATATATTCAGAAGTGAAGATAATGTAAAAACATAATGTATCAACAGAAATTAAATTTTAAAAATAAAAGTAGCACAGAAGAGGCCTTCAAGGAGGCAACGAAGGTCAGCATTGGGACAGCCAGGTGGTGCACTGTGTAGAGCACCAGCTCTGGAGTCAGGAGGACCTGAGTTCAAATATGACCTTAGATATTTGACATACTAGCTGTGTGATCTTGGGCAAGTCACTTAACTCCAATTGCCTTGCCTTCTTCCCTACAGAAGAAGAAGAAGAAGAAGAAGAAGAAGAAGAAGAAGAAGAAGAAGAAGGTCAGGATGTTATGGATATACATTAGGGGCTCCAGAAATGCTTGAGCCTGTTCCTGCTGAGTCCAGTGATGATAATGAGAGTCAGGGCCCCTGTGACTGAAGTGGGTTTGATTACATCATCTTTTTGACAAGTGAGGGAGGGGGCTTTCTCATAAAGGAGGGGTTTCTCCTGAGGTCTACAAAGAATGTCAGGTGGACCACTACTGGAGCAATCTATTAGGCCAAAGAGCAGAAAGGTCACTCAAATCATGTGACTGGGTCCTAAGGCAATCTGCCCTCTGTGTCATCAGTTAAATGGGGAATTTAGACTAAGTGTTCTTTAAGACCAAGCCCGTCCAGCCTTAAGATAATGTAAGTTTTAACAAGTGACCTAGCTCATTTTTAAGAGAGAGAAAGTGACAGACAGACACACACACACACACACATACATAGAGAAAGAGGAGAAGGAAGAATCTTTTAAGCAGGTAGTACATACCAAAGTCTGAGCTAAACCAATGGCAGATCTGTGTGAGCCATTTAGCCTGCTCTTCTCCACCTGGCAGAAAGTAGTGGAGATTATCGTGAATACAAAGTATTAATTCAATTCAATAAATATTTATTAAACAACTATTATGCACGGTATAAAAACAATCCCTAGGAATCTCAAGGAGCTTATCTTCTGCTAGAAGGGATATAACAAGTATAAAAATAAGAATAATAGAAGGAAGGATCGCTTTGCTGGGGGGATTGCTGGAGGCTTCAGAGAGAAGGTAGTGCCTCAGGTGAGCCTTGAATGAAGTCAAGGATTTGGTGAGTTCTGAATGAGAGAGAGCATTCCAGACCGAGGCAGCTATGTGCTGCAGTGGGTAGAGTGCTCAGCCAGCAGTCAGGAAGATTCATCTTTGTGAGTTCAAATCTGGCCTCAGACATTTACTAGCTGTGTGTCCCTGAGCAAGTCACTTAATCCTGTTTGCCTCAGTTCCTCATCTGTAAAATGAGATGGAGAAGGAAATGGCAAATCACTCCAGGATCTTTGTCAAGAAAACCCGAAATGGGGTCATGAAAGAATCAGACAAGACTGAAAAACAACAGAACAACAGATAAGAGCTGACTTGGCAATAACTAGAATTTGTGAAGGGATTAGTCAGTTATCAAGCATTTATTAAGAGCCTACTGTGTATCTTCCAGGCACTGTGCTATGCTGTCAGGATAAAAAGAAAGACAGACAGACAGTCCCTGCTATCTCTGTCAGTTTAATTGGAAGATAGCATACAAACAAATTTACGTATACACAAGCAAGACACATACAGGATAAACTGGAGGTAGACTACTCAGAGGGAAGACACTAAGATTAGAAGGTCTGGGAAAGGCTTCTTGAAGAACGTGGATCCTAAGTTGGGTGTATGGAATTGTAAAGGTAGAAGGGAGTCAGATCAGAGTGGGGCTTAGATGCAGTCTGAAGTATTCGGGCGATGGGGACTCAGAGGCTCTGGGAACCTCCTTAAACTCTCTTTGAATCTTCCCAGTCGACCTGGCATTAACCAGAGGCCATAAGCCTTTCTTTATCACTATGCCCCAATCTCAGTTACCTCCAGATTGCCTCCGGCTACTTCCCACCCTAGATCCTATCAAAATTCTGTTGGTTCCCAGTGCCTGACCTCTAGTCACCCCACTCTACTGGCCACTCCCATCAAGATCCTCCCTAGATACCTCCCCTCCTGCAGTCACCCCAGACTACTTGGCCACCCCAGATCCCTCCCACAGTCTTTTCTGTATATAAGATCCATCTTGCCTCCATGAAGGTGTTCAGGTTCAATCTAGCTCAGATTTAATCATCTGGTCTGCTTGTCAATCAATATAAGGGGCACAAAATACTCAGATTCCTTAAGAGTCTCTTGAACATGGTAAATCTTTAATAAACTTTGTTTTTCTTTGACTGAAAGAAAGCTTGGGTTGCATTCATTCTGGTAGAACCTGCCTGTCACTATTTCGGGGTCCTAAACCTCAACAATGGGACCACAGAAGAGTCTGAGCTAGGAAGCGGCATGATTTGCTCTGTACCTTAGAAAGCACATTCCCAGATTGAATAGGGTGGACTGAAGGAGACACAGGGAAGGTCAGTTTGGAGGCTCTGTCAGATGTGCCCCAGTTGACAAAAATGGTCGAAGGATATGAAGAGGCAGTTTTCAGAGGAAGAAAGCCAAACTATCAGTAGCCATGTGAAGAAAATGCTCTAAATCACTAATAAATGGAGAGATGAAAATGAAAACAATTCTGAGTTAACACTTCACACCCATCAGATTGGCAAAGTTGACCAAAAAAGTAAAATGACAAATGCTAGAGAGGCTATGGGGGAAAGAACGAGGAAATAAGCAAGTATATAGCACCTCCTTTGTGCCAGGCACTGTTCAAAGTGAGCACTTTCCAAATAGAGCACTGGGCCTGGAGTCAGGAAGACCTGAGTTCTAATCCAGCTGAGACACTTACTGTGTTAACTCACAGCAAGTCACTAAACTTCCATTTGCCTCAGTTTCCAAATGGGAATAATTACAGCACCTGCTTTTCAGAGTTGTTATGAGGAGCAAATGAGATATTTGTTAAGTGGTTAATCACAGTGTCTGGCATGTGATTAAATGCTTATTCCCTATACCTCAAAGAGATCAAAGAAAGAGGAAAATGAACCATTTGTACAAAAATATTCATAGCAATTTTTGCAGTGGTAAAGAATTGGAAATTGACAGGGTGTCCATAGTTTCAGAGAAACCTTGGAAGATTTGTATGAACTGATGTGGAATGAGGTAAGCAGAATTAGAAGAACAATTTATACAATACCAACAATACAGTAAAGACTGAAAAATTAGGAACTCTATTCAACAATCAACCACAATTTCAGAGAACTCAAGATAAAAATATGCTGTCTCACACACATACACACATACATATATATGCAGATATGCATACATATCTATCTATCTGTCTATCAAGAGTGGGGGCACCAATACAAGAATTTGTTTTGCTTGACTGTACATGTTTATAAGAAATTTTGTTTTTCTCAATGTGGTGGTGGGGAAGGGTGGGATTGGGGAGAAGTGAGAGGGAGAGAATGGAACCTGAATATAAAATAAAATTGAATTTTTAAAAAATTGGAAGTATAGGGAAAAAATAGACACCAAAATCGTTTGTGATAACTT
>CM053625.1:142667433-142682989 GCA_028646595.1 Phalanger gymnotis | reverse complement strand
AAGTTATCACAAACGATTTTGGTGTCTATTTTTTCCCTATACTTCCAATTTTTTAAAAATTCAATTTTATTTTATATTCAGGTTCCATTCTCTCCCTCTCACTTCTCCCCAATCCCACCCTTCCCCACCACCACACTGAGAAAAACAAAATTTCTTATAAACATGTATAGTCAAGCAAAACAAATTCTTGTATTGGTGCCCCCACTCTTGATAGACAGATAGATAGATATGTATGCATCTCTCTCTCTCTCTCTCTCTCTCTCTCTCTTTCTCTCTCTCTCTCTCTTTCTCTCTATATATATATACATAAATATGTATGTATGTGTGTATGTGTGTGAGACAGCATATTTTGTCTTGAGTTCTCTGAAATTGTGGTTGATTGTCCTACCTGGTTGCAACTTGCCAGTGTTATGCCTTGCCCCACTCCCGACCCCCATTCCAGTTTCTCCATCTTGCCCTAGCTCACCCTACTGTTTTTACTCCTATCTCCAAGGACCCCACTGTTTGTACTCCCATCTCCATGGAAATAATCCTGCCTCAGCTTGTCCCACTGTTTGTGTCCCCATCTCCACGGAAATCTAATTGTGTTCTTTCCCTTTAAATACTCTTTCTCTCCCTTTGCTCAGGGCTGTTCGATTTGAGTAATTACTCCGAACAGTCGCACCTTCAATAAATCCACATCTAAATTTATATCCGGGTCTCGCTCGCTTTTTTTCAGCACAACATCAGGTGTGTACTCCGGTGTACTCTGCCAGCACAGCCTCCTAGCAGAACCCAGGGCGACCTCCCCACTTGGAGGAGTTAAGTGAGACTTAAAGGAAAAATTCCCCAGATTTGATCTTGAGTTAATTTACTTGATGCCATTCAAGGAACAGGCTTCTAAGTCTGCCATAGTTGTAGAAGGTTAAAAGTGGAAGAGATCGTGTAAATCAGCTACTGATTATACATCAAAGGAGCAGTTGGGGAAAATCTTAACCATTCCCCAGAAGCTAGAGAAGAGGTCGGGGGTCCATCTCCAGTTGTCCCAATCTCTATCTTGCCACTGGACCCAGATGGCTCCAGAGGAGAAAATGAGGCTGGTGACTTTGCACAGCCTTCCCTCACTTAAATCCAACTCACTTGCAAGTCATGGCATCGCCTTCCTGATGTCATGGTTCCTCTCTGAGTAGGAAGAAACAATAACAGAACAACAAAACAATAACCAGAGAAGAAGTCACTTTTGTTTTGGGTGAGGGTTGCCTTACCTGTAAAATTCTAGGCCTTGGAGTCCCTAATTCTACAAACTTAACCAGAGAGAGGACACTTGGGGGTGGCTAGTTTAGAAAGGGGTTAAGGCCTGATGGAGCCAAAGCTGCAAAATGGTTAGAATCATATCTATTTACATTGAAGGAAGTATCAAATTACCCAGAGGCTGAGGTCTAAAGAAAACTAACAAAAACACGGGAGATGGAGGAAGAGAAAGCAAGCCCAGAGTGACTCACTGTAGTGTCCTCGTGACTGGTCAAGGGTAACAAAGCAAAAAGCTTCATTTAGGACTTTGGCTTGAGTTTCCAGAGGGAATTGTAATCTGAACCTAGGGCTGTTTTTCTTCAGAAAAGCAAATGGCTAGTTGTAGTGTTTGGGCCTTTATGAAGCCGGCACAAGCTTGTCAATCTAGAATCACTATGTTACTAAATTGGTTTTATTTACCTCTGTGTTACTCAAGTGAGAAGACAGGTCATCTAAAATGCTAATGGCTGATATTTATATAGCTTAAGGTTTGTAAAGCAGTATCTCATTTGATCCTCACAACAACCCTGTGAGGAAGGGGTTATTTTCATTGCCATTTTATAGATGAAGAAACTGAGACTGGGAGAGGGCAAATGACTGGCCCAAGATCAGGCAGCTAGTAAGTATGTGGGACAGAATTCATTCAAATTCAGGAGAGGGAGAGGGAAAGAGAGAGAGAAGGGGAAGGGGGAGGGAGAGGGAGAGAGAGTGGGAGAGGGGGAGAAGGAGGGAGAGGGAGAAGGAGAGGGGGAGACGAAGGAAGAGGAAGAGGGGAGAGGGAGAGTGAAAGGGAGAGGGATAAGGAGACGGGGAGGGAGAGGAGGAGGAGGAGGGAGCTTATGGATTGGACTATAGGTCCCTGCCCTCCTAGAACTGAGTTAATGTAAATATCAAATAGTAACTGTTTCTCTTCTGGCCAAAAAAACCAGAGGGTCTTCCCCTCCCAGTTTGATTTTTTTTTTTGAGTTTTGATTAAAGGGGACACCCCTTGATTAACTTCTTAGAGAGGCCTATGCACTGAATGGATGTTACCTCACTCAAAGCGAGAGCCTGAAAAGACCTTAGCCTGAAAGGACCAGGTTCTCCCCATGCATCCTGGGCCATCTCCAGTTGTGGTGAATATCAGGCCGCTGGACCCAGATGGCTCTGGAGGAGAAAGTGAGGCTGGTGACCTTGTGCAGCCCTCCCTCACTCAAACCAAAGTCAACTGCAAATCATGTCATCATTTCCCTGAGGTCATGGTCCTCTTCGAGAACCAAGGACAAACACAACAACAATTTACTAAGCCCCTTCTACAGTGTGGGACACTATCCTAAGCCCTGAGCGGGATAATAGGAAGATACCACTTCTTGTCCTCTGGAGTCTTACAGTCTACTGGGAGAAAAGCACCAATATAAATGACTATAACACACAATAACATATTATAAAAACAACAAAATGAAGTGTTATGTGAAGTGGGCAGTGAGCAGAGAGGTGGGAAAGGTTGCATTCGAGCTGGGCTTCAAAGAACATATCAGAATTTAATAGGGTAAGTGGGGGAAGAAGGGTGTTCCAGATTTACCAAACAAAGTGAGAGTCAGGAAAGGGCAGTCCATGCCCTGGGTGCAGAAGTAGACTCATCTATTAGAGCATAGAATGTGTAGAGGGAAGTAATATGAAAGAAGGCCAGAAAGGTTGGTGAACTGTGAAAGGCCTTGAATTCTAGGCAGAAAAACTGGAGCTTTAGTCCCTATACAGAAGAAACCCTATAAGAGATTTCTGAGCAGAGGAAGAGTATGGTCAGATCTATGTGCATGGAATATTTTTCTGGATGCTGAATGAAGGACAAATTGGAGGAGAGAGAGGAGAGGGGAAGGAGGAATAACACCAATATGGGAGACTGGTTGCATGGTGACCCCATAGACAGAAATGGTCGAGTTCAAAGAAGGAGTGGGTTTTGTAGGAAATTGTACCTGGTACGTAGTAAGCACTTAAATGCCTACTGATAGTTTATAGGAAAGATAATGAGCCCAGTTTTGGATATTCTGAGTTTGAGGTGCCAGTGGGACAAACAGACAGAGGAGGGAACTGAGACTCAGAAAGGTTAAGTGACTTTCTCAGAGTTACAGAGCTATTTTCACCTGAGGCAGGATTCAAATCCAGGTCTTCTTGACTCTAAGTCCCATGCTCTGTGCACTGTACTACTCCACACCATGAGAATTGAGACAAAGGGCCATGAGGATGAAAAACAGGTTCTGTGTGAGAGAAGAAGGTGAGAGGTTATGGTCTGTGAATGGAACTTCAGGACATCAGCCCTAGAATTGAAGGTGCATCCATTTTGGACCTCAGAGGCCATCTAGTCCAACATAAATGTGAGCATATCAGAATCAAAAAGTTGGAAGTCATTGGGGGAGGGGGTATTCAGAAGCAAACACTTTTGGAAAGGGACAGGGCCAAAGGAGAAAATTGAATCAAAGGGGCAGGATAGGATGGAGGGAAATATAATTAGTCTTTCACAACATGACTATTATGGAGCTGTTTTGCATGACTACACATGTACAACCTATATCAAATTGCCTGCTCTCTCTCTATGAGGGTGGGTAGGGAGGAAAGAAGGGAGAGAATTTGGAACTCAAAGTTTAAAAAAAGTGAATGCTAAAAATTGTTTTTACATGCAACTGGGAAATAAGATATACAGGCACTGGGGGATAGAAATCTATCTAGGGGGAAGGGGATAAGGGGGTGGAAGTGGAGTGATAGAAGGGAGGGTAGCCTGGGGAAAGGGGCAATCAGAATACATGCCATCTTGGAGTGGGGGGGGAAGGTAGAAATGGGGAGAAAATTTGTAACTCAAAATCTTGTGGAAATACATGTTTAAAGCTAAAATTAAATAAATTAATCTTTTAAAAAAAAGTTGGAAGTGACCTAAGAAGTTATGCCTTTCCATTTGTACCTGAACAAGACTACCCTTCACGACATCCCGCACAGATGGACATCCCTTTCCACTTAAACAAGGAAAATATTACTCCTCTCAGCCTGCCAGAAAGAGAAGTCATTAAAGTAACAAGTATTTAACAAGTACCTGCTACATGCACTGTGCTAAGCTATGGGGTTACAAAGAAAAGCAAAAAGAAAAACAACAAAACAAGACAAAGTTCCTGCCCTCGAGGAGCTTACAATCACATCTGGGAAACAATATGCAAACAACTATGTACAAATAAAATATAGACAGGATAAAGTAGAGAGACAATCAAGAGAGAGAATGCACCAGGATTAGAGGGAATGGGAAATTCTTCAAGCAGAAGGTGGAATTTTAGCAGAGACTGGAAGGAAGCAGGTAAGCCAGGAGGAAAGGATGAGAAGAGAGAGAATTCCAGGCATTGGAGACAGATAGTTATTGGGAGAATTGGAAATTGGGAGATGTCTTGCGGGGAGGGGAAGGGAGTAAGGTGTCAGAAGACTGGAAAGATAGGAAGAGGCCTGGCTGTGAAAGGCTTCAAAAGTTAAACAGACTTTTATATTTGATCTTGGATGTAACGAGGAGTCACTGGTGCTTATTGAATTAGGGGTGGGTGGGGTTTAAATGGTGAGATCTGAGATTTAAGAATGTCTGTTTGACAGTTGAGTGAAGGATGGACTGGGGAGGGTGGGGAGAGACCAGAGGCAGGGAGAGCAAGCAGAAGGCTATTGCAATAGTCCGGGTGAATCAGAAGACCTGTGGTTCAAGATCCAGCTGTGATGCTCATCAGAAGCTTGACCGCAGGCATGGTACTTCACATGCTTGGGTCCCTTTCCTCATTTGTAAAATGAAAAGGTTGGACTCAATGACCTCTAAGGTCACCACTAGATCTAATTCTATCAATCTAAGCGTGCACATTTGATAATTTCTGTGTAAGAAAATGCAACTTTCTAACAATATCCAGGGGCTATCTGTTACCCATGTTCATTGCATGTGTTGAAGTCTAGGGGTGCTGGGAACCTCAAAATTTAAGGGCAAACGATGTGGGTCCTGCCTTGAAAGAATTCAGCCCAAGCCTTCTTTCGGTCAGAGACAGGGTTTATTAAAACACAGGTAGGGGTGGGTGAGATTTTAAGAATCCTTGCTGTTGGCCAGATTTTAAGAAATTGAGCATTTGTGATGCATTGACAAGCAGGCCAGGTGGAATGTGAGCGATTTAATGGGAGAAAGATAGACACTTATATACAGTGGTGAAGGAATGGGTCTAGATGGACTCAAAGGTGGGGAGTGGCAGGGGGCGAGATCAGGGAGGTAACAGACAATGAAAGGCTGGGCTGGGTTAGAGGTAACAGAGTATTGGAGATCTGGGTGTGGGGCCACAATGAAAGGTGAAGATGAGTCTATATTTCAGGCTAATACCAGAGACTTGGCCATGTAGGAAAGTTCAAGGAAAGTTCAGGGGTAGGGGGTTTCCAGGGCCCATACCCAGTCACATGGAATAGATAGACAGACAAAAAGATATGGGGATTGCATTCTAATGGAAGATGACAAGGTCTAAAGAGGTTCTGGAAAGTGGGAGGTATCAAGGAGAAGGAGATGGAGGCTGGAGAGAGTCCTCAGAAAAGTAGATGAAGCATGGCTGGAGTATTTGAAATGCTTTTTCCAGGAAGGAAGTCCCCAAGGAAAGAGGAAGGCTCCAGGTCAGAGGTTTCCCAGGGTGGCAATGTGGCCTTCATGAAGAACAACGGAGAGAAAGATGTCACACAGTTGTCAAAAAGAAGAAACAAAACTTTATCTTGTCTGCAATCTTTCCTTCTGGTTCCCTTATCCTTCTCCATTATCCAAAGGGAGAGCACTTGCTCTGTATTTATCATAGGATTTGAAGGGGAGGGTGAGTTAGGAAAGAGAGTCTTCCCTTCATGCAATCTAGGCGTTATGTATTCCCAGAAGACAAATGCATTTCAAAAGCAGCCTGCACAGAATATGATTGGGATGGTAAACATCTTGCCCAAAGTGCAATTCCAGCCAAATGGAAAAAGCTCTTGGATCATTCTCTCCTTGAGTATTTTTTTTTTTTTTGCAGGGGGAAGGCAGGGCAATTGGGATTAAGTGACTTGTCCAAGGTCACAAGGGCTAGTAAGTGTTTCAAATGTCTGAGGTCACATTTGAACTCAGGTCCTCCTGACTTCAGGGCCGGTGCTCTACTCACTGCGCCACCTAGCTGCCCCTGAGTATTTTTTTTTTTGTAATTGGATTCTTCCAGTTAGTCCAAAACCAAACTCACTATCACCCCTTCCAAAACCCTTTCCCCTCTTCTGCTTTCCCCATTATTGTAGAGGGCAACATCATCCTTCCAGGCCTCAGGTTCAGGACCTTGGCATCATCCTCACCTCCTTACTATCTCTCACCCTCACATCCAATCTGTTGCCACTCTGTTGTCTGTTGTTGATTTTATCCATCCGATATATCTTGAATAATTCCCTTCTCTCCTCTGACACTGCTACCACTGTAGTGCAGACTCTCATCACCTCGTGCTTGGGTTATTGCAATAGCCTATTGGTGGGTCTGCCTTCCTCAAGGGTCTCCTCATCCCAAGCCATGATCCACTAAAGTGATTTTCCTAAAGTGCAGGTCTTGTCACTCTTGTCACTCCCCTAGCTCAATAAACTCTGGTGGCTCCCTATCGCCTCCAGAATCAAATACAAAATCCTCTGTTTGGCATTTAAAGCCCTTCATAACTTAGGCTCCTCCTACCTTTCCAGTGTTCTTATACCATCCATCTCCCTCTCCCCACCATGTCCTCTTCAATCCAGTGACACTGGCCTCCTGGCTGTTCCACCAACAAAACACTCCCTCCATCTCTCAGCATTCTCTCTGGCTGTCCCCCAGGCCTGGAATGTTATTGTTCTTCGTCTCAACTAAAATTCTATCTTCTACCAGAAGCCTTTCCTCTGTTCATTATTTCCTATTATCCAGCATATAGCTTGCTTTGCATATGTTTGCATGTTGTCTCCCCCATTAGAATATGAGCTCCTTGAAGGCAAGGACTGTTTTTTCTCTTTCTTTGTATCCCCAGGGCTTAGCATTGTAGCTAGCATACAGTAGATGCTTAATAAATGTTTACTGATTGAACATATCTTTTACCTTGCAGTTATTTATCCTTCCAAAATAAACAAGCAAGACCATACTTCAGGATAATTCCTTACAGCCAAGGATGCTAGACTAGGTCAGGAAACTGCAGGGTTGTACAATGGAAAGAACCCTAGATTTGACCTGGAGAACTTGGTTTGAATCCTGGCTTTGACACTGGTTACCTGGGTGACTGTGGGCCACTCACACAACTTCACCGTACCTCAGTTTCCTAATCTGTAAAATGAAGCCTAAATGATCTCTAAGATTTCTTCCAGATCTTCTAATTCTGGTTCTGTCACTAAATTGTTAGGTGACCTTTGGCAAGTTACTTAATTTCTCTAGGCAGTCAATAAGTACTTATTAAGTGTCTACTGTATACCAGAGGTTGCTAGGTGGCTCAAATCAGAGGACCTGAGTTCAAATTTGACCTCAGACACTAGCTGCGTGACCCTGGGCAAATCACTTAACCCTGTTTGCCACAGCTTCCTCACCTGCAAAATAAGCTGGAGAAGAAAATGGCAAACCACTCCAGTATCTCTGCCAAGAAAACCCCAAATGGGGTCATGAAGAATTGGACAGGATTAATTGACTAAAAAACAACTATGTGCCAGGCATCGTCCTAAGTCCTGAGGATATAAAAAAATGACAAAAGGCAGTCTCTGATATGAACAGGTTCACAGTCTAAGGAGGCAGACAACAAGCAAATAAATATGTACAAACAAGCTATGTACAGGACAAATAGGAAAACAAATTAATAGAGGAAAGTCACTAGAGTTAAGAGGGATTGAGAAGTTACTTCATCTGTAAAATGGAAAGGTTGGTCTCTTCCAGCTCTATGATCTGGTGATTACATAGCCTAACCGATACAATGGAATAAGGTAGAAACCAAGCCAGATAATAATGGGCCTCAGCTCAGCTGACCCTGCCCAGCTGACTCAGACTCAACAATTCCTTCACTGGAGAATTTGCTGAGGCATTCAGGGACTTCAGTCTCGAAGCCACAAGCAACAGTCTTCCCAGACTTATTCAGCAACTTTAATGCTCTCAAAAGTAGACTAGGAGCAAATAAAATCAATGAACTTCCTGAGCAGGGCTCCCTTCCAATCTCTTCATTTCTTGGACAAGGACCCGAGTGTAATGGCTATGGAAGGATGCTAAGGGAGTGTTGATAATGAGTTGGTTGGGGGTTTTCTGGGGGTTTTTCCTTTTTTAAATCCCTGTTTCTTAAGTGTCAGCCAGGAGGAGATTTAATATCGCATTACACTTCAGGATTGCATTATTGTGCTTGTGAATATGGGGTTTGCTTGTGAATTGAGAGAGGGCACATAATGAATAACCTTCCTGAAGTGGAGGAGTGGAACAGCAAAGGAGCGCTCTTTGAAGTACTGTCTTGCACAATGTTTGTCGAAGCTCTGCACCCGTGACTGGTCAGCCCTTCTGCTTGTACCTGGGTGACATCATTCATTCCATGGGGCCCTTTTTCAATCATTTGCTACAATTCAGCAGAATAGAGTCATCTTTACACAGTGATGGAAGTAAGATTTGGGTAATTTCTGATTTCTCTGGCTGAAGAGACTCTCTTGTGAGAAAGCTTTTCTATTCGTCTAAGAAAAAAAATTGTATATTTCTTTGTTCAATAAATATTTATTAAATACCTATATTTTATTTTTTTCAATAAATACTTATTAAACTTATTTGTTAAATATGTGCTAGGCACACATATGTATTTGGGGAGAGGGGGAAGAAGGAGAAAGAATGCAACTCTTCTTTGGATGCAAGTGGGCCTCCTGGTAGAGTAGAAATAGCACTGAACTTGGTGCCCTAAGATCTGAGTTCAAATCCCAAAGGCTGGAATGAATGGCCTCTGTGTTCTCTTCTAGCTGTATATCTATGATCCTAGATAAATGAGATAATGTCTGCAAATCCCTTAGCACAGAGACTGGCACATTTGGTAACACTTGATAAATGCTTATTTCCTTTCTTCCCTCTCCCTCTGGAATTTGTTTTTTACATTTGTGTAATTCCTACCACTATTCCCTACACCAGGGGCTTTTAACTTATTTTTTCTTTTGGTCATGGACCGCTTTGGCAATCTAGTGAAGCCTATGGATCCCTTCTTAGAATAATATTTTTAAATACATAAAATAAAATAGATAAAATAATAAAGGAAACTAATTATATTGAAAAAGTTATGTAACTATTTAAAAAGTAAGTTCGCAGGCCCCCAGGTTAAGAACCCCTGCTCTAAACAGATATTATGCAGTATCATATCCTTGAATATGCTATTATGGAAACATTAAAAGAATTCCTTTTTAGTTCAACTGAAAATATTAAGAAATAAATGTTTCTATAGACCAGTATCTTATGCTGTTTACCAAGATGAAGTCAAAATGGATACATGATATAGACACAAAGGGAGATATCATAAGTAAATTAAAAGAACATGGTACATCTTACCTATCAGACCTTTATAGATAGGAGAATTTATAAATAAATGAGAGGGAGCAAGCATTGTGAGATATAAAATGGATAATTTTGATTACATTACATTAAATTTTTTTTGTACAAACAAAACCAAAGTAGCCAAGATTAGAAGGAAAACAGAAAATTGGTAGAGGGGGAATTCATAAACAGTTTCTCAGATAATGGCTTCATATCTCAAATATATAGAGAACTGTTTCAAACTTATAAGAATACGACTCATTTCTCAATTGATAAGTAGCCAAAGGATATGAACAGGCAGTTTTTTGAGGAGGCAATCAAAGCTATATACACTCATATGAAAAAACTGCTCTAAGTCATTGATTAGAGAAATGCAATTTAAAACAACTTTGAGGTACCATCTCACACTTATCAGATTGGTTAAAATGATAGAAGGGGAGAAATGACAAATGATGGAGAGAATGTGGAAAAACTGGGACACTAATACACTGTTGGAATTTCCAACTACTTTGGAAAACAATCTAGGACTACACCCAAAGAGTTAGAAAACTGTGTGTACTCTCTGACCTAATAATACCACCATTAGGTCTATTTCTCGAGGTGATCAGGGAAAAAGGAAAAGAAACTATATGTTCTAAAATATTTATAGCAGCTTTCCTTGTGGTGGCAAGGAACTGGAAATGGAGGGGACGACCATCAATTGTGGAATGATTGAATAAGTTGTCGCATAGGGTTGTGATGGAATACTAGAAATGATGAAATGGTTGATTTTAGGAAAACATGTAAAGACTTGCATGAAATAATGCAGAGTAAAACAGAAGGACCAAGGGAGCACTATATACAATAACAGCAAAATCGTTCAAAGAGTAAATGTAAATGATGAAGCTGTTCTGAGTTATATGAATCTTCAAATCAACTACCAAGGATCTAGGAAGGAAGATGCTATCTACCTCCAAAGAACTGATCTATGGAACTACGTATTGTAAAGTTTCACATATATGTCTGTATCAAATGTTGGCCTTCTCTAGGGAGGGAGGGAAATAACTTGGAACTTATATGTAACAAAAAAAAAATAATGGTTTTTAATGTAAAAAAAAATCTTTCTCTAATCTAACATTCTTTCCAGAGCTTGCCTTTAGCAAAGGATATAAATAATGGAGGAGAAATGCTAAGGCCCTGGGGAAACAGATGAAGGGTAGTAACCAAGCTTATAATAAGAAATACCTCTTGGGTAGTTAAGATTACTGCCTTTCCCATTCATTCCCTGAAGAGGGTTATGACCCAATCTTCTTCTTTCTGAAGGGACCAAGTCCCACTGGACCCCCAGGGGAAGTGGTCAAATAGGGAATGATTTTAGGAGATTTAGTGACTCGATCTCTTCTAGGTGGAGTAGAATGTTAACCCCAGACAATATTTTAATCTATTGTAATCTTTTCCTTGTTTAAGATCTCTTTAAAAGCTACCTTAAAATGTCTTATGTTGGAGAAATGTCTAAGGGTATGGAGGGACTATGTGAGTTTGGACTCTTCTCTCTCTAAATTAGAAATGCTTAGATTTGGAATAATGTTGAAAAATTTTTTTTAAATTATTTCAGCAGACGTGAGACTAAAATGCAGAGTACAGTATTCATATATATATACATTTTGATTCTATGAACCTATAGCCTCCTTTTTGGCTTGTGAGAAACATAGCATCCAGGGCTCTATAGGCAAGAAGAGCTAAATAAATGCTGCAGAGGGTAACAGACTAAGTGCATTTGTTTGTACCACCTCTCCCCATACCCTTTCATAGTTGGCTTCAGTTTCACTTGCTCAGCTGATCAGTTTGAGCAAAATTGGGGAAGTGAAACAAGACAGAGAACATTGATGTTGGAGTCAGAAGGGCTTTTATCCTCAGTTCTGGTAGTTACTACATGTGTGACTCTGGGCAAATCACCGCATCTCTCTTAGCCTCAGTTTGCCCATCTGTAAAATGGGTATAATAGTATTTGCCCTATCAACCTCCTATTGGTATTGGCAGGAAAAATGATTTGTAAAACAAAGCAATGTAGAAAGATAGGTTATCATCATTATTAATAAAACCTTTTAGGTTCTTGGTTCAGGAAGAGCTGGGAGGTGGAGGGGAGTGAGAGCATAGCTATATTTCTAAGGGAATGGAGAAAGGACCTTGACAATTGTGCTTTCATAGAGCTCTGCAGCAGCAGCACCCCCTAGAGTGTCAGAGTGTCCAGTCATTAGAAATGCCCTCTGTTGTCAGACCTGTAGTTCATCCTAGGCAACAAGAAACAAATTATGGGAAGAGACTTACCTTCCCATAGGAAAGTTTAGGACTGCCTTCCCCTGACATCCCAATATAGTACTTTGGACTCCTTGAGATGCTCTCAGCTGCTTTACCTCATTTCATCCTAAATTTCAGCCCTGAGATGGAAGGAAGAATGGTAGCCTCATTATCCTCCTTTTACAAATGGTGATACAGGCCCAGAGCCATCTCAGAGAGTTTAAATGAGTGCAGAGCAGGATCTCAGATTCAACAGAAATTTATTAAGTGCCCACCATGGGCAAGACCCTGTACAAGGTACTAGATAATGAGGATGAGCAAACAAAGTTCCTGCTCTCAGTGAGATTACAGGCCAACGGGGGGTGGGGGGGGTGGGGAAGGTACCTACAAAAGCAAGTAGGGGGGAAAGGAGAGATCTAGACAAAGGGTTCTCAGAGGATATTTGAGGAGGGGGGCTTCCCCTTCAGCTCAGGGGACAGTGAAGGAAAGTTTTAAGGAGGACGGAGCCCTCGAGCTGGGTCTTAAAAGCAGTTAGGCAGCACAGTGGATAAAATGCTGGACCTGGAATCAGGAAGACCCGAGTGCAAATTTATTCACAGACACTTACTTAGCTATGTGACCATGGGCAAATCACCTAACCTCTGCCTGCCTCTGTTTTCTCATCTGTAAAATGGGGATAATAACAGCATCTACTTCCATAGTTGTTGTGAGGATGAAAAGAGATCATATTTGTAAAATGTTTTGCAAATCTTAAAGAGCTATCTATATAATGCTAGCTTTACTTTATCATTAATAATGCTAAAGCAAGAGGAGGAAAGAAGAGCTCAAGAAATAGATGGCCCAGTGGTAGTGAAGGAAAACTCCAACGATATAGACATCTTCTGCAATCTTTTCCCTGACAAGAGCAAAGTTGCCAGCAAATTCTTGGCTTGGCTTAATAATAATTTCATACTTGAAAAGAGGTGGAGAAAGTGATGAGAGGAATTACCATTTTAGACTTGATTCTGGCCAACAAGAAAGAACTGATTACTGAAGCAGAAATAACAGGAACCTTAGAAGGGAAGTAACTACTTTATTTTTAAAATTCAAACCATTGAGCACTCACTGAGGACCTACTATGCACAAGGTACTGTCCTAGGTAGGCACTGGACACAACAAGACAAAATGAAAAACAAGCCCTGTCCTCAGGGAGCTCACTCTCTATTGGGAGGATACAGCATGTAAACAGAGGAGCAGACACATGATGATTGGAGGGGAAGACACTGAGCACTAACTACATTAGGGAAGGAGTCCCAGAGGTGATGGCACAGGAGGCAGGCCTTGAAGGAAGCTAAAGAATTAAAGAGGTGGAAGAGAGGAGAAAGGGCATTGCCAGCTACAGGGAACAGCCTGTGTGCAGAGGCGCATGGAAGATGGAAGGTCATACAAATCATAAGAAGGAAAGAGCAAATGGCTTGTTTGAGCCAGAATGCAGAGTGCATGAAAGAAAGAAACATGAAGTACAGCTGAAAAGGGAAGCTAGACCAGATTGTGAAATGTTTTAAATGCCAACCTGAAGAGCTTAGCTTAGAAGCAGTAGGGGAGTGACTTGATTAGGCTTTTGCTTTCAGAAGATCATTTTGGCAGCTGTGAAGGGGATGACTGGGTGAGGGGAGCAACTGGAAATCTAATTACGAGGCTGTTGCTAAAGTTCAGGTGAGAGGGGTTGAGAGCCTGTAATGGGGTGGCAGCTTCTATTTAGAGAGAAGGGGATATATGGGAGATATTATGGGTATAGAATTGACAAGTTTTAGCCATTGATTGGACATGGGTAAAAGGAAAAAGGAAGAATTACAAATGACTCTACGATTGACAAAAGAGGAAAACTGGGCACAACCTTCAATGTACTTTAAATCTTGGGAGAACTGATTTCAAAGCGTTCAGAGAAATAATAGGTGGGATCCCATAGCCAAAAATCCTATGGAAGAAATCATCCTAGGAAGGATGGGAAGTTTTCAAGAATGAAATTCTGAAGGTACAAAGGGAAACGACTGTGATGAAGTGGGAAGGAGAGAATTTCCTAAAGGGGCTTATGTGAATGCACAGTGAAGCCTATCAGCTAACTTTGATATTTAAAAGACATGTGCAGAGGGTGAAAGCAAATAGAGGATGAATAAAAAGGCCTGGTATGGTCCTGTAAGAATAATGCCAGGAGTAGTAAAATTCAGAATAAGAGGAAGCTGGCAAGGAATGGTGGGAAATTAAAAAAAAAATACTGGGATTTTCTTAGCTATATTGGCAAAAAGAGGAAGTTCAAAGCAGAGATAGGACTGGTACTCAGGGTGAATGATGGGACAATGATCATGGAAAATGGAGAAAAGACAAAACAATTTCATTCTTATTTTTTCCATACCATAGTTCCAATGATGACCTGCATTCTAGGAGTGTCACAGGGGAGATCAGAAAGGAAGCATAGGATTAGAAAAGGAGGTGGGCCAGTTAGCCTGTGTGCATTCACTGACTCCTATAAAACATAAACAGACCTAGAGAATTTGGTGGGTCCTTTATGGAAAATATATGAAGGAATATAAAGTTTTAAAGTCACACAAAAAGGCATGGATGGAACTGAGAGATGGAGTATATTATTCCTGGCACAGCCAGAAGGCTAGTGTCACTGAATTGAAGAGTGCAAGTCAAGAAATAAGGCTTAATAGAACACCAGAAAGGTAGGTGAGTTTGAAGGGCTTTGGATGACAAATAGAGCATTTGGCATTTTTTCCTGAGGGCAATAGGAAGTCACTGGAGTTTATTGAGGTGGGTATTGTGCTGATTGGAACTGCACTTTAGGAAAATCACTTTAGTGGCTGAATAGAAGGTGGATTGGAGTAGGGAGAGACTTGAGGCAGACCCTCCAGGCTGTTGCAATAGTTCAAGCATGAGGAGATGAGGGCCTGCACTAGAGCAGTGGCAATCTCACAGGAGAGATGCTACAAAAGTGAAATTGACAGGCCTTGGCAACAAATTGAACAAGAGGGTGAGGGTGAGAGGTAGTGGAAAATCCAGGATGACTCCTAGGTTGTGAACCTGAGGGACTGAGAAGATGATGTTGCTCTGTACAGTAACAGAGAAAGTAGAAAGGGGGGAAGGGTAGGGGGAAAGATAATGAGCTCTGTTTGGGACATATTAAGATGTCCATTGGACATCCAGTTGGAGATGTCTGAAAGGCAGTTGGAGATGAGAGATTGGAGGTCAGTAGAAAGACTGGCAGGATAGGTAAATCCATGGGATTTGATGAGATCACCAAGTGAAGTAATATAGAGGGAGAAGAGAAGAGGGCCCAGGACTGAAGGACACCTCTGGTTTGAGGGCATGATCTGGGTGAGGATCCAGGAAAGGAGACTGAGGAGTGGTCAGACAGCCATGACCAAAACCTGAAGAGCATATGTGTGTGTGTGTGTATGTATATATCTATCTACCTATCATCTATCTATCTATCTATCTATCTATCTATCTATCTAT
>CM053625.1:142641183-142666933 GCA_028646595.1 Phalanger gymnotis | reverse complement strand
GGGGGGGGAGGATAGAAATGGGGGAAAAATTTATAATTCAAACTCTTGTGAAAATCAATGCTGAAAACTAAATATATTAAATAAATTTTGAAAAAAGTGAATAAAAAAAGATAATAAAAAAAGAAGAAAGAAAAACTAAAAAATAAATAAAAAAAGAAGGCTTTCTCAATCCTTCCTAATTCCAGTGCCTTCCCTCTGTTGCTTATTTCCCTTTCATCCTGTATATAGTTTGTTTGTACATAGGCATCTGCATACTGTGTCCCTCATTAGATTAATTTGCTCCTTGAGGGCTGGGACTGTTCTTTAACCTTTCATTGCGTCGCCAAGGCTTAGAATAGTACTTAACATATAGTTAGATTTAGGTAGCTAGGTGGCACAGTGGATAGAGCACTGGGCCTGGAGTCAGAAAGACTCATGTCCCTGATTTTGACCTCAGACACTTACTAGCTGTGTGACCCTGCGCAAGTTCCTTAATCCAGTTTGTTTTAGTTCCTCATCTGTAAAATGAGCTGGAGAAGGAAATGGCAAATCACTCCAGTGTCTTTGCCAAGAAAATCCCA
This sequence comes from Phalanger gymnotis, assembly GCA_028646595.1. Lineage (NCBI taxonomy): Eukaryota > Metazoa > Chordata > Mammalia > Diprotodontia > Phalangeridae > Phalanger > Phalanger gymnotis. Next base: position 142,666,373 of record CM053625.1, on the reverse strand, counting down.
AATAGGGTCAGGAAGAGTTGGACTGAACAATTGAAACACATAGTAGTAATAAATGCATAGTAATAATTGTTTATCGATGGCCTGATAACCAATTTTAACACTATAAACAATATAACATATTAAAAATATATATAAAGATAAAAGATAGCAGTAAAACTTTTTAAAAGAAGTTTACAATGTGGCATTAGAAATCAGGTATGTGCACAAATAACTATAATACGAAGAGACACAATGTGGCTAGTATTAGAAGAAACGTGGGAACAATGTATACTACGAGTTTATAGGAAGGAGCCATTACTTCTGGCTGGTGGGGATCCGGGAAAGCTTCGTGGAAGAGGTAGCATTTTGGGCTAGACCTTGAAGGTCAGATAAGGTTTTGAGACAGGGAATGGGGGGAAAGGATCATTCCAGGACTAGGGAAGAGAAGACATTCTGTGGTTTGCTGAATGTCCAAATAGGTTCACTAATCCATTCAACTTGTTTACAATTAATGAAGAAACAGAAATGCTGGTAGTGATTCTATTGCATCACAGAATTAGCCCATCATGCCACATATGAAGAAACAACCCAGAAGGTCACTTTCTCATAGTCCTAAATAGCACAGCTGGCCTTTGCCCCCAGGTTCTCTGACTTCAAACACTGTGCTCTTTCCACTGCGTCTGCACACTGGGAAATCTGAGCAGGCAATACCTCCTTGTTCACTCACCTTTAATCCTTCAGAGTCATAGCACATATGAATTATGATTCTCCCTAGAATTACCAGTTTTCCCAGATGCAAAAACATTTCCTTGTCCCAACCCAAGCCTCTTTTGCCTTCCTTCCACTACTTTTCTGACTATAAATATGTGAGCCCAAGCTCCATTTTCACTAAATGGCAATAAATAAAAAACATGAGGAACTCCAACAAAAATCATACTTCAAGCAAGGAATTGAAACTTGCATTTGTAATTGATCTGACCTTTTGTTAATTTACTTAGTAGCGACAGCAGATGTAGTGACAGAGGTTAGAGGTTGGGCAGAGGGACTATTTTAAAAATTAAAATCACCTTATCCAAACAAAATAGGGAAAAATCTTCCACCCCGCCCCCTTCCAAAACTGGTTCCTATCCAGGTTCAACAGCAAGATAAATGAAATCTGAAGATAAAGCTTGTCCATCTAAAGAGAGTAGAAGAGAATCACAACAATCTCATACCATCCTTTAAATTATAGTCTGGGAGATAAAACCCAACACTAATGCTTCAAGACAACCATGGCCTCCACAAAGCCACCAGTACTGACCCAAGTAATGATATCCATTTAAGCATTTTGCTTTAGACTGGGAAATGACTGGACAATATTGAGTGTAACAGTAAGTGGCCAAAAAGGAAAAAACAACCCCTTCTCAAAGAAAGATAGGCAGAAAAGGAGGGGGGCTGAGGGGGATTCAGAACTTGTCACACCCTTGGTGCTCATTTTTGAAGGGCAGTTTGGTCATTCTGAAACACTCATTGGAAATGACTCTCGTTGCTTCTAACTGATGAGTTTAGGAAGAGTGGTTCTCCTGGAATTTGTGGATTTCATTAGAATTTCATAACTTTGGTACAAGCCAAAAAAAAAAAAATGCGTGAAATTGTACATATTCAGATTGGCCAGTGTGGGAACCAGATCGGATCCAAGGTAAGCTGAATTTGATTATGAATACTGTGTTTCTATGATTGATGAATAGTATCCAAAGATCATGAGCCTAGCACTAGCGCACAATATTTATTGATTGGGCCAGTTAGGAACATGTCTAGTATTTGAAACAAAGGTAAAAAATTGACAATTAGACTAACATAATTTATGGTTAAATTTGTATAATATGCACATACATGACATAATACAATTTACATAAAACCTATTACATTTATGCCTTATATGTAGCATGGTATTTTTCATCACATTTGAAGAAAAGTAATTTATTTCAAAATTAGTTTTTGAAAGTTGGTGGAGAAAGTATGCCAATCTGAAATACAAGTTTTGCTGAACAATATCTGAATTATTGTTTTACTGTAGTAGATTTTGGAAGGCAATTTTCATTCATTTTTCTTCAAATAAATTTTACCAAAAATCTTTCCTATTTAGTTTACTAATATTCAGCAACCAGGAACAGGCTCAAGGTGTCAAATGTTAAAATTTTAAGATGGCTGATTCTAATGAGTACCAGCTGACAATTTATTTTTGTTTTTACTTAAGTGATTTAAGCATGGCATGTTTTAATGTTTGCTTTATTTCTGTGACCTTTCAAAGCACTTTAGAAAAGGAACAAAGAATATTTCTGCTAATAAAAGTCAGAATTATAGGGCAGAATCATAGGGCATTTAAAACTAAAATACAGACACAGGAGGGTGGGGCTGCCTTAAAGTCACAGATCTGAGGTTCAAAGATAAGAGGACAGAGGACCACAAATGAATGGAAGCTCTAGATATGGCCTTGTTTCTTTTTCTAGAGCAGCAGTGTGGTTTAGTGGTCAGTGCATTAAAGAATGGTTATTATTTTGAGTCTATAAAAAAAGGTAAATGCATGTTTATTTTGTGTTACTTATATAATCCACATTCCTTTTTAACCCTCTCTAAGGAACAATATTATAACTTATATATTATAACACATAAATAAAAGGGGGGAGACACTGGGCTAGATGATCTGTAAGGTCTCTTTGAGGCTTAAAACCCTATAAGATAAGAGAGCAAGGGCTTCAAAATGTAAAGATCAGGAAAGAAGGTTATTTCAGGAACAGGGGAAAGCCTATGCAAAGGCAAAGAGGATGGATCTGTGTGCTGGGAACTGCAAGTAGGCCAGCTGGATGAACCTGGAGTGCAAGGGGCTGGGGAAGAGGGTATAATGTGAAATAGTCTGGAGTCATGAGTCCATCTATCCTCTTTCTTCTTTCAGTTCTGGGAAGTGATTGGGGATGAGCATGGGATTGATGCCACTGGGAGCTACCACGGCGACTCAGCTCTGCAGCTTGAGAGAATCAATGTTTACTACAATGAAGCCTATGGTATATTACTAGCATGCATTTCCACTAAACTCCTTCCAGGAGTCAGGCAAAGGCAGACAAGGGAAAAAGCAAATGCCTTGTAGATGTAAAAACACAGAGGTTGCCTAAGTGACAAGTCAATCAATTGACAAACACTAAGTGCCAACCATGGCTAGGCAGGCCGGTAGATTTCCAAAACAATCAACAAACTAAACCCCAAACCCAGAGATTCTGAAAGAAGTTTCTGAAACTACTTTATATGCAGTAGGCACTTAATAAGTGTTTGTTGAATTGGGTACGAAGTCCGAAAGTATGCTTAAGGTATTTGAGCATTGTCACTTTTTATGAATTGGTTTACTTAGAAAGTATTCCATGGAAAGGTAATCATATCCCCTGAATTGCAAATACTAGAGAATGGAAGATGAAATCATTAGAAGATGATAACTTTTGGTAGAGAGGCAGTGTGGCATGTAAAAGAGACTACTGGATTTGGAGTCCAAATACCTGAATTAAAATGGTTCTTCTGATGCTTACTTTACCAGCTCTGGGTCATGGACTAGTCTTCTCTGATTTTTAAGCAACTAAGACAAGACTTATCTACTAAGCTATTTGGTCTGGTTGGGATCTTCCTTGATGAGGGAGTTCCCACACTGATGAAATGACATATAATTTTAGAGATTTTAGGCAATTTTGTACTACAGAAAAGAAGAAGAGGGATGCCTCTAAAGTTTCTTCCTATGCTCTTCTGGAGTCCTACGACCCCAGTAGACTATAAGCAACATGAGGGTTTTTTCGTTTGTTTGTTCCCCACCCCCACCCCACACTTTAGTATCCTCAGTCCTTAGTATCATTCATGGCACAAAGTAGGGGCTTAATAAATGCTTGTTGATTGGCTATCTACATAAACATCCAATGGATCTATGCTAACAAAAACCAATAACCTTTAGAAATGTTTTTCTATTTCCAAACCAGCTAAAAAGTATGTGCCCCGAGCTGTCTTAGTGGATCTGGAACCTGGTACCATGGATAGCATCCGGTCTAGCCGATTAGGAACCCTTTTTCAACCTGACAGTTTTGTTCATGGTAGGTATGGCCAAAGCGTTGACTAGAATAAATGCAAATGTCCTACAAATGCATAATAATAATGCCATTTTCTCTTCACTAGCCTTTTCTTTTCCCTATCCTGAGTGTAGTGATCCTGAAGACTTCTCTTGCTACAGGTAATTCGGGAGCTGGCAACAACTGGGCAAAGGGCCATTACACGGAGGGAGCTGAATTGATCGAACACGTGATGGACGTGGTCAGGAATGAGAGCGAGAGCTGTGACTGCCTCCAGGGTTTCCAGATAGTTCACTCACTGGGGGGAGGGACTGGATCCGGTATGGGTACTCTCCTTATGAATAAGATCAGGGAAGAATATCCAGACCGGATTATGAATTCCTTTAGCATAATGCCTTCCCCTAAAGTGTCTGACACAGTCGTAGAGCCCTATAATGCTGTACTTTCCATCCACCAGCTCATTGAGAACACCGATGCATGCTTCTGTATCGATAATGAAGCCCTCTATGATATATGCTTCAGAACCTTAAAGTTGACAACTCCCACCTATGGTGATCTCAACCACTTGGTGTCCTTGACAATGAGTGGGATCACCACCTCCCTCCGCTTTCCTGGTCAACTTAATGCTGACCTGAGAAAATTGGCGGTGAACATGGTTCCTTTCCCCCGGCTCCACTTTTTTATGCCTGGCTTTGCCCCATTGACAGCCCGTGGCAGTCAGCAGTACAGAGCTCTCTCAGTCTCTGAGCTCACCCAGCAGATGTTTGATGCCCGCAACATGATGGCTGCCTGTGACCCTCGCCATGGCCGTTATTTAACTGTAGCCTGTATTTTTCGAGGCAAGATGTCCACCAAGGAAGTGGATGAGCAGTTGCTCATGATACAGACCAGAAATAGTGGTTATTTTGTGGAATGGATTCCCAATAATGTCAAAGTCGCTGTGTGTGACATCCCACCACGTGGGCTGAACATGGCTGCCACCTTTATAGGGAATAACACCGCAATTCAGGAGCTATTTATCAGGGTTTCTGAGCAGTTCTCAGCTATGTTCAAAAGGAAGGCCTTTGTCCACTGGTACACTGGTGAAGGGATGGACATAAGCGAATTTGGAGAAGCAGAAGGTAACATCCATGACTTGGTATCAGAGTATCAACAATACCAAGATGCCAGAGCAATCCTGGAGAAGCATGAGGAGGCAGAGGAAGGTGAGATAGAACCAGAAGAAAAAGAACAGTAAATAATGGAATAAGAGAAAAATAATGCTTAGATGTGAAGTAACCACTCTATCAAAGATATAATTGAGAATTTTGCTTAGCATAGTTTTTGGTGTGTTTTTTTTTAAAACCCTTTTGGCTTTATGTTCCAAATACAATGAAGGAGGACATCACTTACTTTTTTTCTTTGATGGAGGTTTGGGGTGGGGTGGGGTGGGAAATGAAGATGGGAAACAAACAGATTAAAGTACAGAATTCCTAGCACTAGCACTTAGAGGCTTATAGTTTAACTGCAAACTGCAACAATCTGTTTAATATGGTAAATTTGTTGATAAACATTATAACTATTCTTTTAATATTTATCAAATGCCTGCCATATACAAAGTGCTGTGTTAGACAGCAAGGGGGAAGGGAGCCCTACCTCTCTAGTCTGGCAGGGAGTCATTGAAGCTTGAATCCTCCAAATTCTTCAGGAATATAAATTCTGATCTACAGGGGATGTTACCTCTGAGATAGTCTGCTTTGAACCTTCTGCCAACTCAACTTTATCTTTTACCTTTTGGCTGGCTACCTGAAACTTCAAAGGAAATAAGAGAGCCTAATTGTTAGGTTTCATTACAATTAAGTACATATATATAAAGTGTATTTAAATGGACACTATTAGTAAATCTAATTTGTAAAAATCATTGTGTGCTGGCTAGAAAAAATTGAGAAAACAAGATTACCTCTAAAGCACAGGTAGCCCCCCTACAAGGCATTTAATAGTCTTAGCTTACTAAATAGTTTTTTTAAAAAATTTTTAAAATATTTATTTTGGTCATTATGGATTAGATTCATTTGAATATTTTGTGGTTTTTTTTTAAATTCTTGATCCATTTTTATTTATATTCAGAAAATGTTTTGCAATCAGTTTGACTTTAGAAAAAGGAAATAAATCTACAGATATACACAAATGTAGCAACTACTGATGTTTAGGAATTAAGCAATTCCTTACTATAATGTGCTTCTCAGGAACTGAAAACATAGTCTCTCATTAGGGAACACTTATACTTAATTGCAGAGGTTGCCACAAATGGCAGCATTCTGAGACACTCTTAACTATAGTACAATTTTAATCTGCTCATGTTTTAATAGAACTAAATCCACTAGAGCAAAATCAGGTAACTTATAACCTCTTAATTACATTTTACCTGTCTCTACTAAAGATAACTGCTATACTATAAGGAATATGTTTTTCAGCATTACCACCTAACTATGTTACTTGATCCATGGATAGCTGAAAAAAAAAGACTCTCTAATCTTCCTTCTGCTGAAAATGTATTTTTAAGCAATTGGGTTTCCATTCCTCTTATTTGCTTTTGTAATTGGCTAGAATAAATATAGGAACAGCGGGAAGTGGAAGGGTGAGGGAGTGGTGCAATCTGATCAGAATATTGCTTTTTTTAAATGAGGCACCATGGTAACACCGAGGCAAAGGAAGTCATGAAAAAGTTTGCCAAGCAAATAAGATTGACCATCTGCATTACTGATACTTTCAATATTTACAGATATAAAATCTAGTGACTTTAAACCATTTTCTACTTGGAGAGGAAACACTGTAGGCACAATGTAGAGGAAACGTTGAATTCAATTCAATAAATTAAAGGATTTACTGTACAGAGTACAGTTAGGTACTAAGGGAGATAAAGAGATAAATTAGACAAAGCCTCTTACCCTCCAAATCTCACTATCTAATAGTGAATAGCAACTGATAAAAGTAACTAGTGCAAAATAGACTATAAAAAATGTCTAAGAGAGGTACAAAGTCCTCAGGGAGCTCAGAGGAGGAAAAGGGGACATGTTCTGTCAAGGGTCAGGAAAAGCCTTATGGAGAAGGTAGAATTTGACCTGGACATTGAAGAATGGGTAGGATTTCAACAGGTGGATATTAGGATGAGAGGAAAGGAAAGGCTGGGGGAGTGAAGGAAATGTCAGCCATAGGAACAGGGAACAGCAAAAAGAAGCATAAAAAAACCCCTCAGAATATGTTCAAATTGTCAGGTTTGATTGGATCATAGCTGATGAAGTAAAGTACCGAGATAAGGATGGAAACAGAAGATAAAGCCGCGTTTTAGGGGACTCTGAATAGCAGGCTAAGGAGTTCATTGATGTGGTATATAACAGAAACTGCTGAGGCTCTTTGGCCTCTGAGGAGTGATGGGATCAGAGAGTGTACAATAAGGAATAATATGGCAGTAACAGCTAAGGAAGGGTCTAGGGAGAAAGAGTCTAGAAGCAGTAAGCTAGGTTAGAAAGCTATATCATAATTCAGATAAGAGGGCACAAATGAAGCTCTTCTAAACTGGAAGGATAAAAATGGACAAACTGGAATGAAAAGCAATGATTTAACATTAACCATGCGCCAAGCACTGTGCAATATGCTGGGTATACAAATACAGCACAAGAGTGAGGCAGTCCCTGCCTTCAAAGAGCTTATTTACAATAAAGAGAGACAAAGCTTATGGGGAAGATTTGTCCAGAGAAGGGTGCTTTGGCCTGGAAATTCAGAGAGATGTTGAATGAAGCCATAGGGGAATCCATTAACATACCTTTTCCACATGCAACGATATTTATTTGATTATGGTTCCCACAACATAATGTGGTTGGCAAGATGACTGGATTGAACATCTGGGTGATATGTGACTATGGTAGGGTTGGTGTGGGACTAGATAGATATGGTACACTATGTGAGTTTGCTCTTGTTTATCAATCAGGACAGCTTAGCTCTAGAATAGGAGTTTCAAAGTTGAATTGATTAAGTCCCCCTGGAAAGGTCAGGGGGTGCTCCAGTTGGCAAGATGCAAGAAGACAGCATGGGTAGATGACTGGATTGGATATAAAGCATGAATTCTGTAGAATTAATAGTACTTGCAATGAATTAGATGGGAAAGGAGTCAAAGATGACTAAACATGGGTGACTGAGAAAATAGTAGTGTTATTAATAGCAACAGGGAAGTCAAGAGAAAACAATGGTTGAATTTAGTGAGAACCTGTTAACATTTGCTGTTAGGGTGGGCTAATTCTTTAGACTCTAAAGATAAGCTTATATGTATTGAAAAATTATACACATGCTTGAGAACTTTTGATGCAAAATATGAAGAAGCAACTAGGTATGTGTTAGCAGAATGTTGCATTTCATTTCAAGCCTGGAAAGACCTCAATTAGAATGCCCTTCTAGACTTTAATAGCTGTGTGACCTCACGGGTAAAGATAATACCTATGGTACCTGCAAGTTGTTGTATCAACTGAGAAAGTATGTATTTGAAACCCTAAATGCTATTATTATTATCAATAGGTATGTATATGAATATATTAAAAATATTTCCGCTAACTTATAATTCTTATATTTGTGAACAAGAATAAAAGTCAAAGGAGATTAAAATTTAAATGATATAAGTTCATTTTTTTTCTTTGCATTATATACATACAACTAATTCTTTTTTCTAAACCCTGTCGTTCAAACTGATTTTTCATTTGTTTATCAAAAATACTCCAAAATAAGTCACTTTCTTAGTTTATTCTATAGCAATAGATTAAAAAGGAAAGCAAATTTTGAACTGAATATTTTTCTTCTTAGTTTGGAAAATTGTTCCTTCTACAATATTTCTAAGATCACCTAACAGTCCATGACATGGGATTGTAGAATTTAGAGCTAAAAAGAAACTTGAAGATCATCTCATTCAACACTTTTATTTTACAGAGGAAGAAATACACCCAGAAAGAATGGAAATTTGCCTTAGTTCACTCAGTTAGTAAATAGCAAAACCAGTAGTAGAATTTTTAATACCAACCCCAAAAGGCAAACATCATCTTAAGCCAAAAAACTTCAGCAGATTTTTTTTTTTTGCTTCTATTGCTTCTAGACCAGGAGTTCTTTTTCTCCCTCTTTTTTTTTTTTTGTTTGTTTTGTTTTGTTTTTTTTTAACCAGAGTTAAGTGACTTGCCAAGAGTCACACAGCTAGTTCAACTCTGAACTCTGGCCCTTTTTACTCCAGAGCCAATGTTCTACCCACCCCGCCACCTAGCTGCACTAAACTAAACGTTCTTAGTCATTTTTGTGTCATGGACCTGTCTGCCAATCTGATGAAACTTACAGACACCTTCTCAGAATACCTTTTTTAAATGCATAAAACAAAATACATAGGATTACCAAGGAAACCAATTATATTGAAAGTTATAAAAATATTTTAAAAATTCAAAGCCTGTGCTTTGAACAAAATTAATGCAGCTAAAATAAGAAGGGAAGCTATCAAGCAAGAAAAAAACTATTAAATTTCTCAACGGCTGGGCATCCAAGATCTAGATGTATATATAGCTAGCTAGGTCATGTATATTCGACTATATCAAAAGTAATTCCCCAATAGTTAAGTGATCAAAAGATATGAGTAAACAGTTCTCAAAGAAGGACAAACTATTAATAACCATGCATAGGAATGATTGAAATGACTAGTAATGAGAGAAATAGGAAACAAAACAACCCTGAAGTTTCATCTCATACCCCGCAAATTGACAAAGACAACAAAAAATGGGAATAGTAAATGTTGGAGGACCGTAGGAAGATAGATGCACTAGTACTTTGTTGGTAGAGCTATGAATCAGTACAATCATTTTGAAAGCAATTAGGAATTATGCAAATAAAATAACTAGAATGTCCATACTCTTTGACCTAGAGATTCCACTACCAGGCATATCCTCTCAAAAAGGAAATTGATAAGAAGTTCCTGTATACGTCTAAATATTTATAGCAGCATTATTCATGGTAGCAAAGAATTGGTAACAAAGTAGATATCCACTGATTGGGGAATGGCTAAACATATTGTGATACATGAATGTAATGGAATATTATCATACTGTAAGAAATGATAACTATAAAGAATATAGGGGAATACAGAAAAACTTGTATGAACTGATGCAGAGTGAAGCAAGTAGAGCCAAGGAAACAAAATATACAATATACACAAAAAATGTAAATGAAGAAACAATAACTATAAAACAACTATAAGTGAATTCTGAATTACAAAGTAAGACCCCAAAGAAGAGATATGAGAAAATACCTCCCCTTTGCAGAGGTGGGAGGTCTATGGGTGTGGAATATTGCATATATTTTCAGACTTTTTTTGTGCACTGATTGATTTTGCCATTCTTTTTATTTTCATTAAAAATATTATTTGTCATACGATGGTTCCCAAGGAAAGGGAGGGATACTGGGAGAAATTTAGGTAATACAAAAATAAAGGTTATCAATCAAAATTTTTTTTTTTTGTTTAAAGTTCACAGACACCAGACTAAGATGCTGCTCTAGATCAACTCTGGCCTGAAAGCCCTTCACAACATAGCTCCAGCCTAATTATACAATTACTCCCCTTCCTGCAGTCTCGGGTCCAGCCACATTGGCTTACTGCCATCCCACTTGCATAGTAATCCATCTGTTGATTTTGTGCCTAGGCACCAGTTGGCCACAAGCCTTGGGTTCACCTTCTGCTCACCTCCACCTTTTAGAGCTCCCAGCTTTCTTCTGGCTCAGGTGAGGGGCCAACTCCTACATGTGGCCTTTCCCGTCCCCAAATACTAGTGCTTCCCCTGGCCCATACTCTTTTTGCTTTGAGTTTGTTTATGTGGAAATGGACTCAATCCCCTCCTTGCCCCACCCCCCCAAATGGAATTTAAATGCCTTGACGGCTGGGGTTGTTCTGTTTGTTTTTGAAGCTTTAGATGCCACTTGGCATCCCTTGGCTCTTGATAAATAGTTATCAATTGATTCAACAGCACACTTGGGATCTTAACCAAAAGACCCTCTTGACAGCACTCTTAAGGATTCAGTTCAAAAAATATTTATTAAGCACTTAATAGATGCCAGGCAATGGGAATATAAAAAACAAAGCGGAATAGTTCCTTGTTTAAGAAACCTATAGCAGCTTGCTGGTCTATGGATAGATCTCGTGGCTTGGAGTCAGGAAGACCTGAGTTCAAATCCAGTCTCAGATACTTCCTAGCTGTATGGCTCTCTGTTTGCCCCAGTCTCCTCATCTGTAAAATGTAGATAATAATAGTACCTAGCTCCTAAGGTTGTTGTGAGGGTCAAAGGAGGTATTTGTAAAGCACTTTGCACAGTGCCGGGTGTTATTATTCTTTTTAGGGAAAACATGAACATAGATACAAAACACGCAGAGTCATTTCTTGGGGAGGGAGTAAGTCTAAGGGGATGGGGCTGACATGGATTACATCCTTTTTTAAGAGTTTCAAAATATGTCATCCTCCTCTTCAGGAAATAGCACAATAAATTAGAAAAAACAATAGGCAAGAAGTCAAGAGACCTAGTTTCTAGTACCTGCTCTGTCACTAAAGGGCAACATGACTTTGGGATAGTCAAACTTCAATGGGCCTCATACGTAAAATAGAGATTAGAATAAACTAATAGATGGACCAGAGAGTAAACAAACAACAAATTTTTGGTGCAGGTTTTCTGTATGTAAATAACCCAAAAAAGAGGATTTTGGCCTTGTCTTGCCAGACTAAGTATAGGACTAGTCTAGTCTCCTTACTACCTTCCCTCAGTGTATCCATTTATCATATATATGTATATGTGTGTTGTTATGTGTATATATATGCATACATGTCTGTGTGCATACGCATATATATTGTGTGTACATATATGTATGTATGTATATACACACACACAATTCTACCTTTTATTTTGTACATAGTTGCTAGCATGGTTTTTTCATTAGATTGTAAGCTCAAAGGCAGGTTTTATTTATCTCCAGTGCTTAGCAATGCCCAGCATACAGCATATACTATATGCTTATTATTGACCAGGAAATTTGTTATCCACCTCAAAACAGCATTTAAAAGTCAAGTGTTTTATTCCATCATGTTTCCTTATTACAAAGAAAACCAATACTTGTGCCCCATTTATTCATCAGTACCAAAACACCACAATATTGTTGAACTGTCAAAGCCTAGAAATGGTGGCCAGGAATCCTGGGGTTTGGTTTCAGCTTAACCAAGTCACCATGCCTTAAGAAAGATATTTGCTGCAGTTTATACTGGGTACCATCTATGTCATCATAAGGTTGGAAGGACTGATTTCAGTTTATTAAAAAGTCCTAAAATATTATAAATGTTCCTGTTAATTTAAGACAAAATTATCTTTACTGACATTATCTTCTACTTTCTCTTCCTTTCCCCGGACTCAGAGGTAGCCCATCTCCTTGTCAAGGTCAACCTTTCTACACATGCAATTGATCCCATTCCAACAGATTCCATTCTCAGTCAGTCCCCCTTTCAATCAACTGTTTCCTTCTGACTTCGAACACCTCTATCTCCTCCATTCTTTTTATTTTAATAATTAAGATTTTTTATTTTTAGTTTACAATGCTCAGTTCCATATAATTTTGAGTTCCAAATTTTCTTCCTCCCCCCTCCCCACCTCCCTCCCCAAGACAGCATGGAATCCGATATATCTTCTACATATAACGTTGCATTGAACTTCTTTAAACAATAGTCAAGTTGTAAAGAAGAATTATGACCAATGGAATGAATCATGAGAAAGAAGGAAAAAAACCAAAAAGAAACAAAACCAAAAAACGAAAGAGAAAAAAAAACAAAAGAAGAAAAATAAAAGCAGTTTGCCTCAATCTGCATTCAGACTCCATAGCTCTTTCTCTCGATATAGATAGCTCTCTCCATCATGAGTCCTTTGGAGTTCTTTGCACCTTGTATTGCTGAGAAGAGCAAAGTCTATCAGGGTTAGTCATCCCAGAATCTATATATCTGTGGTTGTGTATAATGATTTCCTAATCTCCTTTATTCTTAAAAAACCTTAACAAGATCCTACCATCCCTTCAAGCTATTGTACTATATCTCTTCTCTCTCAGCCATAATTCTTGAAAAAATTATCTATATTTACTGCCTAAATTTCATCTCCTCACTTCTTAGCCCCTTGAAATCTAGCTTTTGGTTTCATTCCACTGAGACTACTCTCTCCAGTTATGACCTCTTTTTAAACTTTTTTTATTTTTATGAATTGACAAGCATTTCTTCTCTTCCACTGCATGAAACAAAACTCTTGAAACATAAAATTCCTACATTAGCAAGATTCTGGTTCTTCTATCCATCACTCTTTGGCCAAGAGTGCCAAGGGTGGCATTCTTTATTCTTGGTGCTTAGGAATCAAAGTTGGTCATTGTTTTGTGTTAATCAGAGTTCTTGTTTTTACAATGTTGGTATAGTACAAATTGTGCTGCTAGTACAATTTCACTTCCACATTTGCCTCAGTTCGTCTTTTCAGATTTTCCTGAAGCCTTCCTTTTTGTCATATCTTACCACACAATTTCAATAATGTCTTCTCCAACCATCTGCATTTGACCCTGACGATGACCATCTCCCTGACAGGTTTTCTCTCCTTTCTGGGTTGGTTGTGATGCTACATTCTTCTTGTTCACCTCCTCCTTTCTGATCCCTCTCGAATCTTGTTTGCTGGCTCATCATCCATATCACTCTTCCTTCCTAACTGTGGTTACTATCCAAGGTTCTGGGTTCCTGTCTCTCTGCCTATAAGTGACCTTTTCTTGGTCACTTCATTAGCATCCAGCGTTTTTAACTGTCATCTCTATGCTGTTGACTCCCTAATCTACAAATTTAACCCCAGTGTCTCTCCCACAGTTGTCTATAGGACATTTCAAACTAGATGTCCAGGAGACATGTTTAAACCTGGACTCATTGGTTTTCTACCTAAACCATTTCCTCTTCCAAATTTCTCTATTTTTACTGAAGACCCCACTATCCTTCCAATGTCCCAGGTTCATAATCTTGGCATTATCCTTGTCTCTTCATTGGCCCTCATATCTAATCAATTGCCAAATCCTGCCATTTCTTCCCTCATGTCTCATCTAGATCATAGAAACAATCCCCTAACAGGTGTCTTCCTTAAGTGTCTCACCTCTCTAATCCAGCCATTGCCCAAGTAATTTTCCTTAAATAAAAATCTAACCATGTGATTCCCCTACTCAGGCAACTCCAGTGGCTTTCCAGATTATTTTATTCCTCTCAATAAAATGTTTAGCTTTAAGAGTCATCCACAACCTGGCCCCAACCTAACTTTCTAGCCTCAAAATACTACTAGCCTCTCTCCTACACTCTGGAATCCAGCCAAATTGGCTTGTTGTGCTTCGCTCACACGTTCCAGTCTCCTGTCTCTGTGCCTTCAAACGTTTGTGCCCACATCATGCCTTGAATACAAGCTCTTTTTACCTCCATATCATAGCCCCTCTCTTTCTTGAAGGCACCTTCTTCTACATTAAGCCTTTTCTGTAGCCCCTATATGCTAGAGCCAGGTCCCCCAAACTATCTTTTATTTAACTACTTTGTGATTGCATACATTTTATTTTTATGCTTTTTTTTAATGTGTATTTGTCTCCCCACTAGAATGTAAGTTCACTGTGAATAGGGATTGTTGCATTCTTTGTATCTGTATTCCCAGTGCCAAGCCCATCGAGGGTACTAAATACATGTGTATTTAACAACTGCTTTAGTCATTCATTTGAGAGAGACTATTTAGTGGTACTGGTTTCCTATATAAAAGGATGAGAAAGAGAATATGGCATAATTTCTAGTTGTGATATACCCTCTGCAACAGAAAGACAAGGGACAATTATAGTGACAATAGACGGTCTCTCAACTTTCTATTCTAAGGCATTTCCCAGTTTTGTTGTTTTTTGGCCTACTTCACTAGCTTTTACAGCTGCTACTTCTACTCTACAAAGGAATCACCATGCCCTTAATCATAATCCTGTAGAAATACCAAAAATTAGATAGTTGGCTATTAACCAGAAATGACCAGTTACATTGAGTCAGGGCTTAGTTTATTGGCATGTCAATCTACACAGACAGGTGTTTAATCTACACAGACAGGTGTTTTCCTCTCAAAAGCAAAACATGAAGTGATTCAGTTTCCAATCTGCTATAACATATAACTGAAAAGCTTCACCTTGAAAATGTAGCATTTGTCAGGTTCTAGAGGAGAAAGAGAAAGCAAGAGTTGCAAATTATTTTTTCCTTAAAAATTTAATAATTTAAGATGTGTTTTTTTAATAATAAACCAGAAAAATCTTTTTTGTTTCAATTCACACACTATAAAAATCTGTATCTTATTCCCCATGTTTAACTGTATTAGCATCATATATCTCTTTTGGCCACAGGAGGGCACTGTTGAGCTAAATGTTACACTTCCCCAGTAGATGGGAAGCTGTCCAATTATTTTTGTTCCTAAAAGGCATAAATCTTCATAAGCTGGAGTCTTGACTCACATAACTGGGGACAGAAATGAGGGCTCTGAGGTTGCTGTTATTTTTTTAACCAGACCTGAGATTTTATCAGTATAGGGAAATTCCTGATGAGGAAACCTTCAGTTAGCTCTAGCTCTGCCTCCTAACAGCATGAAAGCTGCTGGAGGTTATCATAGCCTAAATGTCAGAGAGGGGACTTAACCCAAGTCCTCCTG
The DNA here is from genome assembly GCA_028646595.1 of Phalanger gymnotis. NCBI lineage: Eukaryota > Metazoa > Chordata > Mammalia > Diprotodontia > Phalangeridae > Phalanger > Phalanger gymnotis. The sequence goes on along the minus strand of CM053625.1, from coordinate 142,650,561 downwards.
ATTCCAAGGCAAACTCTACCTACTGCCTCTCTCGTAGATGGAGTACTGCTTTAAAATGACACAGTGAAAACAACAGCACCTTTATCTAATGGAAAGGACACCAGGCTAGGGGGAATGAGCTGTGTTCCAAGTTTGGCTCTACTGACTGCCTCTCTGCTTCCAAGTGCTAGTGACTTTTAAAGACAGGACACTCCTATTAAAATTATCTGAACTTAAGCACTTTATCTCTGGACTCAGAAGCATAAGCTGTTAAAAGATTAACATCTGCTACACAGGATCTGCTTCTGTTGACACGAGGCTTTAAAAACTAAAGTGTCCACTCCCAGGTCTTTAATCATGTGCTTTGCTTGTCTTATGACAGAGATGACTCTTTATATCAGAATACTAATATTGACTTAAAGGTCTACGGCACAGAAGAGTTTAGAGGGCCTTCAGAGACAGTTTTCATTTGGCACTAATGACAATCCAGAGAGGCAGGGCAAATATTGTTATCCCTATTTTACAGATGAGGAAACTGAGTCACACCAGGATCAAGGAATTTGTCCAAGGCTATAAAACTAATGAATGTAAAAGCTGGAACCAGAACTCAGTTCTTCCGAATTTTATGGCGCTCCTTTCCATTGTGTCACACTGCCTTATTTTTCAGAGCAGATAAAATTAACCAATTATCAACAGACCATTAAAGCATACATTTAGAAGAAAATATTGCATAAAAAGCTTTTAATTGATAATTAGTATAAATTTAACTATTTCAGCAGTGAAGAACACAGAGCTTTCAGCCCCTATGTACAAAATTATAAAGAACATTAAAAGAGATGTGAGGAAATAGCAATGACTGATATTTTCCTCATGAAACTTCTGTTGCAACCAAAAGGCTGAAAATAAAAAATAAATATAAAATAAAATAAAAATAAAAAAAATTATAGATTTCAGCCTCTGAATTACCTTTGCATACAAGCAAAGCAAAGTATTAAAGTCCCATAAACAAAGTTTCAAAGTCCTATAGTCCATCAGTACCAGATAGATAGTTAAATCAATATTCTAATACTTTTCTTTGACTTTCTTGAACAGCATTCTTGAGTAGCAACGAAGCATAAAAGAATGAGCATTGCTCTAAGTCAAGAAAACCTGGGCTTGCCTCCCTCCTCTGACATATTAGCCTGGGACCATGGGCAAGTTCCATAACCTTGAGCTCTGTTTTCTCATCTATAAAATGGGCAGAACTGTAGTGCCACCTTGTCTCACATTGTAGAGAACAAATCAGAGAAGTGTATGTAAAACACCTCGAAAATTTCGAAATAAGATTTTGCAAATTTTAAAGTGTTCTATGAAAGCCTGTCATTTTAAAAGTCCCAGAATCATTAAGGAATTTTAAAGCTTAATATCATTGTTAGATTCCCCATACTTTATATTTGAGGTAAGTGAGGTCCTGATGTTGATTAACAATCGTTTATGAGTACGTACTGTGTGCTAGGGACCATGCAGGGCAGCAGGGATACAAACAAAAATGAAATGGAGATGTTGTGTCACGTACAGTGAACAATAAGAAGGCCACTTTGGCTGAAGCAGAGAGTATATGAAGGGAGTAATGTATACTATGCCTGGAAGGGTAGACTGAACTAGGCCATAGGCTTTAAATGTCAAACAGAAGAGTTCGGTTGGTACTATAAGCAACAGGGAGCCATTGAAGATTATTGAGCAGAAGAGTAGCATGTGGATTAAAAGGAGGGGAGGAAAGACAAATTAGGAAGTTATTGCAATATTCCTGGAGAGACAGGGTGAGTGCCTGAATTAAGATGGTAGCAATATGGGTGGACTGAAGGGAACTGAGAAATGTGGTGAAGTAGTGAAAGAAGAATTGGTAGGACTGGGCAACTGTCTGGGTGCAGAGAGTGAAGGAGGAACTGAAGAGAGTTCCAAGGCTGGAAAGCTGGGTATCTGTGAGGACAGCGATGCCCCCACTTTCCCTAAGGCTCAGCCTGCACAGGGATTTCCATTATCTCTCAGTTCTGGTTAAATCCATTTTCACTTGCTTTATTTCACATACTTTAAGCTATTATGGCATTAAGTTTCTAAATGTACTTCAACCCAGACCAACAAGAGAGAAATTTGAAAATCTGAAAAAGTTAAAGTTAGATTTTCAAAGTATGCTACGAAAACTGTAACAGTTCCTTAAAAATCAGTTACTTACACATTACTCCTTTTTAACTTTCACTATTTTTACACTGCTGCCAGAAGCTTTTTCAGCATTTGCTTTGAATTCAGTCTTCAGTGCATCTCTTACCGCTTTTGCACAGATCTGGGAATATCGGATATAGCTGGAAAAAAAGGAAAGTGGGGATAATGGCAAGTTATGAATTATTGATTGGGCCAAGTTGGCAAGATAAAGAAGCTATGTTTATTTCAAATTGCCTTTTGAATAGAGAATGTGAATGTTTTTAAAATACTTCCAACTGGAAATATCACTTCTAACAAGCTATCCCAATGACTTCATTAGAAATACAGGATACTTCCCCCCATTCCCCCACCAAACTGTCGTATTAAAACTTGCTTCGAATCCTGCATTAAAATGAAAAGGTTTTAGTGAGCAAAACCAAAAAGTCTCTGATCTCAAGTAAATTCTGGAGGCTTGAGTATATACACAAATAAATATAATTCAAGGTAAGCTGAAGAGAGCTGAAGGATTCAGATAAAACTTCAAAGGAGCCATCTGAGCTTTGCTGAGAAGAGTATGCATGTTACGCATGCAAATGCATCAAGGTTTGGGTTCATGGAAAAGCTAACAGTGGTCTACTTTTTACCTGAAACAAAGCTTGTTCAAAGAGGAATGATTTATAACAGGACTGGAAAAAGCAGGTTAAGAGCTATATTGTAGACAGCATATTTTATCCTAGAAGCAAGGGGGAGGCATTAAAAGTTTTTGATGTATGGTTTTGGCAAGGTTAGACCTTACAAAGATTATTTTGGCAACTGAGACTGGAGTGGAGACAGATCAGAGGCAAGGTGACCACTTAGGTGGGTTCCAGTGCCTGCCTGGAGACAGGGAGATGGATCATCACCCATCAAGGGTGACTAGGGGATGACACACTGGATAGTAGAGAAAACGATAACTTAGAGACTGGGAAGATTAGAAAAGAGTTGATTTAGATACAGAAAAATCAGCTCCTGTTTGAAGGTGTTGAATTTGAAACCCCTATAGGACATGCAAGAGGAAAAGCTTAGTAAGGAGTTGATATTAAAGTGAAGTTCAAGAAAGATTAGGGCAAAATATTTAAATAAGGAAGACAGAGGCATAAAGATAATGGAATCCAAGAGAGCAGATGAGATTATCAAAGGATAACAGAAAGAAGATAATGACACAGCTAGGCACCCACAGTATATGTTCCAGATGGAGCATAAAGCAGCAAAGGAAATGGAATGGAAAGATAGTTTGGAGAACCAGCAAAGGGCAGTCATGAAAGACAAGGGAGTGGTGACTAGGAGATGGTTACCAATGTCAAAAGCTGCCAAGAGATAAAGAGAATGATGGCTGAGAAGAGGACTTGGGATTTAACAAAGTGGTAGCTGCTTAAAAAAAAAAAAAGCCAAGAACTCTGGAGAGCAGTTTGGGTGGAATAGTGAGATTCAGAGTCATATCAAAAGAACTGAGAAGGAAATGGGTAGCAAGGGAAATTGAGGCTGCAAACAGACTATTCTTTCTAGGAGCTTGGCAGAGGAGGGAAGGAGAATAGAGTAGGGACATTGTACAGTTAAGTCTAAGTTTTTTTAAAAATAGGCTAGGCCTGAGCATGCTTACAGGGGAAGGGGGGAAAGAGAGCATAGGTTAGGGGCATGGCTCAGTCAAGCAAAGGTTTTTTAAAGTTAGCATAGAACTGGGCATGTTCACAGGCAGCTGAGAAAGAGCCAGTAGATAAGGTGAGAGGGAAGATGAAAGAAATAGAATGATAAATAGAGTAAGGTAAGGGATAGAATCTAGAGCAGCAAAGTTCTTGGCTAAAAGGAATCCTTTTTCACAGGAAGATCTTTTGAAGTGTAGTGTAGGGGAAATGAGGGACCTCCTAGGATGATGGCTTCAGTTTTCTCAGCAAAGTAAGGGGCCATCTAGATGAAAAGAGAAGGATAGAGAATAGTGTTGAGAGCTGAAGAGAGGTTTAGGAAAACTGGTTTTGGGGGTGGGAGGAGTTGGAAAAACCCACTACAAATGTTTCTATTAAGGTCCTACTATATACCAGATACACTGAGGTAGGCCTTGGAGACAAAGATGGATATGAAAGAAACTCTCAAAAACTATATTCTGTCAGGGAAGCCAACACATACACACATACAAAATAAAAGGATAAGCTCACCTATGCTCCTAGATTCCATTATCAACATGCATATATATGTTGCACATTTAAATATCTAGCCAAAATCTCTCAAAACCCAGTTCCAAAATCAACTGCTTGTTGGGCATTTCCTCCCCTATGTCCTGTAGGATTCTCAAACTGAACACGCTCAAACAAGAAGTGATTACTTTTCCATACCTCAATCATCCCCTCTCCAAAATTCCCAGGTTCCATCTAGGGTACCACCAGCTCTACCACCCACACAACCTATCTGAATATGAATATACACAATATATAAAAGATAAGTTTGGGCAGGGGAGGAGATGGGGAACTACTATTTGGAAGCAATCAGGAAAGGTCCAAGTAGAAGGTGGTGTTGAACTGAGTTTTAAAGGAAACTAGGCATTTTACAAGGTCAAAGTGAAGGCCAGAACTCCTTGAGGGTACTGACTTTTTCCTTTTTACCTGAGCATCTCCAATGCCTAACACAATGCTTTGTCAACAACAACAACAACAACAACAACAACAACAACAGCTTGTTGACTGAGTTCAGGCATAAGGGGCAGTCTTGGCAAAGGCAATTAAGATGGGCAATGGAAAGCTAGGTATGAAGCACAGCAAAGTGGTTAGTTCTGTTGGACCAGGGTCCAGGGGAGTACTGTTAAGTCAGCAAACACTATGTGCCAGACACTGTACTGGGAACTGGGGATACAAAGAAAGGCAAAGGATAGTCTCTGCTCTCAGAAAGCTCAGTCTAATGGGGGGACACAAGATGCCAGAAAAACCGTAGGAACAAGATAGCAGAGTATATGGGGGAGGGGCCAAGTAAGGTATAAGAAGACTGGAAAGACAGGACTGAGCCATGAGTGGCTTTGAGTGCCAAAGAGAGGACTGTGCACTTGATCCTGTAGGTGACAGGGTTACAGTCAGACCTGCGTTTTAGGAAAACCACTTTGTTGGCTGAATACAGGATGGATTGGAGAGGCGAACTGACTCAGGTGGGAAGACTAACCAGCAGGAGGCTGCAACAGTCTAGGCATGACAGTGGTGGCAGTGTCAGAGGACATGCCATCAAGGTAACTTGGAGAAGGTAATGATCACTAGGAGCAAGTGTCCAGAAAGCCACGGAGGGAGAAAAGGGCCTTTTAAGAGACCACTAGCAAAGTGAGTCAGCTAAGTGGTACAGCAGATTGCACTCTAGACCTGTACGCAAGAAGTTCCAGGTTCAAATCGGACCTGACATTAGCACATCATTTAATCTCTCAATCTCAGTTTTTTCATCTATAAAATGGAGACAGTAATAGCACTTACCTCTCAGGGTTGTTGTGAAGATAAGGTGAAATATTTGCAAAGTGCTTTACAGATCTAAAATGCTATTATTGTTATGATTACTAAAAAGCCAGTGAAGTAGGTGGGATTCAGTTTGAGGTATGTTGTTGGTTTTGGGGTTTTTTTGGAGGAGGAAGGCAAAGCAAATGGGGTTAAGTGACTTGCCCAAGGTAACATGGTAAGTGTCAAATGTCTAGGCCACATTTGAACTCAGGTCCTCCAGACTCCAGGGCCAATGCTCTATTCACCGCGCCACCTAGCTGCCCCTTTTGTTACTTTTTAAGTCGGTCATGGAACATGGTTGCAGAGTGACCCCGGCTGGGATCACAATTTCAATTCAATAAGCAGCTAACAAATATTGAGTTGAAATGAATCACAAAGCACGAAGCCGGTGTGGACGCAATCCCGGTGGTGTAACTTCTTGCAGGGACTCAGGAGGACCTTGATTCAAATCCGGCCTCAGACCCTCGACATACTTGTTAGCTGTGTGACCTTAGGCAAGTCACTTAACCCCAATTGCCCTGCCTTCCCCTCTTAAAAAAGAGAGGACAGGTGATGGCAGAGGGCGGGAAACTAGGGGAGAAGGCGGCCAGACGCTGCCGAGACTCCGGGAGAGCGGGGGCAGCTGCGGCTGCGGGCCGGGCCAGGGAAGAGACCCAGGCCCAAGCGTCGGTCGCGGCTCGGAGGCCTCTCAGGCAAGGTCCCGGCCACCCAAGGAAATCTGAAGAGATCCGGCTTTCGAGACATCCTTCCAAGCCTCAGCCCAGTCGCCCAAACCACCCCTGGGCCTACCTCAGTCCAGCCTGTCTCCAATAGGCCACCATTGCTGCGGGGAAGGCGGGCGACGCACCGAACGAGGGAGAAGTCAACCGGCTCAGGAAGGTCACGAGCCGGAAGGGGAAGAGGCGGAGACGGCCTCTAGCCTGCCAATCCAGCTCTCGCTCTCATCACCCGCGCTAGCTTTCCTTATAACCAATAGCAGAGGGTCTCTGATAAACTGGTTAGGCGGTGTCCAATCAGAGTTCTCGATTTCCGTTCTGCAAGCCCTGCGCAGGGACGCCGCTCACGTACGGTGTGCCCGGGCTTTTTTGTCACCGCAGGCTACTTCCTTACCCAAAACCCATCGTTTCATTTAAGCAGAATTTAGCCACTACTAGTTTTGCACAGGATGTTCAGTGTTAGGGGATGAGAGTACAGTTTCCGTCTTAACATTTGCACGGGCTGCCTGCACCTTGTCCCTCGTGACCCCATTTCGGGGTTTCTTGGCTAAGATACCTAAGTGGTTTGCCATTTCCTTCTCCAGCCCTTTTTACAGATGAGGAAACTGAGGAAAACAGAGTGTGTATGCTTAAGGCTGCAAATTACAGAGAAGACGCCAGCTGGAATTGGTAGTGGGAGTTCCCTATACTGCACACACACATATGTATATATATACACATATAAATACAATATATATTTTGCATATATTTATCTATACATATATACAAAGTACAAGGTAGGGATGGTTGTTACCAACTGCACGGGGAATCAGGAAAGGCCTTTTTTTAAGAAGTAGTGCTGGGATTTTGAGGGGTAGAGGTGAGGAGGAAGTGCAACTTGGATAGGGAATATTGCTTGTGCATAGCAAGAGAAGATAAAATGTCAAGAGGAACAAGGCCAATTTCAATGGAGCATAGTGTTCATGTGAAGTTCATGTGTGATATAATAGAGGATGGGGACAGGGCTCTAAGGTCAACTAAAAGAAGTTATAGTTGATTCTAGAGCCACTAGGGAGCCACTGGAGTTTATACAGTAAGAGAGGGACAGATCTGGACTTAAAGAAAATCATTTTGGTAGTGGTGTGGCAGATGGATTGAAGACAAATGATAGAGATAATGAGAAGCTACAAGTGACAAGACGGGGTAACTGATCATATAGGCTGAAGAGAGCACGTCAAGCACAAAACTAAGGTTGTACTCCAGGAGCTCGCGAAATTGGGGGTGCATTTGCCAGAAATATGGTAAGTTCTGCAGAAGGTGGGTGGGAAATGAGTCCAGTTTTGGGCATCAACAGGTTGTGGTCTGTATTAGTGAATAAGCATCCAGTGGCAAAAACCAATAGATCCTTTAAGTACATCAGTGGTGATGCCAGGAAGAGACAAATATGCACAGAAAAAAAAAATCTAGTCAATAAAATCTCATTTGTATACTATTAAGATTTCTGATGAGAAATCTGACCTGATGTCAGCTCTAGGGCTGACATATTTATCTTCATATAAGGTACCCAGCCAGGGATGGTGGCACATACTTATTATCCCTGCTACTGGGGAGAATTAGTGTGGTGGACTACTTGAGCTTTGGAGTTCTGAGCTGCAGTAGGCTAAGAACTAAGTCCAATGCCTGCACTAAATCTGGCAATAATATGCTGTGCCCCTGGGATACCAACCAGGTGCCTAAGAGGGGCCCCAAGTCAGAAATGAAGCAGGCCAGCTCTCACGCTGTGGATCACTTGTGGGAGCAGTCCAGGATGCCAGCTACACTTCAAGACTGAGTGAAATAAGGAACTCAGTCTCAAAAAAGAAAATAAATTCAGTTGGGAAAATACAAACTTTATAGAATTAGTTATTGCAAAACTAATTAAAGCATTTGACTTGTTACACTGGCATGGTTAATCCATGACTAATACCCCTGACTTCTCAGTAAATTGGTTGCATTTTCCATTCCTTATAGTAAAATAAAGAAATAAAATAACCAAGATAGGTGTTGGGAACATAAGAAGAAAAAAAATCTACTTCACGCACACTACATCAAAGGAAAATCTTATTGGGGAATTCAGGACCCTCTGTGAGGAGCTTAAAAGAGGCCAAACTGTCCTTAGTATAACCAAAAATAATATATAAAGCTCAAGCAGCAAATACTATGAACATTTTACAGTTAAAATTCAATTTCTAATCTGGAAAACTTCCCCTGCTCCCCAAGTAGAGTTGGTAAGAAATGTCCTCCCCCCACCAAAAATATTCAGTAACACATTATAAGAGGATAGAGTCACCAAGTGGTGATTCTTATGAATTTTGGGTTTTGACCTTTATTTGCATAATTCAAAGACAACGTTTTAGGGATATTTTAATAGAAACATTAATCTGATAAGTCAATAGAAAATTGGAAATCATAATGCAAGAGTTTTTTTGGATGACAGCAAATCCTATTCTTTAATGTTAAATCTGAGATTCTAAATTGAACTAATTCTGCTTAAGTTCCCCAGAGGAAGAACACATTTTTGGCAACTACTTAACTACAGCAGATAAAAGACAATTTGATAATTGATCAGGAAAAAAAAAACCACATAAAACCTTGTTTAGAAATATTTTATCCTCAGAGCATTACACCTTTTTCTGAACAAGTATAACTTACAGAAATTATACATGGCCAAGTTTTATCAAGTATTAACATTTACTATATTTTGTTTAGCTGAAATATTATTTCAGTTGTAAAAACAATCTCCTGTTACAAAAAATAATCACAAACCTTAATGGATCTGAGAGTTGTTTTTACAAATGTACCAACAAAGTCTCAAGCTAAACAATATTTTAAATAGAAAAAATACTCATTTTTAAATAGTTTGGTAAACTTCTATTTCTGTGGCTTACATACATACACACTAGTTTTTTCTATAGGAAACCTTTACAAAGTAGGAAACCTTTACAGAAGTTCCAACTTATGTTAAGCATAGTTAAAAAGCAAGATCT